>CAWUFW010008949.1:600000-833251 GCA_963921515.1 Calotriton arnoldi | reverse complement strand
CCTGCTGCCACTGTCATTGCGGCCACACCCACGGTCATTGCGGCCACTACCACTGCCGCAACCGCCACCATCGCCGCACCGACCACCACCGCCTCCACCACCACCACGTCTTCGCTGGCACCAGCCCCAGCGCAGGTGGTGGCCCGGCCGACTGGATCCACCCTGGGAGCCACAGCGAGGACCGTGGTGAGCAATGTGGCTAGTGGGCAGGCCGGTGGCAGCAGGACTGGTAGGAGGAGCAGGGTCAGGGAAACGCCAGCCTCCCCTGGGAGCCATGCCCTGCCTCAAATGGACAGAGTCCTTGGGGCCTATGAAGAGGCCCAAGGACAATGGGCCAGGTCTGCTACTGACACGCGGGAGGTGCTGGGGGTGCTGAGGTCCATGGACGCCCATATGGGCCAATTCGTGTCCCGTATGGACCAACTCGTGGACCTCATGGGCCAGCTGGTGGTGGCGGTGGGGTCACAGGCAAGGCCAGCAACACCACCTCCGCCACCACCTGCTAGGGCGCAGGGTCGGCCAGCAGTGTCCATGTCCCCTGCGTCCACAGCCAGTGAGCACACCTCACCCACCACCAGCAGGTCGCCACCACACACCCCCCCTCCCAAACGTGGAAGGGGCCGTCCGAAGAGGAAACAGATCTCCCGGGAGGACTTCGCACGCTCCAGTCGCAAGTGAGGCAGCCAGCCAGCCTTCCGCCAGCCTTCCTTGACCAGCCACTGCATTGACTTGCTCTACGATCCCACTCCACACAGCCAGCTGGATGGCATGTGTGTGTTGGACTATGGACATAGAACCAGTGGGTACACCCTGATCATCACGCAGCCATGACCGACAGCTCATTGTCACTGCACGCACCACTTTTGTTATCACCTTACACACAATCACATGTCACAGTTCGTAATAAATGCACCTTATTCACTAACTGCTGTTTGTGCCCTGTGTTTTATTTGTACGGAATACAACGGCCACCTTGGGCGGAAGGGCACCTGATGCGTGGCATGGCAATGGAATCCGGAGGGCCTGTAGGGACCTAGGGGTGGGAGACAGAACAGGAGCACATTCAATGAGTGTGTCACACACCCATCACACAGTACATGTCAACAACTACAAGCAATGTACACACATCGCACAGAGCAATAGGGCACAATGCCACAGTCACCAACAGTGGCATACTACCCTGGCCATGGAGCGTTGACACACTGCACACAGTGAACATACGGCCACCCTGACACAGCACACACACACCTGCACAGATACAGACACATCATCCGTCGTACATGGACACTCACCGTCAAGTGAAGTAGCGGGCGATGAGCTGCTGGCGCACATTCCCAGCTTCCTCCTCTCCGCTGTCCACCTCACTCGAGCTGTCCTGGTCTGCGGGCTGGGGCCCTGGTTGATCTCCGTCATCCACAATGAGGGGGATCTGCTTCCGAATGGCCAGATTGTGCAGCATGCAGCACGCCACCACTATCTGGCACACCTTCTGTGGGGAGTACGCCAGTGCACCCTCGGTGCGGTCCAGGCACCTGAACCTGGACTTGAGGAGGCCAAAGGTACGCTCGACCACACGTCTGGTCCTCCCATGTGCCTCATTGTATCGATCGTCTGCTGGGGTGCGAGGATTCCTCAATGGACTGAGCAGCCATGCCCCATTCGGGTACGCAGAGTCACCTGGGTGTGAGGGACACAGAGAACCGTAGCTATTCCAACTGGACAGGGGACAGCATCGCACAACCAGCACGCTACACCACTCCACATACTCACCGACAATACAGGCACGATCCTGTTGCAGATTGGCCATCAGTCGTGGCAAGATGCTGTTGCGCATTATGTGTGCGTCATGGGCCGAGCCTGGAAACTTGGCACACACGTGGGTGATCACCATGTCCGCAAGGCACACCACTTGCACATTCAGGGAGTGCGTGTGCTTCCTGTTGCGGTACAGGTGCTCAGTGGCCTGTGGTGGAACAAGGCCAACATGAGTGCAGTCAATGGCTCCCACGATGTGTGGGATTCTGCCAAGGGCATAGAATGCACCCTTCACTGCCGCCAATTCACGAGCCCTGGGGAAGCGGATGTACCTGTTCCGGTACAGCATCATGGCTGCCAGTACATCCCTCAGCACCTTGCTGAACATGGGCTGGGACATCCCTCCTCCACTGCCCTCTGTGTGCTGGAATGACCCAGTGGCGAAGAAATGCATGGCGGCCATCACCTTAGCCGTGGGGGTGACAGCAGTCGGATACACCCTGCGGGGACGGAGATGGGGCTCTAACATGGCACACAGTCGATGCAGAGTTGGCCTGTCCAGCCGAAACTTCCTGATTACCTCTGTATCGTCCATGTCCGCCAGCAATTGGTATGGGCGGTCAATGTTCGGTCTCCGCCTGGGTTAAATGGCAGAGGACACATGTCAAAGCAACACGGCACATAGCAATTTCGCATACACATCACTGACATGACTGAGCAAGCACATGAGCCACAGCCCAGCTGTCAAGCTGGGACGGCACGGCCACAATACACTTACACAGGTCTCCCAACAATGGCAATGGCAAGTGAGACATACCACTGCCATGTGCATGCACATGGGGATCTAGGCCACAATGACTTGCGGGCGTGCTGATGGGGACTGACTGCATATTCGTCAAGCGGCAACGCCACGGCAACATGAGTGTCTGCTGAGCATGGAACTGCTTCCGAGGCTGGATGAGTATGGCACACGACGACGACGATGTGGGCACGGGCTGAGCGGCCAATTCAAGTGGGACCTGTGGCACGAGGGGATATGAGACAGTAGTAGGTGTCAGCACTGCACCCTATGTACAGCACTGTACGGATCACAGCTCCCGAAACATTGACTGGTGTCCACATTGACAGCCCCATGCCAAGACGGCTGTGTGCTTGCAGTCACACGTCACAGGTGAGAGGTTACATTGCACGTGCCAGGTGGCAGTCGTACATAGTGGGAGCTGGCATGTGTGTGCATGTGTCTCCTGTTCAGGATCCACCAGATGGGCGCTGACTCTGTACTGACCATTGGACACAGCATGTTCCGTGGAAGGCTTGTGTGTGTGGGATGGTGGCACTGGATGTGCCTCCGTTGGGTGGGGGGCCATGCACAGGGCGGGTACGTCGATGATTGCGCATTGTTGGTCACGGTGGGTGCACCAGCTAAGATGTGTTGCCCTGTGTTCAATTCCTATGTCCGCATGATGATGGACTGTAGATGTGGGCAGACTACACATTGGTCGATGTGCTGTCTATATGCATGTGCCTTCACACCAGGCACAGCTGCCCCTGCACATGTGACCCCTGCTGGACTCGCTGCTGGGTCTGTGGAGCTGATGCACCTTCTGCGCGTGGGGCGGACAGCTCTCCTCACTTCCCTCATTGCGCATGTCATGACTTTGCCGCAGGTGACATGGATCATGGAGGGCCCACATGTACGCGTGGGTAGGCTACACATGATTGTACACTGGTCGCCACCCCCAGTCAGTGTTTCGAATGGGAAGGTTGTCGTGCTGGTGGTATGTTCAATGTGGCGGATGGGCGGGCCTAGGTGCGGGCTTACATTCCGGACATGGGGGGTAGTTGGATTGGCGACTAGTTGCAGTGCACACGGGACACGTCTCTTCCTTTCCACATCTGGGTCATCCCTTGTACTAACTGACAGTGATACAGTCATCTTCGCCCCAGCCCTCATGTCCTCCCCTCGCCCCCCAATATGCATGCTCACCTGCGAGGCTAGCGCTTGCACAGGCAGCCCCAAGCTCGCACCAGAGAGGGCAAGGAGTGAATGTGTGGGTCCAGTTGCACGAGTGGGCTGTCTCAGGGTATGATGTGTGGCGGGACGCCGTCCACCTGCGTGGTGCCCCAAATGGAGACCCGGCCTGCATGGACTATGCATCACAGTCTTCGCCTTCCGGATCCGCCACCTGCGACACCCAGTGGCTGTGGCTGCCCTTGCGGCCAGGCCGCGTCCGTCTGTGGCTGTTGGCCCACACATTCACTCTTTGGCCTCTCTGGGGAGGGCTCGGGGGTGGTGGCGCACTCGCTTGCACTTAGTCGCAATGGCATGTGTCGTGGTTGGTATGATGGGCAATGGATGGGATGGTGCGAGCCACCTCCCGTGACGTCAGTGCTGCTCGTGCTGTGGTGCGTCCCCCTACACTTCCATGTGACTTGTGCCATGCTAGACGTTGAGGTTCTATTGCCTGCGTGATATGACCAGGAGGAGCGCGAGGAGACCTCTCACACACCATGCTCCACTGCCATCCCGTGCCCTGTATCGCCTGTGCGGATTGACTATGTTGGGGTTACACCTGGTCGACTGGGGCTGTGTGTGCATTGTCAAGGGGCATGGCGGGCGCACAACAGGATCCAGCTTGTCCACAGAGGGTGGGCTGAGGTGCGCCTGGTACCGCCTTGTACGTGTGCCCGGCTGCTGTGCACACACGTGTTCACTCCCCCCGACAGGTGTCCTCTCACAATGCCCAGGGAAGCGGTGGTGTACTGTTCATGACCCCTCCCAACACGGCGTGCTCCAACTTGGCATGTGCGCATCTACCCGTCGCACCCACCCACCTGAGCACTGCGTCCATACGACTTCACACGACACATGTGTGTCTTCCACAGTAGTGCTACTCATTTGCGTTGACATCCAATACCAGTGGACTACATGGTCATGTCACGACTGCCGTGTACTTCACATACTCTCATCCTCTCTCATTCGTACTTGTGAAATGAGTCAGCGGAGACAGTTTTGGTTTCAAACATTATATTGAGTCATCTGTCCTCTGTGATGCAGTATAGTGGACACTACTGGCAGCGGAATACATGTTGAGGATATACTGAGCATGATTACAAATGGGATAGGGTGTGGGGTTACATCTGCTTGGCCAAGGCTGTGCTAATGTACATTTACGTATAGCTGCGGAGCTGCGGACTTTGACACAGACGGTATATATGTAGCCTACCAGACCGCTCGGCATCATGGGCACAGTCCATCTCAATTCCATGTGACAGGTTTGCTGCGGTTGTTCCTCATGCACGCGTGCATGTGTGATGACATCAGGGCATGTGCTTGCGTGCATGCAGCGGCGTGCCACTTGTTGTTGCACTGTGGTGGTTACTGGACATGTCACAGTCACTGGGGTCGTGTTGTTGTTGTATGCACTTGTCGTCCATGCAAAGGTCCTGGTATGGGATTCCCGGGGCGGGGGTGGGAGGGTGCAGCATCCACAGACTCCAGGCGACCTATTCATGTCCACTGAGCGGTGTGTGTGTCCATGTGCGCTGGATCCATGTCGTGTCCTGGTTGTTCGTGCAGTTCCGTCCATGTGGGTGCGATGCACAGAGCCCATGCCACTGCCTCCCACGATGCATGCGGTGTTCCTGGATGTGATGGGGAACAGTGTGCATGTCCCGGTCATATCCGATGTCATGGCGATGTCGTTGATGGTGTGGTTACAGTTGCCGGTCGTTTGGTATGGCTGTTGTGGTGGTGACTGGCCAGTCCGTGCGGAAGCTGAGCATGGGTGCGGGGTTGGACTTCATAGGTCACTCGGGGAACCTGCGTTGTGGTCCGACGTATTTACAGGTTGTCAGGTATGCGATGCCGTCCAGCAGGGCTTCCATGTCATTGGTGGTGTACATGTTTGCCAGCCAATGAAGCGGATGGTGGCTGTCAAGGTGTTGTTCGTAGGTTGTCCCTTGGAGGACCATGATGGGGCATGCTGGGTGACATTCGATGTAGCTGTTCTCGATGATCCGTCGTGTGGAGGCACAGTGGTTCCATTTCAGTGCGCGTGCGATGTTGGCCACATACGCCATGCCCCCATAGGCAGAGCAGGCCCTGTCGTGTGAGTCCAGAGGGAGGAGTAGTGGTAGCAGGTCCGCCTTCAGACATGCCGGGTTGGAGAGGCATATCTCGACGGGATGCTGGTAGGGACACCTCCGACAGTAGAAGACGGGCATGACGCAGCTGAACAATGTGATGCGGTAAGTCAGTCGGTAACTTACGTTCAGCAGGGACAGGAGATCGCATCCCAATGTATGTATCGTGTTGGTTTGGTACAGCTTGAGCTGTTCGGCGTAGTTGGGTAGGTGTGTTGCGGTTGCCATTTCGCAGCGGTTCGTAGAGGTGGCGTGCTCCGGCTGTGTGTGCAGTCTGCAATGTGCACGCTCCGGGGTTGCTGTGAGCTCTGTGTAGTCGTGGGGAGACAGGACTTGTGTTCTGTTGGCTTGTTTGGAGGACACGGGCCCTCTTCCCACATGCTTCTCAGACAGTTCAAGGTCAGTGCTGTGTGACTCCTTCCAATTAACTTGCATGTGGCCGACATGGGAGAGTGTTTTCTTCTTTCTTTCCCGTCCGTTGTGTGCTTCTGTGATATGCGCTATCTGCCCTGTGGTCGGTCTCCTCGGCATGCCTGTGTTGGTCTATTCTTGGACAATGGCTGTATTCACCGGCTTCTGTCGTAGGGCTGTGGTTTCGGTGTTGGAATGGAAGGTCATTCAGTGCTGTCTGCTCTCCCTTGTGTGGGCGGCAGGCTGCCTTTCCGCTCTGCGTTGGGCCTTGTGTGTGGATGTAATTCTTGGGCCACCTGTTGTCGGTCCCCGGGCTCTTTGGTGTTCCGTTTCATGTGTCTTGTTCATATGTGCAGGGTGGTATGGGTTTTTCAGTGTGGTACTGGCGTTCCTCTTCCCGAAGGGGCCCTGCTTCTCCTAGTTGGTGTTGCCGCCGCTGTGTGCTTCGCCATGTTTGTTACACTGGGGTGTGTCCTGCTGTTGCGTGACTTCACTGACATGTGTGCGTCGGTTGTGTGGCGTTGGGTGTTGTCCGTGAATTGGGCGTTGGGGACATGTCTGTGGCCGGCCTGTCACGTGTCATGTGCGTTCGGGGTGGGGCTGATGTGTGTGCTGCTTGGTTGTGTCCCTGTGTCTGTGTGCGACGCATGCATGGCGCTGCGGTTGGCCTCTGCGTTGTGCGCATGTGTGGCGGCGTCATCGCCGCTTTGGGGCCGTGACAGGGTGGTTGGTTCCTAGTCCCAGGTGGTGTGTACACATGTGTTCTGCGATGTTAGGATTTGGCCTGTGTGTCATATGTGGATGCAATGGTGGATGTGTAGTGTGCACGCGCTGGTGGGGGTTGTCCGCTTTTTCCGCCCTTGCACTGTGTGCGCTGTTTGCGTGCACTTGTTGTGTGTGTGCCTACCTGCGTCTCCGCGGTACGTTGCGTCCTTGGTGGTGCATCAGCAGAAGCATGGGAAGGGCCTGCAGTGCTGGATTCATGCCCGGGGTGCCGCTTCTTCGTTGTCCGTGCTCTGCGTCCGTGTTTCCGCCTCTCTTTCACGTGCGGTGTCTCTTTGCCGTGGGAGCCGTTTGTTTGCGGCATCGTAATTTATGCGCCGGGCGGGACGTGTTTCGTCGGACGGTGTGTGTCAGTTGGGCTGCGCCGCTACGTGTGCGGGCGCACTTTGATGGCGGACGGTGTTGCTGGCTTGCCGGCGGTGTTTGGCCTGCTTTTCGCATCATAATTGGGCGGGCGTGTGGACTGCTGCGTGCCGGCGGTAACTGGTGGTTTTTGCATCCGCCAGCACGGCGGTTGTGCTTCCGCCCGCCATCGTAATGGGCCCCAAAGTATTTAAAACATAAATGTATTTATTTTATTTCCTAACCTATAACACCACAACAATAAAAAAAGACTTCAACATTTTTATTTAAATTTATTTCCATAATTAACATAATTAATAATGAATTTTAAAAATATTATTAATAAAAAAAGATAATAAAAATTCATTGAGTACACATTCTTTAACACTATAATATCCACAACACACACCTAAAATTAATTACAATAACCATAATTAATTACTAATTAATTAATTTAAATTAATTAACAACTAATTAATACTTCATCAATAAAAAATAATTACTTCCCAACCTTCCCACCATTTACACCCATAAACACTACAACACACACCTAAAATTAATTACACAATTACCATCATTAATTACTAATTAACTAATTAAAATTAATTAACAACTAATTATTAAATATTTAATAATAAAATAATTTACACATTTAACACTAGAACATCTTAATTAAACAAATATTAATAAATAAAAATTATTCAATAAATGTAATATAATTAAATTGCTTCCCACCCTATTCCCCTATAAACCCACAACCCACTACGGAGCTAAAAACGCAAATTTAAAAAAAAAAAAAAATTAAAACTACTAAAAATAATCAATACATTTTATATAATTAAATTACTTCCCACCCTATTCCCCTATAAACCCACAACCGGCTACGGAACTAAAAACGCAAATTTTAAATAAAAAAATAATAATAAGTACTAAAAATAATCAATACATTTTATATAATTAAATTACTTCCAACCCTTTTCCCCTATAAACCCACAAGCCGTTACGGAACTAAAAACGCAAAATTCAAATAAAAAAAATTAATAACTACTAAAATTTTAACACATATAATAATACATCACACACATATACACATATAAAATATATACTAAAATACATAACATTAATAAAAAATCAATATTGTTAACAACTATATTTTTGCAAACAATATTAAACACTTCGATTTTTTTTAAATCGATATTAATGACCTAAAATCGATATTCTTGACCACGAGAATTTGTCTGTCGATATTTTTGACGCTCAATATTTTTGACATGATATTTGTGCAATTCGATATTTTTTACTCGATATTCTGTCTCTGCACCCACTATAATCACACTCTGGGGGATATTCTCAAGAACGTGCGATAAACATCGCCAAAATATGTTAACGCAAGTTTTCATATCGCCGTCTATCGCGGGAAAATAACCCAGTGTTAACGTGGCATTCACAACACGGCGGTAACATGCGATAGTACCCCGCTAACGCGGCAAATGTCCGTGATAACACTACCAGGACGGCGATAAAAATCTCAACCCGAACGTGAAAAAAGTTGCGATGTGCCCAACCGTGAAAAAAAATCCAGCGAGAAGCAGCGCCAGGCCTGCAAGTCCCACAAGTCAGGCTGCAAAAAGCACAAAAACAGCAGCAACACAAAACACAAACAACTGCGAAGCACCATGGAGGTAGCCGGAGCAAGCACAGAGGACAACCAGAATCCCACAAGCCCCACGGAGGACCAGCCTGGGACCTCGGGGTCAGGGAAGGGCAAGGAGAAGAAGAAGAGGAAGACGCGGTTCAGTCCGCAGGAAAACAGGATCCTGATCACGGAGGTGACAGAACACCATCAACAACTGTACGTCACCTCCACTGTGTCATTGGCAACAAAAAATACAATATGGCCGTCCTTCCTGGACAAGGCGAATGCAGTCGGAGTGCTGAGGAGGACAATGGATGAGGTCAAGAGGCGCTGGAATGATGTGAAGCGCAAGACCAAGCAGAAACTCGCAGACAACCAGAAGGCAGCAATGCAGACTGGAGGTGGGAGTCCAGCGCCACAGGAGGAGCTGGATGAGATGGAGGAAATGGTGTCCACAGTCATCAGTAGGGAGACAGTGGCAGGAGTTGGGGGACCGGACACTGCTCAACATGACCTGACCCAACAGCAACAGGGTGAGTAACGACCAGGGACGGGGGACGGGGGGAGATGGGCACAATGGCATACATGCACAATTAAGTAGAGCACAACTGCAGACAAACCATGGCCAAGAGTCACAACTCCAACCAAGAGCCCAATTTACCCAAGTCTGCAACATCACAGCACTGCATAAGCACAGAAGTGAAAGCCACACCGCCTGAAAGGGATAAGGGCCAGACAAATCAGAGCTGAAGGGGCAACTCACCTACAATGCAGTGCACACACATAAGATCCAGAGCACTGCAACATTTACAACAATGTTGAACAAACAGCAACACCAGCACAACAGAACAGAGGACACAACTGCTGCCGCTTGTGTGTGGAAAATGGCCATTCGCATGTGGCACAGCTGGAAACTGTGAGATGATAATGTACTAGTACAACCCCACATCCCTGATGGTGCAGTAATGCATGTATGGCCGTGACCCAGATAGGCAGTGAGACACGCATTGTCATGCAAATCAACACTCAGTTGAATACAAGTGAAGGTGCATAGACTTTATTAGCACGGCCAAGATAAGTGCCACAACATGCAGACCAATGTAGCAGTATGTCAGAATGTGGAACGTTGCCAAGAGCCGCTGTCCACTCCGGGAGAGTGCCTCACCTTTCACAGGTGTGTGTTTACCCGCGTTGTTGTCCGCTCCTGTATTCGGAGTCCAGGCGAATGCAGCCATGTCCACTGTCGTCGTGGGAGATGTGACCAGAACCCCAAGTTCCAAAAAGGTGTCGGGACATGTGCAATGTGTTCCAAACTGTTGTGTCTACAGGTACGTAGTTACACATCCATGAAAGATAGTGCAGCTTCGTAGGCAATCATTTTCAACATGAGGTCATCATCGACTTCATCTAACAGGACGGCGAGGCTAACCATTAGCAGGTCCGGACAGACGTGCGTCCTCCCCCTTCCACCAATCAGCACTACAGCCCAATAGGGGAGCGGCTCCATTTGCTCACTGCACATGAGGAGTTCTGCAATCTCCCTGGTCCAGCTGCCAGCATGTATGCCAAGTATCCAGGCATCCCATTGCCGGGTGTCACAGTGACACTCATGGTCGTGGGCCAACAGGGCGCGCACACACATGTCGAAATCCAGTTTGGCTACCGTCCTGTTGGATAGGCAGACATCTATGGAACACTCGAATATGCACGAGCGACAATGCAACACAGGCTGCACACAGGTGACGTTGGCAAGGCGGAAGCTCAGCCGGTAACTGATCCGCAGCACTACCAATGGCAGTGCCCCCAGTAAATGCAGTGTACGTGCACGGTAGAGTTCCACGTGACAGGGATTGTGCAAGTGTCCGTGATGGTCTGCCATTGCATTAGTGGCTCTGGTTGAAGCGGCACTGTTCTGACCTGCACCAGTTCTGTGGATGAAATGCCACAGCTCGGAACAATGAGTTGTTTTAGTGTGCAACGGTTGTACGCCTGGGTTAATGTGGGAGTAAGTGTGAAGGCCATACCATGCAAGATAACTTCGAGCAAGGACTTCTGTGTGTGGGGTGTGTATACGTTGGTCTTTCGTCAGGCTGTGCGTAGTGTGGGAGTCGTCATCAGCTGCTATAGTATCTGTCAGGAGGTGCCGGGCACATGCAATTCCCAGGTCGGAGGTGCAGATGTGCTTCCGCCTGATAGCTCAGACAAAGGAGCATTCATCCCTAATGTTAGTTTCTCATCTGCTTGCATTCAGGTACTGTGAAGTGGCTTGTTGGGGGTGGGGTGGGATGTGTGCGACTTTGGGATTCATGTTCGACATATCTTGCATATGGCAAATGAGCGGCATCACTGTGTGTAACGTTGCCTCACAGCTGCTCCTCCCTCCCCCAAGCCTATTTACTTGTGTGCGCTGCGCGGTTGCATCACTGGCACTCCTACTGCACACCATTGTCATGCCTGTCTGCGCATGTCCACAAGCCTGACAATGACACTGTGATGTTGGCCGTTGGAGGTGGGCGGCCACGTGAGTGTAGGCCTGTGGGAAGGATAGGGCGGACACAGACATAGAGTTCATGCCTGGCTGAACTCGCGCTGCGATTAAGGCTAGGCATTTGGCTCATGCTGCATCAATACAGATACACACAACACTTGGCATGTATGAGCCAAGACCCCGAGCGATCTTGTGCTCCTTCATTTCCCCGTTCGTGCGAGCCCGCCCTACGGGTGTATGCTACATTGCAACATTGTCGATTGCGGACTGGGTGGCACCGACACTACAACAGAGACACACTCATTAGTTACTTCCTTGTCCAGGCCAGAACTGAACCACGCCCAGAGCCCCGGGGAAATCCTTCACACCCCTATGCTGGCTTGGCATACGCTGGCCCAGCCCACTCCGCATACTCTTACAGGGGGGGGGACAAAGCTACGTGTCCAAGGTCGTACCCACTGCCTGAGGGGACATGGTTGCGTTCGCTGTCCACAGCACAATGTAATGTGGTAGGGCCCTGGCCCATCATGCATACATAATGACCACATGGACACATTTAGATAGATAGTTGAACTGGCTACGGGCACGTGCGCCCGGCCACTTTTTATTACAAGGGTCACATGTCCAGTGACGCCTGTGCTGGATGGGTGTGGGGTGAGTGTAAGCCAGCCCTCAGGGAGTGGTTGGTGCTGGCAACAACTAGAACAGTGATCATTGGATCACACACACAGATTCAATCATAAAGCGTCCATGACTTGCAGTGCACTGAGGTAGGGGCACCAGAGCTGAGCGTGCTCATGTGAAGGAATTGTTAATGATTTGGTCCCTTCGGGATATTCCTGCTGCAGCTGCAGTGGGGTGTGGTACACCTACCTCATCTTCATCATCATCGTCCCAGGTCTTCCCCACTGCCTGAGGTGACATTGTTGCATCCGCTGTCCACAGCACAAAACTCAATCATGAAGGGTCCATGTGTTGTGGTGCACTGAGTTAGTGGCACCTGAAGAGCTGAGCAGGGTATCAAGCTGATGATGGCATCCAAGACAGGTGTGAGCAACTTAGATAGGCTGGCTGTGAGACTCCTCCGACTCTGGCAGTTGTTGGTTGGAGGTGGTCCTGGCGGTGGTGGCGGGTGTGCAGCCAGCGATGATGGCGTGTCCTTGCATATCAGGATTGGATTTGGTTTGTGAGCCCTGCTGTCCGCAGTGTAGGCCAGAGGCAGCGGTCAGAAAGGGCACACAGCCACGTGACGATGACTTGTGGTGCACTGAGTTAGTGGCACCTGGAGCGCTCGGCGGGTGCGCGGCCTGCGCTGATGCTTCGTTAGGGCGGCCCGCCCTGGAAGCAATGTATGTTGCCTACTGGACTCTATAATTCACACTGAGGGCTTGAGGAGTTTAAGGACCTGCAGGTACCGGCTCCCCATAGGTTTAATGAATCTCACAAAAAAGTTTTAAATCACTTGTACTTTAGCACTGCACCTTTCTTTCTCCACAACACTTTGCTCACATAGGGTTTTATTATACCCTACCTCTTATCAAAATCATCCCTGAGCTCCTCCCTCGCAGCGAGGGGGTTGTAGCCCACGTGAGGACTAGGTTCCTCACGTGAGGAGGTACCCCTATGATGAAGCATGACACCTCTGGTGTGTGAGGGGAACCGTCCTTAAAAAGGGATATCCCCTGCAGCTTGTTGTGTTGCCACTTTCCAACGATAGTTTGATCTTTGGACCCGGGGCCTACTGGACTCTGCCATAAATGAATCAAGACGCAATTTGATTTGCGAGCCCTGCTGACCGCAGTGTAGGCCGGAGGCAGAGGTCAGCAAGGGCACACAGCCACGTGGCGTCGGCTTGTGTTGCAAAGGGTCAGTGGCACCTAGAGCGCTCAGCAGGTGCACAGCCAATGAAGATGCGTCGTTTGACTTGAGGGACCTGCTGACTGCAGTGTAGGCCGGAGGCAGCAGTCAGCGAGGGCCCACAGCCACGTGGTGATGACTTGTGTTGCACAGGGTCAGTGACACCTGGAGCGCTCAGCGGGTGCACAGCCAACGATGATGCGTCGTTTGACTTGGGGGACCTGCTGACCGTAGTGTAGGCCGGAGGCTGCGGGCAGCGAGGGCCCACAGCCATGTGGAGATGACTTGTGGTGCACTGAGTTAGTGGCACCTGGAGCGCTCAGCGGGTGTGCAGCCAAAGATGAGGCGTCATCCGGGCGGGCCGCACTGGGGGCAATGTCTGTTGACTAGTGGTTTCCTCCATTAACAGAAATGTGGCACGATTTGAATTGTGGGACCCGCTGACCGCAGTGTAGGACTAAGGCAGTATCCGGCACACACATGACTCCGTGTTGCTGTGCCGCTAGATGCGCTGGGGCCTGTGTCGCGGAGTCTGGAGGTCACGGCGGCGGACTCGTGGCAGGGTGATGTGCGCCGCCCTGGCAGACGCGTTGCCCATCACGGAAGAGAACCACACCCAGGGCCCCGGCCTTTTTATCAGCACTCCTACACTGGAGTGGCGTATGCCGGCCCAGCCCACTGCGCTACCGCTTACAGGGGGGGACGGCACAGTTACATGTCCAAGGTCTTCCCCACTGCCTGAGGTGACATGGTTGCGTCCACTGTCCACAAAACTACACACACCAGCAGTATATGTCCACATGGACATGTCTGTGCTCTGCATTCTGTGGTCTGTCCAGCACATCACTGCCACACTTGGCATCGTGTACATTCTTCTTCATGGGTAAGTTGCCTCCTTCACACATACCTGGTTCCCACCTCTCCCCACATTCTGCACTTGTGTGGCTGAGGGGCCATGCCAATTTCGGAAGGTCCGCTGTCTTGTCCTACGGTTCCTAGGTGGTAGTCCGGGGGGGGGGCCCTGGGGGTGGTGACCGTGGGTGTTGTGGCCCTCTTGGGTCTCCGGGCTGCATGTTCATTGTCTCCATAGCATCTGTGGGTCTTCAGATGTGGCTCTGGGCTGGGCTCCCTTTCATACTGCAGGTAGTCGTCCTGCTTAGCACCAGCAGAAGGCAGGTGTTAAATCCCTGCTGCTAACGCGCCTTATCGCCTGTTTTTGGGTCGCATCGCAGATCTGGCTGGTCGTTGAGAATCTCGGGAAGTAGTGTTTTCGTGTGTTTTTGCACGGGAACGCCTACTCTGCATATCATTAGCGTTAGTTGTCGCACTCATCCGTGGCGATGTTTTTTGCAGCAGCTATCGCTGGTAAACTGGCGATATCGGCAGTTTGCACCAGCTTGAGAATAGGGCGATAAATCTTTCGCCACTTTTGCGGCGCTAAAGTGCCAATAAATCGGCGATAAGTCCTTGAGAATATGCCCCTCTATGTGGAGACTAGAACATGCCAATATAATTACATTATCTCGTGATATGAACATCATTATCCTCACACACCATCTGTGTGTGGAATTGAACCCTGTCTTTACACACACACTTACATTGAGGATGTGAACACAATTTTCTTCACACACTATCTCTGTAGGTACTTAAAAATCACTATAATCACACACTATCGTTTTGGGGGATTGAACATCACTATTATCACACACTATCTCTGTGGGGTCTTGGACATCACTATATTCACACATTCTCTTTGTAGGTACTTGTACATCACTCTAGTCACACATTATGCGAGGAGACTTGAACATCACTATAATCACACACTCTCTTTGTGGGGAATTGAACATCACTATAATCGCTCTCTGTCATTGTTGGAACTTGATTATGATTTCCTTTACACACTATCTCTGTGGGGACTTAAATATTCCTATGATCACACACAATCTATGCTTAAACATGAACATCATAATATGGACCCAACATTGTCTTTTTACACAATTTCAGAAGGGACCCAAACACAATTGTCTTCACACACTATATCCATTGGTAGTTGAAAATCACAATAACCACACACGATCTTTGTGAGGACTTGAACATCACTATAACCGCACCCTATCTAGATGGGGATATGAACATCACTACAATCACACACTATCTTTATGGAGACTTGAAAATCACTATAATCACACACTGTCTCTGTGGTGACTTGAAAATCACTATTATCACACACTATCTCTCCCACATGCAATAATCAAAATATGCATTTGGCAAGAATAATCTTAGAAATGCGGTTCCTTGAAGCTGGTAGCTCCGTCCCGTGCAACTGAGGTGCTGAAAACAACCAAATCCAACAGTTTTGGTCAACTGCATTGGTGCAAAGAGGTAGACAGTACCTTTTGTTCTGGCTGACAGTGGCGGTGTGTTCCGGCGGCGTTGGTCATAGAGGCTGCTGTCTGAAGTGGAGTGGTGTGGAGTGTGGTGCCCTCAGGTCACGGTGCACGCAGCGGCTTGGTGACGGTCATCCAGCAGCGTCGGTAAAACCAGGGCTGCGGTGCAAATGGGGTGATGCTTGTTGCAGTGCTGACAGCCACGGTGCAACTGGCGGCAGCTGACAAAGATCGGCTGACAATGGGGCTGGCATTGGTGGGCCACGGCTGCAGTGTGGGACCGGATGGTGCTTCGTGTAGCTTACGAGCGGTGCTCCCAAACCACGGTGCAGAGCATGGCGGCGATGTCAGCTGACAACTGCGTTGTCGGTGAGACCAGGGCGGCAGAGTGAAGCAAGGCTGTGCAGAGTGCGGTGCCCACAGGTCACGTGCAAGCAGCGGCTCGATGTATGGTAGTGCCCTCTGCAGTGCCTTCAGGTCATGAAACCGCCAGCGGTCTTGGTGATGGCTTTGGGTTGCAGTTTCCCTCTGTAGAAACTGAGACGCGCGGTCCCAGAGGCGGTACCCAGAGGAAGGTGAAGTCTTTGCTGTTCCTGAGACTTCTTGAAAAGGGGGCAAGCTCTACCTCAAGCCCTTAGAGAAACTCAAACAAAGAAGTTACTGAAAGTTCAGTCCAGTCCTTTCTCTGCCCAAGACAGAAGCAGTTACTGCAGGCCAACCCAGCAAAGCACACAGCAAAGTTCCTCCTCACAGCTTCTCCAGCTCTTCTTCTTGGCATGATTCTGAGTCCAAAAGAGTTCTAAAGTCCTGGGGTCTGGGCCTCAATATTTATACCACCTTTCCCTTTGTTCTCTTGTAGCAAAGAGTCTCTGTGCTTAGTACAAATCAGTTCTGCCACCTCTGACCCAGCTTCCTGGCAGGAGGTGGGGACAGCATTGTGCAAGGCAGGCCAGGCCTATTCAGGTGCAAGGAAATCTTCTTCCCCCACTCTAAATGCAGTCCAGGACTATTCAGCCCAACCCTGACTCATCTAGGAAAGGCAGGACATACCTCGACCCCCCCCACGATGTGGCTGTCCACTATAATAATCACAAGAGATTGTTATACCAGAAGGTCTTAACATCATACAAGGATCTTATCAAAAAGAAGAGTGCCTATTTTGCCCAGGCAATAGACAGGGCCTCTAACTCATTGAAAGAGCTTTTCCAAGTCATTCAGAGACTCACGACCATCTCAAACAAAAGCTATCCCGCTGATAACCAATCCTTTTGTGATGCCCTTGCTACCGCCTTAAAAGAGAAAGTAAAAGCTATCTTCCAGGACTTCGACAAGGAGGACCCTCATCCTCCTGGAGCCCCTACTTTGAATACAATAGCTGACTGTTCTCTCACACACTTTTCTGCCACCTCACCACATCAAGTAAACTCCCTACTTCTACAATCCAAATCAGGTTCTCCTTATGACCCTTGCCCAGTTAAAATCCTGAATCTGGTCCCTGATATTATCGCTAGGAACCTAGCACAGAGCTTTAATATCATGTTCGCCACAGGGGTATTTCCCTTGGCCTGGAAACAGGCCTCTATCCTTCCTCTCCCAAAAAAGCCCAATTTAAAGGTTAATAACACTGCCAAATATCAACCTATTGCCCGAGTACCCCTGCCTGCTAAAATCTGTGAGAAGATTATGAACCTGGAACTGTCTAGATATATGTTTGACAATCAGCTCCTAGACTCCTCCCAGTATGGTTTCTGACCAGGGCACAGCACAGAGACTGCCCAGGTCAAGGCAACGGAGGAAGTGAGGAAGGCAGTCGATGACGGAGGCTCAGCAGTTATGATTCTACTGGACATATCTGCTGCCTTCGATACTGTGGATCATACCACTCTTATAGGGTGTCTAAAGGAAATAGGAGGTAAGGGGGTCACACTCGAGCCTCTCTCCTCCTTTCTCAGAGACAGAGATCAAACAGTAATGCTAGGGAACTTCAACTCCCCACCCTACTCACTGCCTTGTGGGTCCCCCAGGGGTCCTCACTCAGCCTCACACGTTTTAATGTTTATGTAGCTAAACTCGCCCCGCTCATAAGAAGCTTCAATCTGGAGGTTGCCCCGTATGCTGATGACACCCAGCTTATAATTACAGCAGCTCATAATGACACATCAGGCCCTCTAAGATGCTGTAACTGCATCAATGCGATCAGTGGCTGGATGAGTGGACACAGCCTTAAGCTTAATGCAGGGAAGACGGAGATTATGGTGTTTTGCACTCCCTCCCCGGCTTGGTCCACCATCTGGTGGCATGATAACTTGCCTCAACCACCTCGCTCAGTCACCAAAGTGAAGAATTTGGGAATCATCATTGATGACAACCTCAACATGAGTGCACAAATATCATCAGTTACATCCGCAACTTATTATATAATTAAAATGATAAGAAAAATTCTTCCTTTTATTCCAGACAGTCAAAGAAAAACTCTAATAACCCGGCTTGTACTTCCCAGACTTGACTATTGTAATAGTTTTTATCTAACCATTCTAGAAAAACATATGAGGTGACTACAATTAGTCCACAATGCTGCAGCAAGACTGATTTTTAATCTCCCTAAATTTTATTCCATCAAGCAGGGACTTCGTGAGCTGCACTGGCTGCCCATGCGCAGGCGGGCCAAATTTAAAGTCCTCTGCTTGGCCCACAAAGGATTGCATAACTTAGGCCCTGAATTTTTCAAAACGGCCTGCAAAAGATACAAGCCCAACAGAGAACTCAGATCGGCCAATGCCAACCTATTAGCTGTTCCGACATTCAAAAAGATGCAATGGGGTGGTAGAGGTATAATCCTAATCACTATCAAACTCTGGAACAGCCTCCCACCCCACCTCAGAGCTATTCCTTCATTAACAGCGTTTAGGAAGGAGATAAAAACCTGGCTATTTAACATCTAAAGCGTCTACTCACCGGCCTCTTCTGACAGCGCCAAGACACCTTTGGTATTTGCGCGCTTTAAAAATTTACTAACATAACATAACACAGTGAGTGCACATCTCCAGCCCCTGTCACTCCAAAGCCATAGTCAATCCACAACCCAGCAGAGGCACACAGGATGGTTAAGCAAGAAAATATCCACTTTCTAAAAGTGGTGTTTTCAAACACACAACATAAAAATGATCTTTACTAAAAGATGCATTTTTACATTCTGGGCCTGATTCACCGAACTAACTTACGTCAAAAACGTAAAGTTAGTACTTTTTGGTATTCACAGAATACACTTACTCATTTTGGTATTCACAGAATGAACTTACTCATTTCGGTATTCACAGAAGTTAGTAGTCCTAACTTTAGGACTCTTAAATGCCTTCTGTGAATACCGAAAGTCTTAAAGTTAGGATTTTTCTCAGTTTAGGAGTAGTAAAGTTAGGAGTCCTATAATCACACACTACCTCTGCTGGCACTTGATCATCACTATAGCCACACACTATCTTTATGGGGACCTGAACATTCCTATAATCAAATACAATTTATGTGTGGGCTTGAATATCTTTATCCTCACTTTCTACTTGCTTAGAGACTTGAACTTTGTCTTTATACACAATTCCAGTGGAGTCTTAAAGAATATTATCTTTACACACTATCTCTGTGGAGACTTGAGCATCACAATGATCACACATTATCTCGGTGGGGACTTGGATATGTCTATAATCACTCACAATCTATGTTTGGAGATGAACATCATAATCCTCACACACTTCTTGTGTGGCTTGAACATTGTCTTTACACACTATTTCAGAGGGGATGTAAACACAATTTCGTCACAGACTATCTCTATTAGGAGTTAAACACAATAACCACACACTGTCTTTGTGAGGACTTGACCATCTCTATGGGGATATGAACATCACTACAATCACACACTATCTTTGAGGAGACTTGAAAATCGCGATAATCACACATTTTATTTTCTGTGGGGACTTGAACATTACTATAATCACACACTATCTCTGCGGGGACTTGAACATTACTATAGTCACACGCTATCTCTGTGTAGTTATTTTTGTGTAGTGCTGACAAAATAAACATTTAGCCAAGTTACCTTTGACTGTATTCAATCACTAATGATGATTATTGAGTAGGTCCTCACAAGGATGGTAGCACATTTTCAAGTCCCCAGAAGAGTGGTACTGCGGGTGCGGTTAAATAACAATATATTTGCAACTTTGAAGCAGGATCCTATATCATGAATTTTTTCTTAACAGTTTTCTGTTATTAGTACTTTTTAAAAACATTGGGATAGTTTAGTCCCCACAAGGCAGGTATCGACACATTGTCCCCACAAGGATGGTAGCACGTGTATGTGAGTGTGTGTGTGAGTGAAAAATATTGAACATTTTAAACGTTTCTCTATACATCTATTTTTTCACTCCACCTTTGACTTTCATACTGAGAGACAAAATGGAAATGTATATTTCAGATTGAGCCTCAAAATGTTTTAATATGTATTCAGGAGTCTTTCTTTTAGACAATACTATTTTCCAAACTGTGACACTGACTCTGGCTCTGATTATAGCCCTACATATTTAACTGTTTCAATGTCTCAAATTCTTTAACTGTGTGAATGCCTCCTCATCTGGAAGTACCACAGCATGTTTTTACTGTGCCAGGCCGTTACAGTGGGTACATAAATGTTTGAGTGTGTTTATGAGCACTTATATTCACCTAAGAGAGAAAAATAATCTCGCACTTTCTAAGTATGCATAACCTTTTTATGTATTAATTTTTCAGCTCTTCTGTCAATACTTCAGGAGGCCAGTCTTCTGTTTCTGAAGCAACTTTATCTGTTCCTGTTGAAAATCCAGCATCTCCTACTGACTTGGCTGCATCAGGTGCTGTTCCTCCGGTGATGCAGCCTGAGAAGGAGATGTCTGGCATGAATGAGGAGGAGGAAGAAGCTGGGCCATCTATTGGTCCTCTTCCTAGAGACAGACACCAGCCAAATTCTTGGGTGTGGGCTCATTTTACACTGCCTCCTAAAACCAAAGCATCTGATGCAAGGACAGTGCACTGTAAGCACTGCCAGGCACATATCAGGTGTGCTTCATTGATAAATAATCCTTTCCCACTACAACACTGGCCAACCATGTATTCACTACATTGTCTGATCTGTCTGATTCCTACTGGCCAGTCTGCAACCTCTGTAGATGGGCCATCAGTGGCACAGCATGTTCCAGCACCCACCGTCTTAGGAGCTGATGCACCTCTTTTGCAGGGGAACAGGGTGATGGCATTCCACTCTTTCATGAGGAGACCTGTCTTTGATGTGGTGCAGTGGTGGCTTCTGGTGAGCCTTTCATCGAAGCTCACATTGTTGCAAAAAAAAGGACATGAAAGCATGCACCCCCATTATTTATTTTTATAACATGCATTTGTTTATTCTAAATTTAAAGGCTAGGTTTGTTTTCAAAGTTTAGATTATACCCCCATATGGGCAATTTTTTCACCATTTCTTCTTCATTTTTTAACTAGCCTGTTTTTTCCATTTTGTTTTATTATGTGCATACAACCAAGCACCTTCCAATCTGGTTCTTTTCAGAGCCAGTGCAAGAGCTGCAAAGAACCTTTTCACATGTAATGTGCATATGGTTTCTCTCCTTGTTCATTTATACCTTACTCTGTTTCTAACACTTTGTCCATTTTTCTTTTTTCTTAGGCACACGTAGGGGGATATTCACAAGAACATGCGATAAACATCGCCAAAATAGGCTAACGCAATTTTTCATATCGCCGTCTATCTATCGCGGGAAAATAACTCTGTGTCAACGTCGTATTCCCAACACGGCGGTAACATGCAATAGTTTCCCGAGAACGCCACAAATGTCCGTGATACAACTACCAACGGCAATAAAAAAGGAAACCCGAACGTGAAAAAAGCTGCGATGGGCCCAACTGCGATAAAAATCCAGCGAAAAGCAGTGCCAGGCCCGCAAGTCCCACAAGTAAGGCGGGAACAATCCCCATAAAAGCGGAAAAAATGAAATAAAATAAAACACAAACAACTGCGAAGCACCATGGAGGTAGCCGGAGAAAGCACAGAGGACAACCCGAACCCCACAAGCCCCACGGAGGACCAGCCTGGGACCTCGGGGTCAGGGAAGGGCAAGGAGAAGAAGAAGAGGAAGACGTGGTTCAGTCTGCAGGAAAACAGAATCTTGATTACGGAGGTGACAGAACACCATCAACAAGTGTTCGTCACCTCCACTGTGTCATTGGCAACAAAAAATGGAATATGGCAGTCCATCGTGGACAAGGATAATGCAGTCGGAGTGCTGAGGAGGACAATGGAAGAGGTCAAGAGGCGCTGGAATGATGTGAAGCGCAAAACCAAGCTGAAACTCGCCAACAACCTCAAAGCAGCAATGCAGACTGGAGGTGGGAGTCCTGCGCGACTGGAGGAGCTGGATGAGATGGAGGAAATGGTGTCCACAGTCATCAGTGAGGAGACGTTGGCAGGAGTCGGAGGAGCGGACACTGCTCAACATGACCTGACACAACAGCAACAGGGTGAGTAACCACCAGGGACTGGGGGGACGGGGGGAGATGGGCACAATGGCACACATGCACAAGTAAGTACAGCACATCTGCGGACAAACCATGCCCAAGAGTCACAACTCTGACCAAGAGCCCAATTTACCCAAGTCTGCAACAGCTCAGCACTGTATAAGCACAGGAGTGAAAGGCACACTGCCTGAAAGGGATAAGCGCCAGCCAAATCAGAGCTGAAGGGGCAAATCACACACAATGCAGCACACACACATAACTCTCAGAGCACCTCAACATTTACAACAAAGTGGACCAAACTGCAACACTTTCACAACAGAACAGAGGACACAACTGCTGCCGCTTGTGTGTAGAAAATGGCCATTCGCATTTGGCATAGCAGGACACTGTGAGATGGTAATGGACAAATACAACCTCACATCTGTGATGGTGGCGAAATGTCAACTGTCCAGCATTAAATAGACATCTCCACAAAAACAGTCACAATGTACATTGACATGCAGTCTGTTTGTAAAGTTGGCCAATGCGTCAACCTACATGTGAACACAATGTCAAACTGCATCTCCCCCTCACATTGCAGAGGGAGAATCATCACCTCCTGCAGAGCAGACCGTACTCCTCATCACCGATGATGAAGAGGACCTACACACCATCAATCCTGACGCCTCTTACATCTCATGGACACCCTCAGCACCCCACCCCCAGGAGCAGGGCAGCCCAGCTGCATCAAGGCGAACCCACCCCCTGCGCAGACCACACAGCAGGAAGCACCCACCACCACGGCCGTCTCCCAGGATCCCCATGAGCAACACATGGCATTCCAACACCGTGTGTCGCAGGGCCAGAAGGAGACGGCAGAGCAGGTGTGGGTGGGGTTCGACCTCATGGCAGCCAAACTAGATGCCATACGTGGGTGTCCAAGTCCCATCAGGGACCACCTACAGGCCCTAACGTACACCCACAGTCCTCTCCATGGTCTCCAACAATCCATGGCTGACATCGCCGGAGTCATGACTCGTAGACAAGAACAACTGTCCAGTCAGAGTGGCTCCAGCGATCTCAGCCATGAGTTGGCCAACATGGGGAGGAACATGGAGAACATGGAGCGGATGCAGGCAGGAAGAATGGCTGTCACGGCTGCACACCAGCGAGATGTAGCAGGGATCTACCATGCCCTGCAGATCCTCATCATGGCAGTGCTGCCACAAGGCCTGGCGCAGATGAATGCTGCTGTCACTACTCCCGCCACATCACCGCCCCTGATGTATCAGTGCCTCACAGTGCGACTGACAATGCACCTCCGGCCCCTGATGTGTCACTGCCACACAGTGCCGCAGACAAAACACCACCACCCACATGTGAGGCACATCACACATAGGAGGACGATGATGAGGATGAATCTGCCGTTGGGCTAAGTAGGAAGCGGTAGCATTCATCTCCGCCATATGGCCTCTTTCTGCTTGGTTCTGCCCTCTGCATCATGCCCAGGAATAACACCCTCCACTGTCCCCCTTGACACTCTGCGACACTCACCTTGGCCCCCGACATCTGCTACATTTGTTTAGGCAACCAATGACACAGTAATCAGACTTCAGACTGAACTCCCTCTCCTGACGATGTACTTTTCCCTCCCAAAGGACCCTGGCTGGCCCTCCACGGGGCAACATTGTAAAGTAGCGTGTGCATGGCCAGGTACTGGTCCACCTTCACCACTCCACCGAATGTGATTAAGATATTCAAATTCACACAGATGAGTCATGTCCATGATCAAGCAAGTATGAAAGTATGGTTGTATGTAGGGGCAGTGATTCCAAACAACAGTGCTCCCTGGGAACTGATTTCAATGCGCATGTATGTCCATGACCCAGATAGGCAGTGAGATGACTGGGAATGTGAGAACTAGCTGTGGCCTCATTGCTCCAAAACAACAATCTCGCTATTTCCAAACCTAGCCCCACGTCAATGTATGAAATAGGGCTGTGTGTCACAAAGGCAAAGTCACAGTTATGTGGAAGCCACAGCTCGGAGCAATGATTGGTTTGAGTGTGGAGCGCTTGGACTCCTGGGATGGTCAGTGCGTAAGTGTAAAGGTCATACCATGCAAGTGAACTACGAGCAAGGACTCCTGTGTGTGGGGTGTGTAGACGTTGGTCTCAGGTCAGCGCTGTGCGTAGTGTGGGAGGCATCAGCAGCTGCTATGGTATCGCTCAGGGTGTGCCGGGCGCATGTATTCCCAAGGTCGGAGGTGCAGATGTGCTACCGCCTTCTAGTTCAGACAGAGGGGCTGTCATCCACAATGTTAGTTTGTCATCTGCTTGCATTCTGGAAATGTGATGGGTATTGGGTGGGGGGATGTCACTGCTTCGCCTTCCGGCATGGTTGAACCCTTACCAGCCATGTACGTGCCCTCACGGTCAGTATTGCATGCTCTGATGTAGCAGTGATGTTTTGCTGCAGTCTGACAGTGATGGGTGCAGGTAGCTGTGAGGAGGTGGTTGACCACTCACCTTGCACCTATTAGCTGGCACTGATCACTACTCTTGATGGATGACATCCGTGTACACATGTGACCTGTACATGGCACATTTGACCAGGGGACACCTTGGTGTGTTCCACGCAAGGTGGACCTGCTGGCTGCTAGGCTCGTGTGCATCTCCCAATGTTGCTGAGGTGTCCACTGTGCCCACATCCCCCTTACGGCCATGTTGTACATGTTGTGGGACTCGACACACAGGGGGTATATTTGCATCAGGCAGGTACATCTCTGACCACAAATGGCACCCTGTTGTCTTTTCCTGAACACCAATGACGGCCTTCATGTCATGTTCATGTACACGTGGGACGCTGATGAGTGGCATGACGTACTACATGTGACACCCTGATATGGCATATCGAATACGTGATGCCCTAAACAGCCTCTCGGTACAGAGGTGACATACACACCATCTCTTCTTGCAACATATGCGAATGTAAGCACTCAATGTTGCACTTACACCCGTCAGAGTAATGTGCTAATGCAGAGGACTGACATGCACACGGGGAATGTGTGTTGCTAAGATTTTATTTGCACATGCTGGTCATGTGGTCATCTTGTACTGTGCCATGATTGCTATGGACAGTCACAATGTGACGTGCTCATGCGAAGAAATTGTTGATGATTGTGTTCCTTCGGGCTATACTTGCTGCAGTGGGGTGTGGTCCACCTGCATCATCTTCCTCATCATCGTCCGGTGCTTCTGGGACTTGGATCCATGGGGCATTGGTGCGTACACATAGGTTGTGCATTACACAACATGCAGTGATCATCTTGCACACTATTTCTGGGCTGTACAAGAGTCTTCCACCGGTGCTGTCCAGGCACCTGAAACGTGATTTCAACACGCCAAACGAGCGTTCAACAATGCCCCTGGTGCGTTTGTGGGCCACATTGTACTGCCTCTGGGCTGGGGTGTTCGGGTCTCGGAGGGTTGTCATCATCCATGGGCAGAGTGCATATCCTTGATCACCTGTGAGAGGTAAGTGAGGTCACTGTCAACTGGTGGTTCTGCATGCTGTGTTGGCAGACATACAAGTTTCGTGGTGTGTGATTTGTGCGACCTTGGGATTCATGTTAGCCATGTATTGCTGCTGGCAAATGTGGTAGTACAATGTGTATTACGTAGCCTCACAGCTGCTCCTCCCTCCCACCGAGCCTATTTACTTGTGTGTGCTGCGTGGTTGCATCACTTGCACTCCTACGGCACACCATTGTCATGCCTGTCTGTGCATGTCCGCAGGACTGACAGCATGACTGTAATGTTGGCCGTTGAAGGTGTGCGGCCACTTGTGTTTAGGCCTATGGTAAGGATAGGGTGGACACAGATGTGGAGTTCTGGCCTGGCTGAACTTGCGCTGATATTGAGGCTAGGCCTTTGGGTCAGGCAGCGGCAATGTTGATACACACACAACAGTTGGCATGTATGAGCCGAGACCCCGAGTGGTCTCGCGCTCCTTTAGTAATCCATTCGGGCGAGGCAGCCCTCCTGGTGCATGCTACATTGCAACATTGTCGATTACAGGCCGGGTGGGGCAGACACTACTACGGAGACACAAGCCATAGTCACTTTTGTGGCCAGGCCGGAACTGGACCACGCCCAGAGCCCAGAACTGAACCACGCCCAGAGCTCCGGGCCATTTCTCCGCGCTCCTCACATGCGTGCGCCGCCACCATGGCGCTGGGATGTCGTGCGCTTTGGAGTACGTCTCCAGACGATCTGCCCAGGCTTACCGGCGGCCTGCCTGGGACGGGGGTGGCCCCGTGACTGTGAAGGGCTCCAGTGGCGTTACCGAGGACATGCTGTTGACTACTGGAGGCAGACTTGTGGGGTAGCCCCTCGGGACAATGACTTGCGGTGCACTGAGTTCGGACAACCGGAAGAGCTGAGCGGATGTGCATCATGCTATAATGCTGGAGGCTGGACGGTGACTTGTGGTGCACTGAGTTCAGCCCACAGGAAGAGCTGAGCGGGTGTGCAGCCTGCGATGATGCAGCATTCCTGGTGGCTGGACGGTGACTTGTGGTGCACTGAGTTAGTAGCACCTGAGGACCTGCGTCCAGCCCGGGAGAACCGCCACGTGGCGATGACTTGCGGTGCACTGAGTTCGGACCACTGGAAGAGCTGAGCGGGTGTGCAGCCTGCGATGATGCAGCAGGCCTGGAGGTGCGGACTGGAAAGGATGTGTATGTTACTTGCTGTACCGCAGTGTGGTCAGAAGGCAGCAGTAGCCAACTCACAACTCCGCGGTGCGGTGCCGCTGGGTGCGCTGGGGGCCTGTTGCGCAGAAGCCAGCGATCGGCTGAGGAGGCTGCCAAGCTTGTGGAGACCGGCATTGGAGATTGCACGGCACGTGATGGGCCCTCTTGCAGAGACTCCGGTGGCAGCAGGTGAGCAGTGAGGCCTGGATGCGCAGGCACAGGCATTCACCGCTGGATGCAGGTCGGGTCTGGAGATCAGCGGGCTGGGGTGTGGCAGGTGCAAAAGATCACACAGGCACCACCGGTCATGACAGCAGCCTCGTGGCAGGGTGAGGGACGCCGCCCTGGCAGACACGCCACTGCAGGCGGTGACGAGATGTGTGCCGGGTGGCGTGGGACGTAGCCACCTCGTCACCGGTGTGACTTTGCCCGTTGTAGGTGGTCGGCCACGTGTGTGTAGGCCTATGGTCAGGATATGGAGAACACAGAGCCACACGCAGTAGTTACTTCGGTGGCCGTCCCGGAAGTGAACCACTCCCTGAGCCCCGACCTATTTAGTCACTCCCCTACGCTGGACTGGCGTGCGCCGGCCCTGCCCACTATGCTTACACTTACAGGGGGGCCGGCATGGCTACTTGTCCAAGGTGTTCCCCACTGCCTATGATGACATGGTTGCGTCCACTGTCCACGACACTACAGACTCCAGCAGTATGTGTCCACATGGACATGTCTGTGCTCTGCATACTCAAGACTGTCCAGCACATCACCGCCACACTTGGCATTGTGTACATTGTTATTCATAGGTCCATTGCCTCCTTCGCACAATCATGGTTCCCACCTCTCCCCACATTCTGCATATGTGTGGCAGAGGGGCTATGCCTTAGTGTATGGTTTGTCCACATTTCTGGCCCCTCTTACCACGGTTACTTGTGTTGTCGTAGCTGGCAGGTGTGCATGTTGTCTGTGGATGTTGGATGTGATTGTGTTACGTGTCCATTCCCACAGTTGTGCGTTGTGTGATTGTGGAATTGAGGTGTGTGGTGTGTTCCGTTGGTACTTACCAACGAGCAGTCCATTTCCATAGGTGCCATCCTGAAAGCGCTGGTTGATGATGGACAGTTGGAAGATGTATGAGTCATGCCCACTGCCTGGGTAGTTGGCGACGACATTGGTGAACAGTCCCCGGTGGTCCACTATTGCCGGCACATTGATGGAATGCGTGTGCTTCCTGTTGCGGTAATTGTGTGCAGTGTCGGTAGGGGGCATAAGTAGAACATGTGTGCAGTCAATTGCCCCCAACACCTGCGGGAATCCGGCTATGGCGTAGAAGCCTTGCTTGGTCTCCAGCTGTTCCTGCGCAGTGTGGGGGAAGTGAAGGTGCTGGGGTATGAAACTGATGATGGCATCCAGGACAGGTGGGATGGCCTTTGATAGGGCTGGCTGTGAGACTTCTCCGACTCTGGCAGTTGTTGGTTGGAAGGTACCAGAGGCCAACAGGTGCAGCACAGCCAGCAGCTTTGTCTGCGGAGTGATGTCGGTTGTCCGCTGTGTTGGTACCGTCAGCCTGTGGGCAATGTGGGTCATGATGCGGAGGATGGTTGTCCTTTTGAGCCTGTAGTGGGCAATGACATCCTCTGGCGTTAAGTCTGTGAGGCTGATGCGTTTGTGGAAGGTCCGCTGTCTTGTTCTGCGCTGCCTCGGTGGTGGTCCGGGGGGGGGTGGTCCTGGGGGTGTGGATGGTCCTGGGGGTGGTGGAGGTGGGTGTTGTGGCCCTCTTGGGTCTCCAAGCTGCATGATTAGTAGCTCCATGGCATCTGTTGGTCTTCAGATTTGGCTCTGGCTTGGGCTCCCGCTGTACTGCAGGTTTTCGTCCTACTTAAGACCAGTAATGAGCAGGTGTTAAGTCCCTGCTGCTAACGCGCCTTATCGCCTGTTTTTGTCCGGCATCGCAGGTCTGGCTTGTCGTTGAAAATATCGCGAAGTGGTGTTTTTGTGTCTTTTTGCACAGGAACACCTACTCTGCATGTCATTAGCGTTGATTGTCGCTCTCATCTGTGGCGATGTGTTTTGAGGCAGCTATCGCAGGAAAACTGGCGATGTCGACAGTTTGCACCAGCTTGTGAATAGGGCAATAAGTCTATCGCTACTTTTGCGGCGCTAAAGTGCCGATAAATCGGCGATGGCTCCTTGAGAATATCCCCCGTAATTGACTAATAAAAGCCTTGAATAGCTGGAACTGCGATGGTATGTATCAGTGTGCTTTTTGATAAGTACACCTGTGAGTTTATTGTTAGAGTAAGGGCATCTTGAGTTTTACTTTTCTCTTTTGTGTGAACGATATTCTCGTGTGCTGTCAGAAGTATAAACACGTACCTCTGAGTTGATTACTGAATTACTAGCTCCTTGTGAAACTTTCACTCAGATTGTCACCCATTTGTGACTATATGAGTATGTGCTAGGAGTAAATATATGTTTGTTCTCACAGTCCATCTCTCCACATTTTACTGTACAATATGATAGTGATAATATGATCCTGACTGTGTCAATGAGCATGTGTAAGAAACTGTGTTATTAGTAGGGAAGCATATGGGTCCTTCTCAAGTAATACGTCTACAGCCTTGTATCTCCTACCCCGCGGCAGCACTTGACTCTCTCAGGGTAGCAAGGCAGAAAAGTCCATGGCCTAGTCGAAATGGGGTGTGGGCTAGCACCCTGGTCTGCAGGTGTTCAACAAACAAAATCCAATGCACAATTATCTACTCAATGTTTTTACTTGTAAACAGGAAAAGTGCTTCACTGCACACACACTACTCAAAAATATGTATATGCTTTAAATTATAAATATACACATATCGAAATACCCATGGCGACACCCTACTAACAGTTCACACCCTAGCGAATCATGAACCCTAAAACCACAATACCCTCCCAATTATACTAACCACTATATAATGGGGTGTGGTTATCAAAAGGCAGGCCTAACAACTTTTTTGGGATGTTATCTCATTAATAAAAGTTGAATCATTTATAATAAAGCAATGCAATAGCATGAAAACCACTAAGGAACGTACCATCGTACAATGACATTCATTGCACCATGTACTGATTCACTGTTCTCTTAGTTCTTCTATAAATCAATTTATTGACTTCCATTAAAACATGTAATGACTCATTGTTAACTTTGCCAACGTCAAATGCTTTTTTTCTAATTTCATGCATACTGTAAAGCAATCTTATGACAGATCCACCAACGGTAACCTTGCATGCTACAATCTTTGCCCAAAAGCCCCACTTCAAGAGAACTTGAAAACATTACCACTTTCTCTCTAGGCCGTGCATTGTATCACTTAAGAAACCTAATTGTGTATTCATAACATTAATTATGTGGGCCTTCAGAAGAAGGATCACAACTTCTTTTGGGTGGTGCCTTTGTCCTGAGGCCATTTTATTACATGTGTCCGAGTGATGCAGTATTTTGAAAGGACTATTTGTTTGATGTGTTCTCCATGGTTCTTTTTGTTTTAATCCTGGATGTCTGCCTGGATCCAGCTGGACACATGCAATGGACTGTGTAGAGAGACTTTGGGAAGCCCTTTCAGCCCCGTGGTGTCTGACAGCTCCCAGCACACTGATCAGCTGATTCGCAGCTGTGTGGGAGAAAGCTGACAGAGGGTTTTCTCATCCATTTTGATCGTAGGTGGAGTGGTATTATAGTTGTGCCCTTCCCCCAGACACGAGCACAGGGTTCAAAGGCAGCATGTATACCTTTATGTGGAGCGCTATGGCCCTCATCTTTCCTAGGCCCCAGGACACTCCCACACTAGCAGCCTCATTTACAAGGTCCCTGCGCTGCTAGAGTGTCACTTTTTGCAATGCTCCGTTGGCGCTGTGTCCTGCTCCATATTTACAAGGCAGTGCTAAGCCACTTTGTGTTGCTTAACGCAGCGTTGCAACATTTCATTCCCTTTGATGAGGTTTTCTGCATTAAAAGGGCGTGCAATGGATATTGCTGTGGGTGTTCCCAGCAACACCCCTGAGTTTATGAAATTGAGCCAAATTTGCAAGGAATCGTAAATCTGAGGCAGATCCAAAAACGTACACCTCCCCAGGGGAGGTGTTAGGGTGGCGCAACGAGGAGAAGTACTTGTATTTCACCTCATTTTTGCTCATAGAAGGACTTGAATACCATTAATTATTGTTTTTGTGCAGGAAGGTGTCCCTCCCTGCACAACAATCATCCCAGCAACGCAGGCACCCTCGCACCATGGTGCAAGGGTGCCTGCATTGGCACACTGCGGTACAGGGATGAGTACAGACATGTGCCGTATTCTTGTAAACACAGCGCATTTCTGCACTCTGACAATGACGCAGCTCAGTGCAGCAAAATTGCGTGTGGCACCATACTGCGCTATTGGCTTGTAAATATGCCCCTGAGAGTCCCAGTGTCCAGTTACTTCTTGCTTCACCTCAGTTCAGTGGAGAAGGGGGCTCTGAAAGCATACAATTAATTGAAAGGGGGCACACGCGCACTCCCTCAACCATTTATCTCCCCAGGTCCTTGGCCCACCTCTGGGACTTCAGGAAACTCCAGGAGTGGAATGCTATGCACTTCTGGTTAGGCTGCTTCTAAAATTCTTTCTGTGCTTTCTCTGCCCCGTTGGGCTTATTCTATTGGTTCTAGAAAGTCGTTTTACCCTGGTGGTGGGCATAAGCCATCAGGACTGTTGATTTTCAGCACTCTGGCCTAGAAAATTGTATATATATATATATATTTTGAGCTGGGGTTTTCATTGCTCTCCCTCAGATTGGGGACATCTAAGGGCCTGCCCTCCTGCTATAGCTCATCATCAAGGACATGTAATTTGTCCCACAACTATCTTCTCCTCAGCCCTGGATAACCTACAGGAGCACCCCATAGTCCTTGAGGTAAATTACCAACCTTGCTCGCACTATTCAGGCCCCATTACCTCCTTTGGCCTTTTTAATGTCTTCTTTGTGTCAGCATATTTACAGGGTCTACCTCTGATAATGGTTACCCTCCCACAGGCCTTGTGCCCATCATTCTTATATCATCCAGCCCCACTGTACACAGATGTTGGCAGCAGTGTGATGTGGAGATGGAGGCTTTGCCTGCCTTGATCACAACCTTCAACTGTGCACATTTGGATTTGGGTAGAGGGTACAGGATCATCTATAGCAAATCCCTACACCCAACCCATCATGAGTAGGTAACCCCCACTGCAAGATATCACTGCAGATACTGGCCTATGGCCAGGCCCTAAGACCAACCCACTGCAGGCACCCAAACTGCATACAGCAGGTATCGCGCACAGGAACTGGCCATTGGCTGGTCCTTGTTCCCAACACACCATGTGAACCCAACCCCATGTTGTACAGCTGAAGACAGACAGGCCAGGCCCAGCCCTGTGACCTTCCTCCTGCCAGAAAAGCAAGCCAGACACTCATTGCATTGTATGACTGTGCTTGTGCCTTTTTCTACCATTGTCTGAGACTAGCAAGTCGGCTCCAGATTGCAACTCAGAATCAATATAGCATTTGGATTCAGCTCTTGAACCAGCCAACCATGAAGCTGGGAGTTAGCTTTGACTTGGGAGTCACGCTGTGCTTTAGACACGTTTTTCTCTTGAGTGCTTTCTATTTTCCTAGCGACTGGTTACACCTGACTCCTGTTATGGTTGATACATTTTGGATTGGTGCCCATAGCTATGGAAATTTTATTTTCACAGTGTGAGTTTCATGATATCAGAATTTTTTTTATTCCTAAATCAGCCAACAATATTTCATAAAAAAATGAAAATGTGATTGACAAGATTCCCAAATCGTGACTCATAATTTAAAACAGCAGAGATATACGATAGTGTCGACCCTTTAAAACTTGCTCAGTAACTTTTTAAAAAGTTTATATCGTAAAGATTACTGAACGGGTTTACACCAAACAAAAAAGGGATTGTGTTCTGAGTAAAGTTCCACACTTGTGCCAAGTCTGGTTTAATTCTATTCAGCCCTTGAGTTGTAAAAATGAGCAAAATGTCCTATCGAAGGCACTTCTTTTGCATAACTCTTAATGTTTTCCCCATAGACGGATTGTCACGAAACTGGGCATGCTGAACCTTAGCTGAAATTTCTTGCAAGTCCATCTATGGAGTCAACGATTAGAGGCAAAGTAAAAAATGGCTTCTCAATGGAAAGTGCAGCTGAACTATAACTACAAAGTGATGACTCTTCCTGTGCTTTTAAACAGAATGTGCAGCTGAACCATACCTACACAGAGGCTACTGTATAGTTATGACCTCACAATACTATACCAATAAATACCTACACTTAAAAGTGAAATGTAATCAAACAGCAACACATAATCAAACCAATTATTGATACTGCATTCATAGTCTGTGAAAGTGGTGAGGGTAACATTATGATTTACAACATTTCTAAATTGTATTCGTTTCATTAGGGTTAGGTCATGACTATTGCATTTGGTGTGGAAGCTATGGTTTGCATGGCTTGTAGGAAAGTTGGATCTGCTTTTATGGTTACCCCCACTTTTTGCTTGGTGCTATGCTGTTTCTGACTAGTCTGACTGGGATCCTGCTAACCAGGACCCCAGTCTCTGTGCTTTCTTCCCTAAATTGGTTATGGTAAGTACTTAGGTACATCCCAGATTGGATACTGGTGTACCCTTATAAGTCGCTAGTATATGGTACTGAGGAACCCAGGCCATAGGTACACCAGGGGTCCCCCATGGGCTGAAGCATGTATTATGCCACCCATGGGAGAGCACTCAAACTGTAACTACAGTCCTGCCATTGCAGCCTGTGTAAGCTGTTGCTAGCACCATTTGCGAAAGGTATAGGTTTCCCTATATCTAAGGTCACTGCACTTAAAACCTGCAAGTCACCCTAAACCAGGCCTTTCAATCCTGAAGGCATGAGCAGGACACCCCTCTAACCTTCGGAGTCCATTCTCCTGGGCTGCAAGTGCAGCAGCCATTACGATACATAGAGTGGCCATGCGTCGTTACGGGATGACCATCTCTAAGCTGGCTGTAATGAACCCTGTCATGTTTGGTATCAAACATTTTAGAATCATACCCCCACACCATAAACACTGTGGAAGGTATGATTCCATGCACTGTAAAACTCCTCTGGGAGGCCCGCAGTGCTCCCGGTACTAGTCTTCTAGAACCGGACAGCACAACATGGCTGTTTCCGACCAGAGACACTATTCTGCCCTCCTGCTGCTGAGCCAAGCTCGAGCAGGGGAAGGCAGAACAATAGGTATCCTGTCACTAGGAGGTGTGACCACCTCCCAGACAGTGTTTAGTGTACTAGGGCCGGATGGGGACGCTTGCCTGCGCCACACAGTCTGCTTGAAGGGCACATTTGTTGCCCTCCTTGCATAGTCCAGTTCAAACCAGCTCAGTGAGCCGTTGGCTCCTGCTTTGGCGTGAAACTGGACAAAGGACATGGGAGTATCCTTCCCACTGTCTAACCGCTCCCTGGGAGGGAACCCTGAATCATCCCAACCCTTTCCTTAGGGTACTTAAGGGCTTACCTGTAGGTGGGTCCCTAGATTCGTCGTGGGACAAGATTCATATCAAGACACCACTTCTTCTTCGACTGTCTGGGCACTCTAGACTTCACTGCTCCTGGTCTCATCATCCTGCAAAGCTGCTGCAACGTCTGTGCCCGTGCTCCATACAGGAACCTTCCAAGGCCTGTGGGCATCCTAGATACCTGAAGGAATCTCCCTTGAAGTGAAGGAGTCATTTCCCTGCATCTGCAGGCACTGCAGCTAAGCTGACCAATCTGCTGATCCTGGGCTCCCACAGACTTTGAAAGGCTCAGCAACACAGGTGGTGGTTCTTCACATCCCTCAAGGCCTGCCTTGTCCTCTCACTAAGTTTGAGGAGCAGGAACCGAACCCCTGTGCACTTTGTTGACTTGCCGTTGCAAAGGCTTGTTGGCTTCCTTCCTCCAAGATCTTCGGGCTCCAAGTAGCCCCAGCCTCAAGCATCTCCTGTGACCAAGAACTTTGTCCTCACCACATCGCTTGCACCGTGGTCCTGCATCTTTCGTAGCTGCTCAAGGTCCTCTTGCGACTCCAGTACCTCCGGCCTGTGGGTCCTCATGAGGGTCTTCTTTGATTTCAGTGGGCTCTCCTGATTGCTCTGGGCCTGCTCTGATTCTCCTATTTGTGGCCAGTCACCTGGACCTTGCTGGTCCCGTCTCTGCACCTTTTTCGTTTTCCACATTGGTTGCAGTTACCAAGGCTTGTTGATGCTCCTGATGGACACTGACCCCTCAACTCTCGACATCCAACAAGGGACTGCTTGTGAATGACTCCTGGTCTTCCACAGCATCACCTGGTCCGCACAGCTGCAGCTCTAAGGCAACCGTCAGCTCTCCTGCAACACCAGACATCGGCGGGCATTTGTCTTCCGTGCCTCCTGGTCACTCCTGAGTAGCATAGACTCTGTCCACTCTGCTTGCAGGTACTTCTCTACTTGAATCCACCCTTGTGGCGAAGAGTAATCTTGAAAACTCACCTCCCCTGGCCAATAACATTGCAGCCAACATATGGTACGAGCACTTTGATGCCCTGTATAAGAACACCTTTAGCCCCGCCTTAGGCCTATTTTCTCTTGATTCACCCCAACCCATACCAAGCCTCTCGTTTTCTAAGGAGGAAATTCTGGCCTCTAAAGAGGCCATTGTTTCTGCCAAGCCATCTGGTCCGGATGGGATCCTGGGAGATCTCTTCCATTTTGACAGGGACAACTAGGCTCTATATATAATGGCACATGCCAATGACATTGCTGGGGGGCCCCTATCCCCATATACTGGAAGGGAGCCGAAGTTATCCCCATTTTTAAAAAGGGTGACAGGAGCAATCTGGCCAACTATCAGCCCATTAGCTTGAATTTCTAGCAGCAATTCCTGGGGATGTGCCTTCCCTAGGGAAGCAGAAAATTGTAACCTTGCTGTTCGCAGACGATACCCTCCTCGTCTCCAAAACACCAACGGGGCTGCAAATCTTACTAAATCGATTTAAGATCTTTTGCAACGAAAGGGGGCTCGAAATAAACACCACTAAGACAAAACTGTTGATGTTAAATCCCCACAAATCCTTCAAGGGGTGCCTAAATTTAAACAACATCCCCCTAGAGAGAGTGAGTATATTTGAAAATCTGGGCATCAAATTGTCGGAAGGAATGGCTTGGAAGCAGCACCAAAATAAGGCCCATCTCAAGTTCTCACAGGTAACTGGGGCCCTAAGGAAGGAACACTGTTGCTCTTATTTGAAACCAGTCACACCAGCCCTGGAGCTATACAAATGCAAGGCTGTAAGCAGTGCCCTTTATGGGGCTGAGCTCTGGGGTTTTGACAAATTGAGGGACATAACAGCGACCGAGAATAAATTCCTTAAGAACTTAGGGGCACATTACGATACCCGGCGTAAAAAAATCCGCCAGGCATGGAAGCGGCAAAAATCCGCCCGCACACACCGCCTGAACACCGACCACGCCATTATGAGTACACAAACTGAAAACCGCCATCGGCGGAAAAATCATACAAAATACCGCCCGCCATCGTCCGAGTCGGAGTCAAACCGCCCGCCACGGACGGAAACACGCACGACAACACAAAACCGCCCGCCCACACGGCCGACACACCGCACGTGAAATTACGATCGCACCGCCATGAGCGCGGAAAAACAACAAAAATACCGCCCGCCAGCGCAAACAACGCCGATGAGAATCGACACGGCAGAAGCCATGGCGCCCACGTACCTGCACAGAAACCATCCGCACACAAAACCAATAGCACACAACATGGCCAACAAGTCCACACAGCAAAGCACGCACAAATACACAAGCACAGTACACATCCCGAAAACACCCCCCGGACAAACAAAAAATACAAAGGCCAGAACCCCAGACACAACACACCTGAAAACAACAGACCATGAGGACACACCCACATAGGTGAGTACAAAAGCAGCACTCCCACAGACCACAACCCCTTGCTACATTGCAAACCAGAGAGGAGAGGAGAGGACACAGTGACACAGCAAGGACAGCAGCACACCACAGAAACGCACACATCACAACCACCACCACCACCACCAAACACCGGCACCACAAACCCCCTGCACATTACACAACACACACCGCACCAGCACCACAAACACCATGGCACCACAAAGGATGCCCAAGTACACGCCCATTGAGCTGACGGTCATGGTCGACGAGATCATCAAGGTGTACCCACAAATCTATGGGAACATGGTCCAGCACACACCACTAGCCACCAGAAACAGAATGTGGAACCGGATCGTAGACCAGGTCAATGCAGTCGGGACCCTGCCCAGGAACAGAGTCGAGATCAACAAACGTTGGAATGACGTCAAGAGCCTGGTCAAGAAGAAGGAGGGCAAAAACAGAGAGCTGGCTGCCGTCACTGGCGGAGGGAATCCCGCGCTCTTTAAGACCTTCAAAGCGTGGGAGGAGAAGGTGCGAGTCGTAATCCATCCGGAGATCCTCGCCGGATTAGCAGGGGAGTGGAGGCTGGTAAGTACAAACTAATGTATACCAGCACACCGCTATGTACACACATGCGCAACCACCATGCCACAGCTCCCAGGGACAAACACCCCCATGTCCAGCACACAATACACAACACATCACACGCACATGCAACAGACACTACCACACACAGGCCAAACCGAACAACTGTAAGATGCGTGGGGACATGTGTACACTAAGCCAGCCACGTAACCACCAACAGGTCCACAAATATGCCAGAAGCGCCACAACGAGCACCCACCACACCCATGTGTCCACCACAGCTGCACTAACCGACAAGTAACAGGTAAGTGGCAGGAACACAAAGTGCAGTGGGTCGGAGGGGGACAGCTGAAGTACAACACCCACCAGGCCCCCACTCCCACAGACCAGCAAGGTGGAGCACTCCCCACACCCATGTGTCAGGCACAGCTGCACCAACCGACAAGTAACAGGTAAGTGGCAGGAACACAAAGTGCAGTGGGTCGGAGGGGGACAGCCCAAGTACAACACACACCAGGCCCCAGTCCCACAGCACAGCAAGGAGGAGCATCCCCCACACCCCACACCCACGTGTCAGCCACCGCAGTGCACAACGACAGCTGAAAGGCAGACATCACGGTCCACAGCAATCGGTGTCAGTGGGTGTACAGCCACCCCACGACCCACTACACCCCCCACCCCCACAGACCTGCAACATGGAGCACCCCCGCTAAGAGCCATGTGGCATCCAGTACAGTGCACGCACGAACAACTTGCAGGTGGGAAACTGGACAGGGCTGGATTACTGGAGGCATGAGGACCATAACACCACCAACACATGGGACATGTCACGTAGCACACGAACACGCAGCACCGCCCACCGTCACGAACAAGTGAACAATGTGCACACGGACATGAACAGCAGACTCACACCCCACATGACCCATCACAGACATAGCAACACACAAGGAGCCACGTCTGCATGCACAAGCCACACTGAATATAGTCCCACACGGCAGCCACTGTGCAACTCATCACACACAACCGAAACACCATTGAAGTCCTGTCCATGTAGCCCCTACTGCCTGTCAACCACACACCCCACAACTACGCCTATGTAAGACAAACAACACTAGACGCAACAGAGCGGAACAACACAAATGCACACGAACACCACTGAACCCATCAAACACACAGACACACCATGCACATACAACATACCATCCATCCCATCCGTCAGCCCCAGTTTCATGAAAGGCATGTCATCCGCACAGCTGCCACACATACAGCAGTCACGCTAAGACACATGCCCATGACCAACCATGTGCCAGAAGTCAATTAAGCGCACGACACACTGTGAGCAACAACACACAACATGGGCCACACCCCCCGAGCACTGCAGTGATGCACATGGCACAGGGCAGCACGCACACCAAGGAGATGGGACAAGTGCAATACGTTGGCTGGCACACAACTATCACTCACTCATAACGATGCGTCCAATGCCATGTCCAGTAACCACAACAGACAGCAAATATGCAGGGCATGTCAGGCATGCACACACCTCAGACCATGCACTGTCATGCTGCCACAACACATGTCACGTTCGGCACCCATGGCTCACAGCATGTACCCCAAAAGCATATACCCTCCCAAATGCGAATCTGGGGCATGGCCCCCATGTTGCCATATGCGTTCCTAAGCGTTCCATTTGAACTCCAAAAGCAAAGTACAAACCAGACCCAGGATGGGCCAGGAGCCCGCATACACCAGAGTCACAATGAGTAGGGGCAAAGCAACACACCCATCGGCATGGCCAATCCGTCCCATGCCACATGTGCACAGCACACAGTCCCATTGCCTAGCACACACACCTACAGATGCCACAGCCACACACTCGCCTCCGGGAAACCCATGTACGAGATTGCACGAACTGCCAATGTCAGACGACTAATACATACTTCGCCAGGTGCAACACAATAACAAATCTCATTCTCTCCACAGGTGACGAACTGCTGGACGCTGGGGATGGAGACAGCAGCCAGCACAGCCAGCCTACAAGCCCCCAACGAGGACACACGGATCTGGAGGATCTGTCCACCTCTTCGGACACGGACCACCAAGCTGGCCCATCTGGCGTGGCAGGGCCCAGCCGCTCCCCAGGACCCCTCCTACCCACCAACCCATCATCCAGGGATGCTGAACAGTCCCAGTCCCCTGCTGCCACTGTCGTTGCGGCCACACCCACGGTCATTGCGGCCACTACCACTGCCGCAACCGCCACCATCGCCGCACCGACCACCACCGCCTCCACCACCACCACGTCTTCGCTGGCACCAGCCCCAGCGCAGGTGGTGGCCCGGCCGACTGGATCCACCCTGGGAGCCACAGCGAGGACCGTGGTGAGCAATGTGGCTAGTGGGCAGGCCGGTGGCAGCAGGACTGGTAGGAGGAGCAGGGTCAGGGAAACGCCAGCCTCCCCTGGGAGCCATGCCCTGCCTCAAATGGACAGAGTCCTTGGGGCCTATGAAGAGGCCCAAGGACAATGGGCCAGGTCTGCTACTGACACGCGGGAGGTGCTGGGGGTGCTGAGGTCCATGGACGCCCATATGGGCCAATTCGTGTCCCGTATGGACCAACTCGTGGACCTCATGGGCCAGCTGGTGGTGGCGGTGGGGTCACAGGCAAGGCCAGCAACACCACCTCCGCCACCACCTGCTAGGGCGCAGGGTCGGCCAGCAGTGTCCACGTCCCCTGCGTCCACAGCCAGTGAGCACACCTCACCCACCACCAGCAGGTCGCCACCACACACCCCCTCCCAAACGTGGAAGGGGCCGTCCGAAGAGGAAACAGATCTCCCGGGAGGACTTCGCACGCTCCAGTCGCAAGTGAGGCAGCCAGCCAGCCTTCCGCCAGCCTTCCTTGACCAGCCACTGCATTGACTTGCTCTACGATCCCACTCCACACAGCCATCTGGATGGCATGTGTGTGTTGGACTATGGACATAGAACCAGTGGGTACACCCTGATCATCACGCAGCCATGACCGACAGCTCATTGTCACTGCACGCACCACTTTTGTCATCACCTTACACACAATCACATGTCACAGTTTGTAATAAATGCACCTTTTTCACTAACTGCTGTTTGTGCCCTGTGTCTTTATTGTACGGAATACAACGGCCACCTTGGGCGGAAAGGCACCTGATGCGTGGCATGGAAATGGAATCCGGAGGGCCTGTAGGGACCTAGGGGTGGGAGACAGAACAGGAGCACATTCAATGAGTGTGTCACACACCCATCACACAGTACATGTCAACAACTACAAGCAATGTACACACATCGCACAGAGCAATAGGGCACAATGCCACAGCCACCAACAGTGGCATACTACCCTGGCCATGGAGCGTTGACACACAGCACGCAGTGAACAAACGGCCACCCTGACACAGCACACACACACCTGCACAGATACAGCCACATCAGCCGTCGTACATGGACACTCACCGTCAAGTGAAGTAGCGGGCGATGAGCTGCTGCCGCACATTACCAGCTTCCTCCTCTCCGCTGTCCACCTCACTCGAGCTGTCCTGGTCTGCGGGCTGGGGCCCTGGTTGATCTCCGTCATCCACAATGAGGGGGATCTGCTTCCGAATGGCCAGATTGTGCAGCATGCAGCACGCCACCACTATCTGGCACACCTTCTGTGGGGAGTACGCCAGTGCACTCCCGGTGCGGTCCAGGCACCTGAACCTGGACTTGAGGAGGCCAAAGGTACGCTCGACCACACGTCTGGTCCTCCCATGTGCCTCATTGTATCGATCGTCTGCTGGGGTGCGAGGATTCCTCAATGGACTGAGCAGCCATGCCCCATTCGGATACGCAGAGTCACCTGGGTGTGAGGGACACAGAGAACCGTTGCTATTCCAACTGGACAGGGGACAGCATCGCACAACCAGCACGCTACACCACTCCACATACTCACCGACAATACAGCCACGATCCTGTTGCAGATTGGCCATCAGTCGTGGCAAGATGCTGTTGCGCATTATGTGTGCGTCATGGGCCGAGCCTGGAAACTTTGCACACACGTGGGTGATCACCATGTCCGCAAGGCACACCACTTGCACATTCAGGGAGTGCGTGTGCTTCCTGTTGCGGTACAGGTGCTCAGTGGCCTGTGGTGGAACAAGGCCAACATGAGTGCAGTCAATGGCTCCCACGACGTGTGGGATTCTGCCAAGGGCATAGAATGCACCCTTCACTGCCGCCAATTCACGAGCCCTGGGGAATCTGATGTACCTGTTCCGGTACAGCATCATGGCTGCCAGTACATCCCTCAGCACCTTGCTGAACATGGGCTGGGACATCCCTCCTCCACTGCCCACTGTGTGCTGGAATGACCCAGTGGCGAAGAAATGCATGGCGGCCATCACCTTAGCCGTGGGGGTGACAGCAGTCGGATACACCCTGCGGGGACGGAGATGGGGCTCTAACATGGCACACAGTCGATGCAGAGTTGGCCTGTCCAGCCGAAACTTCCTGATTACCTCTGTGTCGTCCATGTCCGCCAGCAATTGGTATGGGCGGTCAATGTTCGGTCTCCGCCTGGGTTAAATGGCAGAGGACACATGTCAAAGCAACACGGCACATAGCAATTTCGCATACACATCACTGACATGACTGAGCAAGCACATGAGCCACAGCCCAGCTGTCAAGCTGGGACGGCACGGCCACAATACACTTACACAGGTCTCCCAACAATGGCAATGGCAAGTGAGACATACCACTGCCATGTGCATGCACATGGGGATCTAGGCCCCAATGATCATGGAGGGCCCACATGTACGCGTGGGTAGGCTACACATGATTGTTCACTGGTCGCCACCCCCAGTCAGTGTTTCGAATGGGAAGGTTGTCGTGCTGGTGGTATGTTCGATGTGGCGGATGGGCGGGCCTAGGTGCGGGCTTACATTCCGGACATGGGGGTAGTTGGATTGGCGACTAGTTGCAGTACACACGGGACACGTCTCTTCCTTTCCACATCTGGGTCATCCCTTGTACTAACTGACAGTGATACAGTCATCTTCGCCCCAGCCCTCATGTCCTCCCCTCGCCCCCCAATATGCATGCTCACCTGCGAGGCTAGCGCTTGCACAGGCAGCCGCAAGCTCGCACCAGAGAGGGCAAGGAGTGTATGTGTGGGTCCAGTTGCACGAGTGGGCTGTCTCAGGGTATGATGTGTGGCGGGACGCCGTCCACCTGCGTGGTGCCCCAAATGGAGACCCGGCCTGCATGGACTATGCATCACAGTCTTCGCCTTCCGGATCCGCCACCTGCGACACCCAGTGGCTGTGGCTGCCCTTGCGGCCATGCCGCGTCCGTCTGTGGCTGATGGCCCACACATTCACTCTTTGGCCTCTCTGGGGAGGGCTCAGGGGTGGTGGCGCACGCGCTTGCACTTAGTCGCAATGGCATGTGGCGTGGTTGGTATGATGGGCAATGGATGGGATGGTGCGAGCCACCTCCCGTGACGTCAGTGCTGCTCGTGCTGTGGTGCGTCCCCCTACACTTCCATTTGACTTTTTGCCATGCTGGACGTTGAGGTTCTATTGCCTGCGTGATATGAGCAGGAGGAGCGCGAGGAGACCTCTCACACACCATGCTCCACTGCCATCCCGTGCCCTGTATCGCCTGTGCGGATTGACTATGTTGGGGTTACACCTGGTCGACTGGGGCTGTGTGTGCCTTGTCAAGGGGCATGGCGGGCGCACAACAGGATCCAGCTCGTCCACAGAGGGTGGGCTGAGGTGCGCCTGGTACCGCTTTGTACGTGTGCCCGGCTGCTGTGCACACACGTGTTCACTCCCCCGACAGGTGTCCTCTCACAATGCCCAGGGAAGCGGTGGTGTACTGTTCATGAGCCCTCCCAACACGGCGTGCTCCAACTTGGCATGTGCGCATCTACCCGTCGCACCCACCCACCTGAGCACTGCGTCCATACGACTTCACACGACACATGTGTGTCTTCCACAGTAGTGCTACTCATTTGCGTTGACATCCAATACCAGTGGACTACATGGTCATGTCACGACTGCCGTGTACTTCACATCCTCTCATCCTCTCTCATTCGTACTTGTGAAATGAGTCAGCGGAGACAGTTCTGGTTTCAAACATTATATTGAGTCTTCTGTCCTCTGTGATGCAGTATAGTGGACACTACTGGCAGCGGAATACATACTGAGGATATACTGAGCATGATTACAAATGGGATAGGGTGTGGGGTTACATCTGCTTGGCCAAGGCTGTGCTAATGTACATTTACGTATAGCTGCGGAGCTGCGGACTTTGACACAGACGGTATACATGTAGCCTACCAGACCGCTCGGCATCATGGGCACAGTCCATCTCAGTTCCATGTGACAGGTTTGCTGCGGTTGTTCCTCATGCACGCGTGCATGTGAGATGACATCAGGGCATGTGCTTGCGTGCATGCAGCGGCGTGCCACTTGTTGTTGCACTGTGGTGGTTACTGGACATGTCACAGTCACTGGGGTCGTGTTGTTGTTGTATGCACTTGTCGTCCATGCAAAGGTCCTGGTATGGGATTCCCGGGGCGGGGGTGGGAGGGGTGCAGCACCCACAGACTCCAGGCGACCTATTCATGTCCACTGAGCGGTGTGTGTGTCCATGTGCGCTGGATCCATGTCGTGTCCTGGTTGTTCGTGCAGTTCCGTCCATGTGGGTGCGATGCACAGAGCCCATGCCACTGCCTCCCACGATGCATGCGGTGTTCCTGGATGTGATGGGGAACAGTGTGCATGTCCCGGTCATATCCGATGTCATGGCGATGTCGTTGATGGTGTGGTTACAGTTGCCGGTCGTTTGGTATGGCTGTTGTGGTGGTGACTGGCCAGTCCGTGCGGAAGCTGAGCATGGGTGCGGGGTTGGACTTCATAGGTCACTCGGGGAACCTGCGTTGTGGTCCGACGTATTTACAGGTTGTCAGGTATGCGATGCCGTCCAGCAGGGCTTCGATGTCATTGGTGGTGTCCATGTTTGCCAGCCAATGAAGCGGATGGTGGCTGTCAAGGTGTTGTTCGTAGGTTGTCCCTTGGAGGACCATGATGGGGCATGCTGGGTGACATTCGATGTAGCTGTTCTCGATGATCCGTCGTGTGGAGGCACAGTGGTTCCATTTCAGTGCGCGTGCGATGTTGGCCACATACGCCATGCCCCCATAGGCAGAGCAGGCCCTGTCGTGTGCGTCCAGAGGGAGGAGTAGTGGTAGCAGGTCCGCCTTCAGACATGCCGGGTTGGAGAGGCATATCTCGACGGGATGCTGGTAGGGACACCTCCGACAGTAGAAGACGGGCATGACGCAGCTGAACAATGTGATGCGGTAAGTCAGTCGGTAACTTACGTTCAGCAGGGACAGGAGATCGCATCCCAATGTATGGAACAGGTTGGTTTTGTACAGCTTGAGCTCTTCGGCGTAGTTGGGTAGGTGTGTTGCGGTTGCCATTTCGCAGCGGTTCGTAGAGGTGGCGTGCTCCGGCTGTGTGTGCAGTCTGCAATGTGCACGCTCCGGGGTTGCTGTGAGCTCTGTGTTGTCGTGGGGAGACAGGACTTGTGTTCTGTTTGCTTGTTTGGAGGACACGGGCCCTCTTCCCACATGCTTCTCAGACAGTTCAAGGTCAGTGCTGTGTGACTCCTTCCAATTAACTTGCATGTGGCCGACATGGGGGAGTGTTTTCTTCTTTCTTCCCCGTCCGTTGTGTGCTTCTGTGATATGCGCTATCTGCCCTGTGGTCGGTCTCCTCGGCAAGCCTGTGTTGGTCTATTCTTGGACAATGGCTGTATTCACCGGCTTCTGTCGTAGGGCTGTGGTTTCGGTGTTGGAATGGAAGGTCATTCAGTGCTGTCTGCTCTCCCTTGTGTGGGCGGCAGCCTGCCTTTCCGCTCTGCGTTGGGCCTTGTGTGTGGATGTAATTCTTGGGCCACCTGTTGTCGGTCACCGGGCTCTTTGGTGTTCCGTTTCATGTGTCTTGTTCATATGTGCAGGGTGGTATGGGTTTTTCAGTGTGGTACTGGCGTTCCTCTTCCCGAAGGAGCCCTGCTTCTCCTAGTTGGTGTTGCCGCCGCTGTGTGCTTCGCCATGTTTGTTACACTGGGGTGTGTCCTGCTGTTGCGTGACTTCACTGACATGTGTGCGTCGGTTGTGTGGCGTTGGGTGTTGTCCGTGAATTGGGCGTTGGGGACATGTCTGTGGCCGGCCTGTCACGTGTCATGTGCGTTCGGGGTGGGGCTGGTGTGTGTGCTGCTTGGTTGTGTGTCTGTGTCTGTGTGCGACGCATGCATGGCGCTGCGGTTGGCCTCTGCGTTGTGCGCATGTGTGGCGGCGTCATCGGCGCTTTGGGGCCGTGACGGGGTGGTTGGTTCCTAGTCCCAAGTGGTGTGTACACATGTGTTCTGCGATGTTACGATTTGGCCTGTGTGTCATCTGTGGATGCGATGGTGGATGTGTTGTGTACACGCGCTGGTGGGGGTTGTCCTCTTTTTCCGCCCTTGCACTGTGTGCGCTGTTTGCGTGCACTTGTTGTGTGTGTGCCTACCTGCGTCTCCGCGGTGCGTTGCGTCCTTGGTGGTGCATCAGCAGAAGCATGGGAAGGGCCTGCAGTGCTGGATTCATGCCCGGGATGCCGCTTCTTCGTTGTCCGTGCTCTGCGTCCGTGTTACCGCCTCTCTTTCACGTACGGTATCTCTTTGCCGTGGGAGCCGTTTGTTTGCGGCATCGTAATTTATGCGCCGGGCGGGACGTGTTTCGTCGGACGGTGTGTGTCAGTTGGGCTGCGCCGCTACGTGTACGGGCGCACTTTGATGGCGGACGGTGTTGCTGGCTTGCCGGCGGTGTTTGGCCTGCTTTTCGCATCGTAATTGGGCGGGCGTGTGGACTGCTGCGTGCCGGCGGTAACTGGTGGTTTTTGCATCCGCCAGCACGGCGGTAGTGCTTCCGCCCGCCATCGTAATGGGCCCCTTAGTGTCCCTTCCACTGATCACAGCACTCTGCCCCTTAAAACTGGACATCAGTATAAAATCACTTAAGAATCTTGTTAAGCTCCGCCCGCTTCTTTTCTGGCAGAGGCTTGTATCCACCCCGGAGCTGTCCAAGAACGCGGCTGCTTTTGATGAGGTTTGTTCATTAGACACTTCAAACAAAATAGGATGGATCAAAAACACCAGGAACCTCATCATCAGCATTGGGCTAACAGGGCATAGCATCAACTGCCCAGCGCCACCTACCAAGGAACAGTTCAAAGCTCTGTACTGGCACTGGGTAGCGCAGAATGAACTAAGGGCTAGTAAGCAGGCAGATTAACCAAGGAATTTACAGACTTTAAATCAAGCTGCTCATTGGAAGACTATCTCTACCTCATCAAGGTGCTGGCAGACAGGAAACTATACATGCAATTTAGGCACGGCTCCTTGCAGGTCAATTCATTCACTAGCTCCTGGTCATGTAACGCTGCCCAGACCAAAAGCTGCCCCAGCTGTTCCGCCCTGACCGAATCAATTGGCCACGTCTTCTTTGCCTGTTCTGCCTATTCTAGACCCAGGGAAAATGGTTATCTCCCATTTGCAAGCAGTACGGAACCCGTGACTCTGGTGCAGCTTTGCGCTTATTGAAATCGGACACTAGACCAGCAGTCGTGTGCGCAACAGCAAAGTTAAAATTGCAACCACGACTTACCCATTGACTTGTATTGAGCCTGCGGTCGTGTTTCTACTCTGCGCGTGGCCTCCTTGAGGTTCCTGGTTACTTACCTCAGGTGGTTCCTTGGGTCCCCGGCACTTCTACGTCTTCTGGGTATAGTCTTGACTTGTCGTGGTTCGCATACCACTATTTTAGTATATGGTTTGGTCTTGATCTGGCGACCACTGTGTATTTGTGCTACATCCCTGTTTTTATTGCAAAGCACTGTGAGCATTGTGTATATCTACGGGTAGGAGAAATCTGTATGTGTTAGTGAGTGTCTTATAATAAATATATATTTATATAAATACACTGTGTGGTTCTTTTTCACTTAATCTATACCAATAAGATTATGCTCTGGTGAAACAAGCTGCTTTACACTCCTTCTGGACTAAGCCTGAAGGTGCTCTCCACAGCTACCACCTTGAGAGCTTTCTAAGGTTGTCTAGGACCACTAAAATCACCATAAGGGATGTCTGGATTAGTGCTGGGTGCCCACTAACATAAGTGTGCACCATATACTAAGCCAGCTTTTCACATGGCTGTTGTAAGATTTATGGCCGGTGGTTCATATTTTAATACGCTTCCTGCAATTTCAACAAATGACACCAAAGGTAGTAGAAAAACAGCTCTTTAATGAAAACTCCCACCCAACCGTAAGTATACATTGGTTATCACCTGTGTGTAATATAGTGTGTAATATGCATGATGGCATATATATTAATAATCCAGCCAATACAATTAAAAGTTTATGATTATGGGCCGCCAAATCTCCTGGCACTCCAATTTTGCATTGCCCCTAAAACGAATACTGCTTTCAATGTTTTAAGCCCCAATTACTACAATTTTTTAATCAGCTAGATATTTGGGGAAGCTGCATATTATTGATTACAAAAGTCATGTCAATCACACACTTAAAAAGACACGACTTGACGTCACACCTCTAGTCGAGGTATGGGAGCACTTCGCCTAGCTTCTGAGTGTGAAGGTTTCATAGGGATCCCCGGTATATATGGTTTTTTTGTAACCTCCTGGTTTTGGAAGTGCTGTTCCTTCACATGGCTGCTAAATTTCATTGCTAGATGTTGCTGAGTTACCCTATCCCTTTACTGGATGTAGCATAGTCTAAAACAGTTGTGTATAAGAAATGATTTGTTGTTTAGTACAGCTTTAGGCAGTGCCAGAATATTTGTTTAGCTTGTGAAAACCTAACAGGTAAAGAATGTATCAATAAGAATGAATTCATTGTTAACGAACAAATCAGAAGCAATACAAGTTCCCATGTCTGTTGTTGGAAGGATTGACGTCCACCAAAGTCCAGACTCCAGAACCATCCGAGTGACTGTGACATTCCTGCTGTGTACTCTAATTATTTCTACATTACGAATGCAGCCTGAGGGACTGCATGCAGTGGGCGAACTTCTGTTTACTTCTTTAAGTGTCGCCAGACTGCACCACCTGAGAACTGCTGGTTAACCATTGTATGCTTTTGCAACCACAAAAATGTCCCCAAAGTACTTGCCTAACCCGTTGCAAATCACAAGGGAAGGAATGGACTTTGGCTGCCCTCCTTCCCTTTATAGGGTATTGCAAGGCTTGCATTGGAATTAGTATTTCCCTTTATAAATAGCAATTCAGACTTTGAATTCACAAAATCAGTTTCACTGTTTGAATCGGTGCAAAGTACTTTGTTTATCAGATCCCATATGTCTTACATCCAGGTCAAAAATGGCAATGAATCAACATGAAGCCCTACAGAAAAACGTTGACGTTTCATGGTTGATCATTTACTTCAATGCACTCATGTAGTTATGAAGCATTACGTACCTCTGTAAATCCATTTTTGAAAGCCATTAGCACAAATAAATAATAAGCTGAAAAGAGTAAAGAAACTAGGACGCTCGCAACTAAAGAGGAAGCTCTGGGGAAAAAAAGGAGGGGCATTTTGCGGAGGATTCTAGTCAACGTTTCCTTTTGGAAACAGCAGCTCTTTCCTACTCAATGTAGTACACATTCTCACCAAGGAACAATACGACCTTTCCTGGTGCACAGCCCGACTAAAGGAAAAAAAATAAAGTTTGTGTTGATGAAAGTTGTTAAGAACTTGTCATTGCAAAATACAACAGACACCCAAGACAACAGCAAAACTGACTCTGAGAAAAGATTGTGTTGGTACAGCAAAGTCCTACCTTTGAAAAATAGTCCACGCTTCAGCAGTGCTTGAAAACATTAGCACAGCTTTCTAAGGTCATGTATTATATCACCTGAGAAACCTAGGTGATGGCCTGCACCCCTGCCCTGAGTGCCCCAAATACATGGACATCTGGACCCCTGGTAATGATTTTTGCCCACGGGTGGACATGGATCATGCATGTGCACCATGACCTAGGCCTGTCTCATAGTAATGCGGCCTTGCTAGACAGAGAGGGGCACATAAAGTGCAACCCTCAGAGTGATAGAGAGCTTCTGCCCTTACTTGATGTTAAGTGACACAAGCACGTGATGGCAGCATACCTGGTTTGTGTTTCATAGTAATCAGTAGTGTGAACAGGCCTTACTACTTAAACCACATGAATGTTGGCTGTGTACTTAGCTATCCTTGAACTGCAAAGATTGTATTTAGTGCTGAAGAGCCTGTGATACTTTTGTGTGCATGCTGGGATATATGTGAGCCTGTGTATGCTACATAAAATGGAAACGCAGGGTGTGGAAAGGCTAGGAGAGGTGAGGACTGCAAACCTCAGACAAAAGATGTGTTTTGCTGCTATTTCCGAGGGCTGGGATGGGAGCACACACTGAAGGAAAAGGAGCAGAGCATCCTCAGTGCACATCAAAGGACTCTTTGATTCCAGGAAGAGTTACTGGATACTGGATCATCAACTTATTGTCAGGGAGATAGTGGGACTGATAAGGTTGGCACTGTAAGGAAGCAAATCTTGATATGGAGAAAGGATTAGGCCTTTGAACCATTATGAAGCATATTTCAGTGGAGGCTGACAGCCAGGTTTGATCCCTGAATACTCCCTTTACCTGTGTTGGGGTCAATCAGAATTGGAGACATTTCTGCTGTAGCTGACTGTCTCTTTGACAAAGAGCAGTACAGATGAGAATGCTGACAGCCCCAGCCCAAATTTCAAAGAATCAGGCACAAAAAAACTGCATTTGGAATTGGACTATAAATGTGGGAGCACAAGACCCACAAGTTGTTCAACAGCACTTTTCAACAGAACAGAAGTTCACCACAACGTCACCCAGGAAGTCAGAACCATTTGCCCTGAGCCTGGCGCACCAGCCTTCAGCCTTCTTCCTGCCTCCCAAGACTAGTGGACTCTGTGAGGAAGAGCAGAGCACGTAGATGGGGTCAGGCGCAGCGGGGTTCATGCTGAGTGGATCGAGATGAACAAAGTGTGCGGGTCATCAGGGAAAGACTGCAAGAGTTCATGGACCCTAGGCATTGGGAGACTGGAGCCCACAGAGTAGTGGCCTAGTCCTCCCACAGTTGCCAATTGCCCTTGTGTCAGAAACAACTGTTCTAGGCTTGCAAGCCTGTTGGGGACTTGCACAGACTTAGCATCAAGCACTGTAGAAATTGACTCTTAATGCAAAAACCAGAATTTGTTGCATGGGGACTATCATGGGCTCTACCTGCAAATCACCTCAAGTATTAAATGGGAAATAACCGTCCTCAATAGAAGAAGACATATGGGCTCAGGGATACCACTGAGGAGGACACTTGCCCACCGTCCTTAAGAGACTGTGGTTAATATTCAGTGTGTTGCCTCTATGCTTTTTTTACTCATATTAAAATACTACTTTTTTCATAAAAGCAAGTATTTGAGTGGATGATCACCTTATTGAGGTTACTGTTTGTTCTTTAAACCTTGCATCTGTGTATGCCTCACACCTACCTCCCTCTCGAAGTGTCTCGAACTCCTTGTTAGCACTGGGAGTAAAGTACTAAAAGGGGTAGTATTTGGTCTAGTTACTCAGGAACCATATTAGGTAGGGCCCCAGGACATCACAAGTAAAATGAATCTCAATGTCCTGGGGCCCATTAATTGGGCCCAGTAAGTCCTTCTTAGCCCGTAGACCTGTGAAAGAAGTTCTAACAACCTGCAAAGAAGGAAGGAAGTAAAACTACAAACCAATTTTGAATCCATAAAGAGCAGTCTGTGAAAAGAGATCCTTGAAGCCAAAAGGCTACAGAGTCCTTACCTTAAATCAGCAGCAAAACCCAAGTAGAGGAATAAAAGTGCCCTGGTCTGGGTGAATATAAGTGGTAAAAATTACCTCTGCACCAGTAGAAGCAAGAACACACCTTGTCATGTGAATAAGGGCAAGTGCACTCATTTTCTTGCATGATTTACTTCGGCCTACATGTGAGAGTTGGGGAAAAAAACGTTTGGACAACTATGAAAAAGTGAAACCTATGAAGCTATGAAGAGATGTCCTCACTGATCGATCTGTTGTTTGACAAGCAAGCACTAGCTTAGCTTACCAACAATGACATGAAATATCAATAGTCGAAATGTTTTGATCCATGCATGATGTCCTAGATTTAGTCAGAACTGTGTCATTTTTGCAGCATGACCTGGCAATGAAAATGCATTCAATGCTCACAGCATCATTAGATGCATATGAAGTCCCAGATATGTTCTTCTTATGGTGAGGTGCTAGAGATTGAATATACAAAGGTTTCCTATGTAGCAAATTTGGAAGCAAGCTAGCTGTCTGAGAATGATACCAACCATCCTTGTCCATGATGGAGCAGGTACCTTTGAATCTTAGTCACTAAATTAAATCATCAAAGAAATCCTCCCACTGGTCGTATGGACCTTTGGTTGTCGACTTGAAGTGTAAGAAAAGAGCTAACATCAGCAATACATTTCAAATACTGTAAAATCAATGTGGTTCCACAGAAACTACAGAGAGGATGGTATGTAAACCTTAAGAGTTTTATACAAATTAGTTTGGGTTACAAGTAAAATCAATCAGCAAACTAGAGGAAATATAATGTAAGAGAAAACAAATGGTCATGCAGTATGAATTTGTATAATAAAAAGAAAAAGATGCAAAATAGTATTTCATGCAGAAAGAAAAATATGAACCAAGGGACTGCCCTATTCTAAAAAAGCGCTGAAAGGGGCAAGAACAAATTCTATGAGAAAGGTTTGAGGTGAAAAAGTATGAGCATGAAGCCCAACACTCGGATTTGAAAACAAGATTTTTCTCCGCGAAGTCAGGACAAAGTCTGCCAACCTATTTTAACAAGCACCTAATTAAAGCATGAAAGAATCTTCCAGATGAGTCTCCATATCAATTTCCATTAAGCGGGCCAATCAGGAATCATTGTTCTCTGGGCACAAGTAGACTATTTAACTTCCCAATTCTTAATAAGGGGGTACACAGCTGCATGGACTTTGATCTAACATCAATCCGGTCTGCTGGTACAGGAGGATCTTTCCCACCATTTCAGTCTCCATGTCCGAGGCCTATTACCAATTTGGTTGTAGCTACTTATCAGTCTAATACAATAAACAGTAAACCTATTCTAACTTAAGGGACGCAACGCAAATACACCTGCAATGGAGACAAAAACAAGACACTGGCAAAGCATCTAATAACATGAAATTAATGTTACTTGGGCCTGGTTACAGATTAGGCCAATATTAAATTCAAAATGGCTTTTAAACTAATACATTTAGCACAAACAAATACAGTGGTTGCATTTAAAGAAGTTATACACTATTCCATTTAATGTGGATACATGGATTAAAGTTCAATTAGATAGACAAATGTCTCCTCATTCAGATAAATATAGCCATCTTCTATACAAGGTTAATGCAAGGCACATGGTCTAATACTGTTAAACACTTGTTTCCTTAGATATATATATTGTATATAAAGGGTCTCTAAATTATGTGGCTCCACCTGTTTACCAAAGTTTTGCATTGGGGCAATTAAAGAGATGCAGGATGCATCTTGTTAGACCTGGCATCTTTTGTCGTGTTTCCACTGCCTTTTTTGCTTTCTGATCTCTTGTTTTTATGGTATTTTGAACTTTGTTTTGCTGGTTTAGTGCCTCGGCTGTTCAGTGTTAAAGTGCAAGTGCTCCAACTGTAAATTGTGTTTATGGATTGGTGTTTCCATGTTTGGCTTATTTGATTTACTACTAAGTCCCTAGTACAGTGCACTGTGTGTGCCCAGGGCCAATAAATCAAATGCTGCTAGTGGGTCTGCAGCACTGATTGTGCCACCCCCACAAGCAGCCTTTCAAAGGGTTCTCAGACCTTCCACTGCAGTGTCTGCTTGCAGTTTTTACTGCCATGTCGACCTGGCAAGTACACCTAATTGCCAGGCCCTAACCTTCCCTTTTCTTACATGTAAGGCACCCCTCAGGTAGGCCCAAGGCACCTCCATGGGCAGGGGGCAGTGTATGTGAAAGGTAGGGCATGTCCTGGTGTGTGTGGCATGTCCTGATAGTGGAATACTGCCAATTTTGATTTTCACTATTGAAAGGCTATCTGTCCCATAAGCTAACATGGGAGTTGCTTTGTAACATCTTACAATTATAAGTTTCCTTTGGACAAGATAGAGAAATGGAGTTTAGGCTCTCTGAATTAAGAATTTAATAACACATCTTTTTAGGAAATTGGTTTTTAAATTGTGTGTTTGAAAATGCCACTTTTAGAAAGTAGTCATTTTGGTATGCAGACATAATATCGATTTTTTATTATCGACCTACACTAATATCAAGTTTTAAATATCGTTGGGACAGAATATCAAAGTCAAGAATATCGTTGACCAGAATATCGACCTTAAGGTAAGTAATATCGTTTTTTTTTATATCGAAGTAAGTAATATCGTTAGCAAAAATATCGTTGTTAATAATATCGATATTTATATTAGTGTTATGTATTTTAGTATGTATTTTATATGTATGTGTTTAACAGTTTTTGTAATGTTTTTTAATTATTTTTAAATATATGTATTAAATGTTTAGAAATTAGTAATTTTTTTAAAGTAAATTTTGTGTTTTAGTATTAGAGCGGGTTGTGGGTTTATAGGGGAATAGGGTGGGAAGTAATTTAATTATAATTAATTAATTAATTAATATGTTTATTTATTTTTATTGATTATTAATTTATTGTTAATTAATTATTAATTTGGTAATACATTTTTATTAATTGATTATTTTATAATTATATTAATTATAATTAATTTATTATTGTTTTTTTATTGTTATTGTCAATTAATTTATTGTTAATTAATTATTAATTGGTGGATGATTTTTATTAATTGATTATTTTATACGTATATTAATTAGAGTTAATTTATTATTATTTTGTATTTATTGTTATTGTTAATTAATTCATTGTTAATTAATTATTAATTGGATATTAATTTTTATTAATTGATTAATTGATAATTAAATTAAATGTGTTATTTTTTATGTGTAGCGGGTTGTGGGTTTATAGGGGAATAGGGTGGGAAATGTATTATAATTGAGTACATTTTAATTTTTAATAATTGGTATTATTAATTTATTGTTATTTAATTATTAATTGGTAATTAATTTGGATTAATTGATTATTACATTAAATGTGTTATTTTTTATGTTTAGTGGGTTGTGCGTTTGTAGGGGAATAGGGTGGGAAGTAATTTATTATAATTGAGTACATTTTAATTTGTATTAACTGGTATTGATTATTAATTTATTGTTATTTAATTATTAATTGGTAATTAATTTGTATTGATTGATTAACTGATTAGTAAATTAAATGTGTTATTTTTTATGTGAAGTGGGTTGTGCGTTTATAGGGGAATAGGGTGGGAAGTAATTTAATGTTATTTAAGTAAATATTTATTTAATTTCATTGGTATTTATTATTAATATTTTTGTTCATTAATTATTAATATGATATTTTTTTAAAAAATATTTAATTAATAAGTATGTTAATTTAACCCCTACGCTATCCTACATTTTCCACACTGTTACACTCACTGGAGTTGGAATATTAATTTTAACCCTAACGCTATCCAACACTTTCCCTACTGTTGCACTCACTGGAGTGGGAATAGTAATTTTTACCCCTACGCTATCCAACACTTTCCCTACTGTTGCACTCACTGGAGTGGGAATAGTAATTTTAACCCCTACGCTATCCAACACTTTCCCTACTGTTGCACTCACTGGAGTGGGAATAGTAATTTTTACCCCTACGCTATCCAACACTTTCCCTACTGTTGCACTCACTGGAGTGGGAATAGTAATTTTTACCCCTACGCTATCCAACACTTTCCCTACTGTTGAACTCACTGGAGTGGGAATAGTCATTTTAACCCCTACGCTATCCAACACTTTCCCTACTGTTGCACTTACTGGAGTGGGAATAGTAATTTGTACCCCTACGCTATCCAACACTTTTCCTACTGTTGCAATCACTGGAGTGGGAATAGTAATTTTTACCCCTACGCTATCCAACATTTTCCCTACTGTTTCACTGCACTGTTTGGAGTTGGAATAGTAATTTTATTCCCTCCGCTATCTAATATTTTTTGTATTATTTTAGTTAATGTAGTATATAAATAATTTTAAAAATATTTGTAATTTTTTTATGTGTTATATATATTTATTTAATTTTTATTTATATTATTGTTTTATGTGTAGAGATGTATTTATAATTTATAAGATATTTTTAACAATTTTTAAGTTATTAAAATAAATATTAAAAAATATTATTAAGCAAGTATATATAATATATATTATATGTATATGTTTAATTTATTTTTACATTATATATATTAGTTATAATTTTTAAACATTTTAAAATATTTTTAACTATGTTTATTTTAATTATATGTATTATTTACTTTATTTTACATTATTTTTGTCACATAAAAAAAAAGATATTTTTAGCAACGATATTTTTGACATCGATATTATTTTTTCGATATTTTTGTACTTACCATAATGTAGATAGTATGTCGATATTCTTGACTTCGATATTTTTGCGCCGATATTCCTGTAGGTCGATTTTCTGACTCTCGATATTCTGTCAGTGATTCAGTCATTTTCTAGTTTAACGCTTCTGTGTGCCTATGCTGGTTTGTATATTGACTGTCTGGTTTTGCAGTGACAGGGGCTGGAGATGTGAAACTCACTGTAGCCCTGGTCTCACCGACTCCGTTGGACGACCGTCACCGAGCCACTGCCTCCACTGTGACCTGAGATCACCGCATGCTGCACTGCTGTACTTCGCACCGCAGCCCCGATGACGGCCGACGCCAGCGCTCCTGGCTTCAACCAGACAGGAGTTCAATCTGCAATGCCTGACGACTCCTGCACTGACCTCTGGAACCAATGCCTGTCGACTCCGGCTCTTTGAGGCTCATTGCGAGGTCACCAACGCCCTGCATTTCTATAGGTACCGTTTGCAGGTCTTCCCGACACTGTAGCTTGCCCACGACACTGCGGTCAGCCAAAACTGTTTTGGTTTGTTGTTCACAACGCCGTGATCGCCCCAGACGAGCTATCAACTTCAAGGAACTGCTTTTAAAGTCTTTTTTTGCTTAGTGATAATTCTAAGAACTGTATGGTGGGTTATTATTGTTTTTGGTCATGTTTTGCACAGATAAAATATTGGATATTTTTCTAAAACTGGTGTGGTGTCCTTTTGTAGTGTTTTCACTGCGTTACTGCTGGTTATGTGCAAATGCTTTACACACTGCCTCTGAGATAAGCCTGACTGCTCGTTCCAAGCTGCCAAGGGGGTGAGCAGGGGTTATTTTAGAAGTGTATCCCACTTACCCTGACTAGGAAGATGAGGTCCTACTTGCAATCATACACTAGAGCGGGGAACCCTTAATGATGCCTGAATGTCAGCAGACAGACTGGAAATAGGATACCGACCACAGCAAATGTCGTGCGGGCACTAATTTACCTGGGTGCTTACCGCCCACTCGCTGGGGATAGAATAAACATTCACGCAACATTTAGGTTCCCACTCTCTAGTGTATGATTGCAATTCGTTGGGAAGCTGAGGGCCCACCCTTTACTGTTCTCACTCCTTCCAAAGTTTAGAGTTCCTACTTGGACAGGGTAACAACCTGCCAACTAGAGACCCCCATTTCTAATCAATCAATCAATCAATCACTGGCTTGTAAAGGGCGACTCAAGGCGCAAGGGGAGGGGCTGCTGGTCGGATTGGGTGGAGGGCCATTTGAAGAGCCAGGTCTTGAGGTCCTTCCTGAATTGGGTCAGCAAGGCTGATTTTCTGAGGTGCAGGGTCCGGGTGTTCCAGGTCTTGGCGGCGAGGTAGCAGAATGATCTTCCTCCTGCTCTGGCCTCGTGGATCCTGGGGATGGAGGAGAGGGCGAGTGGGGAGGATCGGAGTTGTGAGGCAGTGGTTCAGGTCCGCTGGTCCTTCGTCATATAGGTCTTTGTAGGCATGGGTGAGGAGCTTGAAAGAGACTCTCTTATTGATTGGGAGCCAGTGGAGTTGTCGGAGGTGTTGCATGATGTGGCTGCAGAGGGGGATGTCAAGGACTAGTCTGGCGGTAGTGTTTTGGATGTTCTCTAGTTTCTTGAGCTGTTTCTGGGTGATGCCGGCGTAGAGCGCGTTGCCGTAGTCGAGTCTGCTTGTGATGAGTGCATGGGTGACCATCTTTCTGGATTCCGTGGGGATTCATCTGAATGTCTTTTGGAGCAGATGGAGCGTGTTGAAGCAGGCTGAGGAAACTGCATTGATTTGGCGGTTCATTGTGAGCGAAGAGTCCAGTATGATGCCAAGGTTGCGTGCCTGGTCCGTCAGGGTAGTGGGGTCCCAGAGCAACTGGCAACTAGGAGTCATCCCAGGCTGAAGGGGTGGGTCCCAGGATGGGTACTTCGGTCTTGTCCGAGTTGAGCTTGAGGCAGCTGTCTTTCATCCATGTAGCGACAGCCTTCATTCCACTGTGGAATTGGTTCTGGTGGTTCATTTATGAGGGAGAAGATAAGCTAGGTGTGATCGGCATAAGAGACGAAATTGAGTGCGTGGCTTTGGACGATGGCAGTGAGGGGGGCCATGTAGACGTTGAAGAGGGTGGGGCTCAGGGAGGAACCCTGGGGAACTCCACAGCTAATCTCTGTAGGTTCTGAGAGGAACAGTGGTAGTCTGATTCACTGGGTCCAGCCGGTGAGGAAAGAGCGGATCCAGTCCAGGGCCTTGTCGTGGATACCGGCGTTGTGGAGTCTGGTGATTAGTGTGCGGTGGGAGATTGTGACGAATGCGGCAGAGAGGTCTAGTAGGATGAGGGCTGCTGTCTCGCCTCAGTCAAGGAGGGAGCGGATGTCATTTGTGGCGGCGAAGAGTGCAGTATTTGTGCTGTGGTTGCTTCTGAAGCTGGATTGGGAGGTGTCCAGGATGTGGTTTGCTTCGATGAACTCGGAGAGCTGGGCGTTGATGGCCTTCTCTATGACTTTGGCTGGGAAGGGGAGGAGAGAGATCGGTCTGAAGTTCTTGAAGTCCAACGGGTCTGTGGATTGCTTCTTCAGCAGGGGGTGATCTCGGCATGTTTCAAGTTGACTGGGAAGGTGGCAGTTTTGATGGAGCAGTTGAAGGTGTGGTGAAGCTGGGGGGCAATGGCGGCGGCTGCTCTGTGGAAGATGTGGCATGGGCATGGGTCCGTCGGGGCTCCTGAGTGGATGCTCTTCATGGTCTTAAGCGTGTCCTCTATGGTGAGTGGAGTCCAGCTGAGCACGGTCTTTTGGGGGCAGCTTGGTTGTGTGCAATGGTGGCGGGTGTGACGGCCTGGTCTAGGGTGTCGAAGCTGTTGTAGATCTCCCTGATCTTGTTTCTTTACTAATTTCATGAGTAAATGCAGTTCAAGCAGATTTGACCAAGCATGTTTTAAAAATGTTCCAGGTATCTCCATTCTTGTGCAGGGCTTTGTGGCTAGTGGTCGGATCACCAAACATTTTTGGCTGGTACTATTTAATGACCTCGTAATAATTTATGACACTGATTGGTGTATACACCTTTCACCACAGTATTATGAAAACATGGATTTGGAGCGAGTAATATTTGACAAGAATGTTTGTGAATATTAGTCATGTGGCATTTTGAAGAGCTGGAGCATCATTATTTTACCACCTTTGACAGTGGCAAATGATTGCTTATCAGAGGAACTGTAAAGGCATTTTCTGTTTTTGAATGGAAATTTTGCAGCATTTGTTGACATATGTAAACAAAATACTAAAACATACTGAAATAACATACACAAAGCACCCTAACAACAGAATAAAAACATAAGTAGGCCCAGCACAACAAAACAGTCAAAACGTGAACACAACAAGCACAGTACACCACAATATCACATTGTAGTAATGCAGCACAAGAGTACAAAAAAACAAGCACAACACATCCCCATCACATTAAAATGCCACACAACAAATTTGAACAGACATTTTTTCCACACATTTCCATCTCCAGAATCTGCTTTCATAATACAATGGTAAAAGGAGTTTTCACCAAGTACTGCCTTAACTTACCACCAAGGACATGAAATAGCACCAGACAAAAATGTTTTTTGGTCCGACCCTGTGTCTTAACTTGGCGCTCCAGTTCTCATTTTATGTAATAAGGCCCACGTTGTCTGACGATTGGTGTCAGTCTGGGATGGCCCAGAGGAAATCTTTGTTGATGGGTCTCGAAATAGTAGGTCAAAGGCAAGACATGTTTTGTTGTGTGAATATATTTTCGCAAATCCTCGAGGAATGTATGGCAGCCTGTTTGTAACAAAAGTCATAAAGCACTGGATTTCACGTTCAAAAAGCTACTACAGCAGAAGCACAAGCTCTTTTTTTTCTGCGCATTTACGGGAAATGAAGCAAAAATTGTCAAAACATATACTTTGCCAGGACTAAAAATAGATGAGATGTCATTCCTGGAAAAAAAGCAATATATATGCTTTATTACGTCTTCAGTTCCATCGAGCTTTTCGTACAATTATTCCGGGATTTAACATCCCGCCATCATTCACCATTAATTATGCGCTGCCATCCGGGCCCCACGCCTCCCACTTAATCCTGCCAAAGGGAGGCCATGTGATATCATTTGAAAACGTTGAAGTGGAATTTTGAGGGAAGCAGGGGATGGGGAAGGCTGCTGCCTGCTGGGAAACTGTCATCAATAAAGTATAATTAACAAGTGTGAACGGTAGCAAGATGCATCATTAGCTAAGGGGGGTCGAGGATGGCGGGGGTACAGGTGGAGAGATGGAATACTTCTGTCAGGGTTAATAAAAAGCATGAAAATATAGGGGCATATTAGCAAGACTGGCGATAAAATTATCGCCGTTTTAGCGGCAGGAAACTGCCGCTAAAGCGGCGATAATTGGCTTGCTAATAAGCGTTATAGAATTCCAATAGAAGCCCAGGTTAGATGTGCAGGACATCTAACCTGGGCTTCTATTGAATTCCATAACGCATATTAGCAAGCCAATTATCGCCGCTTTAGCGGCAGTTTCCTGCCGCTAAAACGGCGATAATTTTATCGCCAGTCTTGCTAATATGCCCCACAGTTCTAAGAATGTTAAGCAACATTCAGCGTAGGCACAAATTGACAGGTTTTCGAACACTTGATGGATAGACAAAATTAGAAGGGGAAATATTAAATTCAATTGATAAGGCCCTCACCAATCCAAGCTGATTGCTACTTTACCTTTAATTTATAGAAGCATGGCAAATACCGTATGTAGGAGTGGGATGCAGTTATATGATGGCCAAAAATTGTTGGAACTACTGAAGACGATTTGCACATAAAGACGGCATGACAGCATATTGAGTTACACACTAGCTTATGACATGTTTTTATTAGTGCCTTTGTGTGTGCTGGCGTGAGCTTGGATAAGTGTGTATGTGTACATTTGTATCTGTACATGTACAGGTACATGCATGCAAGTGTGTGACGTTCAGAGCTTGAGTCTGGAACCTATAGTAACAACTCAGCTTTCGTGCTACCAGGAGTTATAAAAGGAATTTCATCAAACCGGAGAAATAGTTAAACCGCGCATTTGCTAAAATTAGAAACAGCTAAACTGAATGAAACCACGAGAAGCCAACAGACCGCTGGATTATTGCTTTGAGCTTTGATGGTTTGTCAAAGCGCCGATCGACACTGATTTTGCCACATTTATTTCCAGTACCTATCTTTGCCAGAATATTTTGTGCGTCTACTGCTTTTTCAAAGTGTGTTTTGGCATAGTGAGGCCTTTTCTCTACAGTTTATAAAAACACTTTGCTTTTTCAGTCCACTCATTTAGATACGTGTTTGTGTTTCAGAAGGTACCTTAAGAAACCCATCTAGTCTTCTGAGCCTCTTGTTCACCTTTTTAGGAACCTAGAGCCCCATTTAGAGTTTTGCAGACTTGATTCTCTACCAAAAACGCCAAACAGCTCTATTTATGCCGGAATTGCCCCTTCCAGCACTGCCAGTGAAAACTTTAACAGCCTGACAAATTTGGGGCTGTCGTGCCTCCGGCAGGCTTCTTTATTTAGGGCAGACGGCACTTTGTACTACTTTTCTGTTCAGGGTGCAAGGAAAAAATATAGTGGCACTGAAACGAAAAAAAAGAAATACCTCCATATCTTGGGAGGCCCAGATTTACTAGATTATTACGCAGTCGCAGTGCAGCAGCCGAAAATGCTGCACTGTGTGAAAAGGAGAGAGAAGGAGAGCAACATATTTACAGAAATACTGCACTCTCCTCCCCTCGCCCTAGCACCGGCGTAGAAATGTGCTGCTGTGTGCCACGGACACACCTTTACAACGTAGTGCAAGGGTGTCTCCATAAGTCTAGCATAGGTTTTGTACAGGAAGGATAGCCTTCCAGTACAAAATGCTATGCTTAGATTTAGGGGCATATTTACAAGCCCCTATTGCCCCTTTTAGTGTCGTTCCTGTGGCAATATGGGCTTTACCTTATTTACAAGGCAGTGTTAAGCCACTTAACGTGGCTTAACGCTGCCTTGTTAATAAGGCACCCTTTCACGCCATACTTAGGGGCCGATTCCGATCCGGGCCGGAAAACGTACCGACCGACTCGGAGCCGGAATTTATTCCGACCGACACGTACCGGTGCAGCCTGACCCACAAAGTACGATGAAAAGCGTGCAAAATCCGACCGACTCGTACGGAACACAATACGAACGACCGAAACGCGCGGAAAACAGCTATCCGGCCGGAAAAGCACGCGAATCGAACCGACCGACACGCACCAGGAAGAATCCCGAATGAAACGTACCCGCGAACTCTGACCCGCCAAGTACGATGCAACGCGTGGAAAACACGACCGAGTCGCACGGAGCACAAGCCGTACGACCGACACGCATACAAAGCAGCGAGCCGAAGCAACCCAATACACCGCGACCGACGCGTATGCAGCACATAAAACAGCACAAACACAGCGTGAACGACTCGGAGAAGCTCGCACGAAACAACTGCAGGGTCCGACTCGGTCAGAAGAACGTCTCCTACATGCACAAAAAGTACAAAGGGAAAAACACAAAAAAAAGGCCAAACAAGCAATTACAAAGCCAATAAATACTGGGGGGGGAAACAGGGAACAAAGACACACCCACAACTCCACCCATATAAAGGACACAAATCTCTACCATGATCCTTTGCAAATTCAAATTACCTGCCAGCACACAACACCAACAGACAACAACCACACACACACTCACAGCTCATCCATCACACAAGCCACACACCATCAGCACCTCAACAAATAGAACCCTCACATACACCCAGCAAAACACACACTCACACACCCTCACTTGCACACCAACACACATCACTACCACCACCACCCATCACCATGCCCCCCAAGAAGAATCCAAAGTTCCTAGATAGTGAATTGGAAGTCCTGGTAAATGAGATCCTCAGGGTAGAGCCACAGCTGTTTGGTACACTGGTCCAACAGACCCCCATGTCGCAGAAAACCAAGATGTGGGCGAGGATCGTCGACAGGGTGAATGCACAATCACCATGTTTGCGCACAAAGGAAGACATCCAGAACAGGTGGTATGATGTGCGCAGGAGGGTCAGGGACCTACTGAAGAAGGATTACATCTTGAGCCAACACACCGGCAATGGCCCTCCTGCCAAACCACTATACCTCAGGCCCTGGGAGGAGAAGGTGCGGGCCATCCTACCACCAGTGAGCGTATATGGACTAGAAAACATCCCAGAGCCTGGTGAGTACACAACCAATATACCCAATATTGTGTCACAATACACACACATCACTGTCAAGGGGATAGTCAAACCATGCACCCTTAGCAAATACACAGCAACAAAAACAGAATCATCCCAAGATGTGTATGTCAGTCAGATAAACACAACACATGCCATCTCATAGTGATATGTAACTGTGTCATGACATGTACAAACCCTACAACAAATAAAGCTAGGCAGTGGCACAAATATAACCAACAAACACTGTCAGATATGTAGCCACCACTACAAAACCACCACACAGGGAATCCCACAGAAAGGAAGGAATTCTGTGTATGCTGGTCAAGTCAGTGTAGCCAATAGCATCATGGGAGTTGTAGTCACAGATATTGCCCACCCTCACAATACGCCCATCAACACCACTCTGAACCATGCTCACATCACAGGGAGTGGAAAACAACTGACAAGATGGCTGACACTGGCTATTGCTGTAGGGAGCACAAGGCCTTGCTGGGAACTGGGCACCAACCAACAGCAGGACACCACTGACTGACATCCTGAAAGACAACTTGCACTCCCTGCAATGGAAGTACGTTCCATGGTGGGATATCTGGCTGGGTGGGAAGGAGGACTGACAGCTATGACCATAGTTACCAGCAGCTCTCCCCACACACACCCCTAACACAAACTACACACAACACGCCTGGGAAAATGCATTGCCTCACACTAAAATTAATTATCCCACAAAGAACCACCACCCTGGGTCATGCTGTGGGAAGCACAGTGACACACATGGGACTTGTAGCCAAACAAACACCAGGACAACACTGTCAGCCATCCATTCAGCACAGGCACACTACCCCACAGGGAAGCAGAGTCAGAAGGAAGGAAGTATGGGCAAGCTGGGAAGGGGGGTGGAGGCAATAGCATGATGGGAGTGGTAGTCACAGATATTGCTCACCCTCACAATTGGCCCATCAACACCACTCTGAACCATGCTCACATCACAGGCAGTGGAAAACAACTGACACGATGGCTGACACTGGGTACTGCTGTGGGGAGAACAAGCCCCTGCTGGGAACTGGGCACCAACAAACAGCAGGACACCACTGTCAGCCACCTTGCCATTGCTGTCACACCCACACACAGTGAAGTACACTCAAAAGGAAGGAAGTATGGGCATGCTGGGAAGGGGGGTGGAGGCAATAGCATGATGGGAGTGGGAGTCACAGCTCAACATCCCCAAACCACATGGCCCAGCAAGCTCACACTGAAGCATGCACACCTCACAGAGAGTGGAAAGCCCCATCAAAGATGTCTGACACCGGTGCTCAGTTGTGGGGAGCACAAGGCCATGCTGGGAACTGGCCACCAACCAACAGCAGGACACCACTGTCAGCCATCTTGCCATTGCTGTCACACCCACACACAGTGAAGTACACTCAAAAGGAAGGAAGTATGGGCATGCTGGGAAGGGGGTGGAGGCAATAGCATGATGGGAGTGGTAGTCACAGATATTGCTCACCCTCACAATTGGCCCATCAACACCACTCTGAACCATGCTCACATCACAGGGAGTGGAAAACAACTGACAAGATGGCTGACACTGGGTACTGCTGTGGGGAGCACAAGGCCCTGCTGGGAACTGGGCACCAACAAACAGCAGGACACCACTGACTGACATCCTGAGAGTCAACCTGCACCCACTGCAAGGGTGGCATGCTTCATGGTGGGATAACTGGGCTGGAGGGAGAAGGATGTCCGGATGTCAACCAAATACCACCAATGCTGGCCATGCACACACCTCAACATTCACATTGAAATGCTTCATGTTGTCAGGACAATGCGCTACACCAATTTCAACAGCTGACTGTGACAACTTAGGACAATGCAATGTACAGGCCCGCATCCAGAGGTACAGTCACAACTGTCAGGTGTTTGAACCATTGATGCCTGTAGAAACATTATATACATTGTGTGTCTCTTCCTACTACAGGTGATGATGGGGACATAGCAGCAGACGCTGAGGAGTCCCTGTCCCAGGCTCCGGGGGACACTGAGCTCACTGGTGTGGAACAGCATCTGCCCACCTCGGATGACGAAGACCTACCTGGCACCTCCGCAGTGAGTCATCATGCAGCACCAGCAGGACCACCAGCTGCACCCCTGCACCCACCCCTCCAACAACTGCCAACACACAGACCACCCCTGCCGACACGGACAGACCAAGGACCACCACCACCAACAGCACACGGACCCCGGCCCAACGTGGAGCTACGGACAACAATACCAGCAACAACCCCCAAGGGGGCCCAGGGTCACCTGTGCGTGCCACCGCAGGTCCTTCACGTGTCGCCAGGGGTGGTGAGAGGGGTGGTAGACATAGGTTGCTACTTGCAGAGGGGTCTGGACTGCATGATGATCCACAACTGGTACGCATAGCTGATGCGTACCAGACTAGCACCGGAGAGTTCAGCCAGGTAGTGGGGATCCTCAGGGACATTCAACAGCAGCAGGCTGCCCATCATGCCCGCTTGGACTTACACATGTCCCGCATGGAGTCCAAGTGGGACACAGTGCAAGAACAGACGGCGGTGCATAGGGACATATTGCAATGCCTCCGCCAGATTTGCACCAACAAGTCAACACCTCCCTGTGTGCCCACAACATCTGGTGCTGCAACAACTGCAACTGCCACAGGGAGGGAGGATGACTCTGGCAGAGAGTCCCCTGCACCGCAGCAGCCTGCACTTGAGGGTCCCCCCCCAAAGAAGAGGGGTTGTCCGAGGAAGGACAACTGAGAGGCAGATGGCCATGCACAACCCCCAGGAAGCCAACACCTGTTCTGGAAAATCACCTTTGTGCCCAAACTCTTCACCCTGTCGAATGCAACACAACTCTCCCACATGACATGGGGAGCTCAAGTTGGACCAATGTATCAGATGACTGTGGACTTTACTCTGGACATTTCTGCTACCAGGACTTCCAAATCATCTTGGAACTTTGGATTACAATCACAATGTACAGCACCCACCATCCTGTGCACTATACTCACACATGTATGTCAATAAACTCACTAATACACCATACTTGCCTCTGTTGTGACTCCAACGTTGTTTCTGAAGTGGAGATGATGATCTGTGAAATGACACTGTGCATGCTAACTGCTACAGCAAGTACAACACCGGCATGTGAGTCATGGAAAGGTGACACATATGAGGGAGACACACCACCAGGGCTACACAACACATACACACCAGGGCTATCTGACTCATCGCCTACACTGATGTTGCCAGGAAATACGGTGAAATGCACAGACCCAACACCTATTCACAGTCTGTGTCAACTAGCCCACTGGTGCAGTAAGCAAATGTCAGTCAGATGTGTGACCACAGACAACGCACATCACAAAGTGAAGCACAGGTTTATTACACATTTGCAACATGTTGTAACCACTACAGATGCAAGGTAATCCCACCTGGCAGTGGGCACACAGTCAACAAGTGTAGAAGAAAGGAAGTCCATGGGTGTGGCGCACATCACCTGTAGGGAAACGACAGCTACCACCCTGGAAGTTGATTCACGGTGTCGGGGGATCACAGTTGACCAAACAACTCTGAAAGTACCCTGTGAAGGACAGAAATGACACACAGTCAAAAGCACTGAAGAACAGGACAGAACTGCAATACTCATGCCCAATACATGTCACAAGAAACCCACCCAGAACCAAGTTAGCATGCCAACACTGTTGGGGAGTACAGACTACCTGTAAGGACACATCGCTGCACGCATCCAGTCAAGTAGCACATGGACACACTCAAACAGCACCAGAGCACCACCAACACATATCATGCAAACTCACATCATTGACATAACATCCCTGGATACTCACATTCAGCTGAAGAAGTTGGTGATGAGCTGTGTGCGGACATCACCCTCATCATCATCATCATCACTGGCATCGTGGTCCAGCCCAGGATCCTCCACAGGTGGCGGATGTTGGTCATCGTCATCCAGGATGAGAGGCAACTCCTTCCGCACTGCCAGGTTGTGTAGCATGCAGCAGACGATGACAATCTTGCACACCTTTGCTGGGGCATATGGGAGGGCCCCTCCTGTCTTATCTAGGCAGCGGAAGCGGCTCTTCAGGAGACCAAATGTCCGCTCAATCACTCTCCTGGTCCGACCATGTGCCTCATTGTAGCGCATCTGGGCTGGTGTCACAGGGTTCCTGAGGGGCGTCAGCAACAACGGCATGTTGGGGTATCCGGAGTCACCTACATACAGACAATTGCACATTAGCTGAGTTGGAAAAGAGGGTGGAACACTACATTGCAGAACGAACACAATGGTACAAAGTCAGTACACACCAACAAGCCAGTCACGCTGGTTCCGCATCTGTGACATCATCCTCGGGATGCGACTACTCCTCATCACGTAGGCATCGTGTGCAGAACCGGGGAAACGGGCACACACGTGTGAGATGCTCATATCTGCAAGACATACCACCAGTGCATTGACCGAATGGTAGTGTTTGAGGTTCCTGTATGCCTGCTCTTGGGCCTGTGGTGGTACCAAAGCCACATGTGTCCCATCAATGGAGCCAATGACATGCAGCATCCTCCCCAGGGCATAGAAGTCACTCTTCACGTCAGTGAGTTGTTAAAGTCTAGGGAAATAGATGTACTGGTTCAGGTATCTCAACATAGCCTCCAAAACATCGCGGAGCACACGGCTGAACATGGTCTGTGACATCCCACCAGCAGACGCCACAGTGTGTTGAAAGGTACCGGTGGCAAAGAAGTGTAGGGCTGCCATCACCTTCACCTTGGGGGTCAGCGCAGTAGGGTATGTCCGGCCAGGTTGCAAATGTGGGGCCAACCGCACCGTCAATTCCTCAATCAGTGGCCTGGTGAAGCGGTACCGTCGGATGCAGTCCCGTTCAACCACTGTTGCAAGGTCAGGGAATGGCCGATGGACAGCTGGTGCCCTGCAGTGCATAGGTGAAGAAAGAAAGATTGTCAGTCACCCCACATATGTGGCATAGACCAGACTCAATATCACATGATACATCATTACGAGACACAAGTACATGATGCGTGTGCCGTTCCGTAAGGACATGTATGGCACCTACATGGCTAACATCTAACATCACAGTTCAACATGTTCCCTCAACAAGTCCCAGGTTGTGCTATGGGATATCATTAGGCTGTATCACAGTACCCATGTACTGCTGTCACGTTCCAAACACACACCACAGTGACATGTGAGGACAGATGTGCCCCAGGCATCACAGCTCATCGACAGGTAGATTCCCAGGGACGCTGTATTGCCACATGGACACTGGCATGACATGGTGCATCATGAATACACCACAGCTAAACAACCATGACCCCCACAGGTAGTGGTCCCTGTTGCCTCGGCAGGACAGACACGGACATCTGTGACACACACACGCACAACATCAAAGTCCATGCACAAACAACGTGGATGTGGAGACTGTCTCCCATTGTGCACATGGAATCAGAGACATTGTAAACACAACATGCACACAGATTGTGGAGGGCCATCACAATTGTGGCAATGGGTCACCCTGGGACGTACATACCGTCCCACATGGGACTCAGGGGGTATGTGACATGACATACACATACACAACCGTGAAATGTGACCATGCCACATGCCCTGAAATGAACAGTTGCACACCACAGTGTTCATGTGCACAACACACCAAGGATTCTGTCCCCATGAACATGTGCACAGCCTGGGAGTGGCTGCCCCCAAGTGCCACCCAAAAAACAACATGTTGACCCCCATACACGGAACAGGTAATTCAGCCTTACATGCCTTAGGATAGAGTGTGGACAGGCTGTGGTATTGTAGGTGTGCCCCTCACTCCCTGGGAAGTATATGTGGCTGGCATATGTTCACCTGTGACAGGCATGGTGACATATGCCAGTGACTTGTACAGGGACGCGTTGTACAGCAATGGACCGATCGGTGTGCCCGGCCGGCCCATTGCATTCAATGTGAGCGGGTACGCGTTGTATCCCGGGTACACGTTGTACAGCAATGGACCGATCGGTGTGCCCGGCCGGCCCATTGCATTCAATGTGAGCGGGTACGCGTTGTATCCCGGGTACGCGTTGTACAGCAATGGACCGATCGGTGTTCCCGGCCGGCCCATTGCATTCAATGTGAGCGAGTACGCGTTGTATCCCGAGTACGTGTTGAACAGCAATGGACCGATCGGTGTGCCCGGCCGGCCCATTGCATTCAATGTGAGCGAGTGCAGCGTTGTATCCCGGGTACGCGTTGTACAGCAATGGACCGATCGGTGTTCCCGGCCAGCCCATTGCATTCAATGTGAGCGGGTACGCGTTGAACAGCAATGGACCGATCGGTGTGCCCGTCCGGCCCATTGCATTCAATGTGAGCGAGTACGCGTTGAACAGCAATGGACCGATCGGTGTGCCCGGCCGGCCCATTGCATTCAATGTGAGCGGGTACGCGTTGTATCCCGGGTACATGTTGTACAGCAATGGACCGATCGGTGTTCCCGGCCTGCCCATTGCATTCAATGTGAGCGGGTACGCGTTGAACAGCAATGGACCGATCGGTGTGCCCGGCCGGCCCATTGCATTCAATGTGAGCGGGTACGCGTTGTATCCCGGGTACGCGTTGAACAGCAATGGACCGATCGGTGTGCCCGGCCGGCCCATTGCATTCAATGTGAGCGGGTACGCGTTGTATCCCGGGTACGCGTTGTACAGCAATGGACCGATCGGTGTTCCCGGCCGGCCCATTGCATTCAATGTGAGCGGGTACGCGTTGAACAGCAATGGACCGATCGGTGTGCCCGGCCGGCCCATTGCATTCAATGTGAGCGGGTACGCGTTGAACAGCAATGGACCGATCGGTGTGCCCGGCCGGCCCATTGCATTCACTGTGAGCGGGTACGCGTTGTATCCCGGGTACCTGTTGTACAGCAATGGACCGATCGGTGTTCCCGGCCAGCCCATTGCATTCAATGTGAGCGGGTACGCGTTGAACAGCAATGGACCGATCGGTGTTCCCGGCCGGCCCATTGCATTCAATGTGAGCGGGTACGCGTTGAACAGCAATGGACCGATCGGTGTGCCCGGCCGGCCCACTGCATTCAATGTGAGCGGGTACGCGTTGAACAGCAATGGACCGATCGGTGTTCCCGGCCGGCCCATTGCATTCAATGTGAGCGGGTACGCGTTGTATCCCGGGTACGCGTTGAACAGCAATGGACCGAACGGTGCGCACACATTGGCTGGGGCCTGGCATGGCAACGGACGCGTTTTCGAAGCTCCAACGAGTCTGATGCAGTGAATTCAGTTGGCCAGCCACAACAATGTTGCAAAATCATGGGTGTCAATAAGTTGAAGATTTGAAGGATGCTGTGGGCGTGTATTAGTTCTGCTATTCCATGGATTGGTCAGATTCAGAAGATGCAAACGACTTGGACCTATCACTTTGGACACATGGGACAGTATCTGCCTCTGCAGCACACATATAATGCTGGCTGTTCCCCTGAGAGCTCACTTGCCTGCACTACATGCTCCAGGACGACATCTGCCACCAACACTGCTGCTGTTTATGCAACCTCTGGCTCCTGCAATGGCACGTACTGTGGAGAGAGCCCCAGCCTTCAGCCTTGAGGAGAACCAGGCCCTGCTGGACAGCCTCCTTCCACAGTACAGCAAGCTGTATGGGAAACCAGGGGAGCAGGTGAGTGTGCTGTCCACTGCATCACTAATTGTGCATGTTGTCTGACTAGCAGGACTTTCAGTGTGCACACCACTGGCTAGCATGCCCACTGAGTAGTTGTCACACCCCAAAGTGTGTAGTTACATGCACTGAACTGGTACAGTGCATTAACAGTGCATTCCAACTAGGTTTACTTCCCATGCAGTGACTGCTGGCAAACTGTTCATAGCCATTGTTGCACTGCCTGTGTACATCATATGCCCCTGTGATTGAGACATGTATATCCAACTGTGTGATGCACGTATATGTTGCATGTGTATTAATGGCCTTTTCACTTTGTCATCCTCACAGGTTGATGCCCACCAGAAGCAGGACATCTGGCTGACCATCGCCCGGAAAGTAAGATCCGTGGGGGTCTACAGGCGCAGGATCCGCAACTGCCAAAAGAGGTGGCAGGACCTTCGTGGCTGGACCCGGAGGATCGCAAGGGTCCAACTGAAGCTGTCGCCTCCTCGCAGGAGGGGCGGACACCGGACCCTGACCCCCACATGCTCCGGATCCTGGCGGTGGTCTTCCCTGACCTGGATGGGCAGCTGAAGGACAGACAGCAGCAAGGAGGGGGTGAGTCCATGACTGCACTGTGCACTTTGTCTGACATGCTATGTGCCCTCCTCTGGCCTGGTTAAACTTCCACAATACATCAGTCATGTGGTCCAGGACCCATGTCCCTCATTTGTGACATGCCCACTTCTCCTCTGATACGCATATGTGTGGCCCTTATAGTCAGGAAATTGTGTCATTTGGGACTGTGTCATTGTATTTTGCTTTGCTCAAGGTGGGGGACAGCATTTGTTCCCGTGACTATGTTATGCAATTCATGGGTGGGTCAATTGCTTACACAATGCCTAAGTTCTGACATGTGATCTGGGTGTAACTTTGATATGTGGTCCGCTTGCTGCTCTGACTCACCACATGTCCCTGGGGAATTTGGCACACACCCATGCTGCTGGTGGGAACAATGTTTGGGCCTCAGGAGTATGTGTATCCAGTGTGTCACACATGCTTAGCCACCTGCCTACTGTCCAGGACTCATCCCTCTTACAGGTGGAGCTGGACAGTCATGCCTACTCCAGGGCATGCAATACACTCTGTACTCCCACTCCCGTGTATCATCTGGCATGTTGTGATCAGTGAAATGTACCCTCAGGTGTCTGCCTCTGTCTCATTGTGCTGTGTCTTCGTTGTCAGGACTACTGGTATGTTTATCGGTTAGGGCTCAGCATGCCATCTGAGATGTGACCATGATAGACGATACTTCTGTGACTTATAGGTGTCTGATCACTTGACTGTGCACACAGGTGTTTGCGACTGTGACTTTCAGGCAGCTGTATTTTCATTCACAGCACACTGTGAGGTGCTCATGTTCAGTGAGTTGTGCTTCATGTCCCCCATATGTCCAGTTAGTATGACGTGGACAAATAGTAGTACAGATGATGTGGTTTTTGGCGGATGGACATGTGCACTTGTCAGTCACATAACTTGCATTCCCCATGCCCTCGGATTGTGACACAGTGCAGACTGTTGTTGGCTGGCTGCCATAGCCATGTGACTTGAGACAGTAATGTATGACTTTGCACGCATTCCTGTGTCATGGCATTAAACTTCCTGGGACTGATCCTGCAGGGGAGTGACATGTGCAACATGCATCCCATTGTGGCATTGACTATCCAGGCATGGGTGCATCATGGTGTCTGGTGCTGGTATGCATCACATGCATTTCTAATTAGACTCTGGCCATCCCTTTATCCGGACACCTGCACTGACTCAGTGGCAAGAGATGTGATGTGTGCATGTTCACATACTTCACTGTGTTCCCTGCAATGTCCAACAACTGTGTAGGTGGTGCATGTGTCCACACTGGGGCTTACCATCAGACAGGCACCAGACAGATGGGTGCAAGGGCAGGAGGGGTGTGAGTCCCATGGTTGACCATCAGACTGACAATTGGCTTCCCCGAATCTGTGTGAGGACTTTAGGCAATGTTCAACTAAGGATGCCAGGGCTTGCTCTGTAATGTGCTGTACTTACTGTGGTGTGTGCAGCCAGTGCAGGTGACTGATGTTTGTCTGTTTCCCTAATTGTTTGCAGATACATCCACGGCCACAGGAGGGGACAGCTCCACGGACCAGGAGGAGCAGCGGAGCCAGACTGGGTCAGCATCGGACGAGTGGTCAGAGGGACCCAGTGGCACGGAGGGCAAGGGGAGCCACACCGAGGAGTCCTCAGCACCATCCACCTCAGCTGGGGACCACAGCAGCTCGGAAGATGACTCCCTTGTGGAGGCGGGTCTCAGCAGCCACCAAAGGCCAGCTAGTCTGTCTGGCCCCGCCACCACCACCACCACCACTGCCCTCCCATTGGCTCCCATTCCTTTGGTCCATGGAGGCTCCCGTGCTCGGGAGCGTGTCTCCTTCATGCCAGGCACCGCAGCCCTTGCCCCTGTGTCCCCTGCTGCCCTGAGTGAGGAGTCTGTATACCTCCTTTGGCAGCTCCATGTAGGGCAGACAGCAATGCTGAGTGTCCTCCATGCACACACCACTCTGTTGACACAGCTGGTGTCGTTCATGGAGGGCATCTCGATGGGTATGTCTGCCCTACAGAGGAGCAATAGGTCCATGGACTCCTCCCTGACGGCAGCAGTGTTCCTCCTCCAACAGTCCCTCACCCCTACCACCTCTGTCCCATCCACACTTCCTGCCCCCCTACCTGTCCAAAGCACATGCACACCTGCACAGTCAACCAAACACACAGACACGAGCAGCACAGACACACCCAAGAGTAAGGCAAGACGTGCACACAAGCATCCTCAGGGGACTGATACCACAGACACAGGGGATGGGGAACACACACACACACAGGCATCCACATTCACTCCGCAGTCCTCCAAATCCTCTCCCTCCAAGACCCCTTCCCTTGCCTGCTAACCCACCTACACAGCAGATCTTCCTGTGTGACCTCGGCCTCTTCCCCTCCATTCCTGCTGATCCAGCATACCAGGGGAAGAGGAAGTCCACCCACACAGAGAGGAGTGCCCCTCGCCCCCGGACACCCTCTCCCAGGCGCAGGCAGACACAGGAGCCCATTAGGAAGTCCCCCGGAGCAGGAAGAGCAAGACCCCACCACCACCACCACGCAGCTCCAGCGCCCAGTCTCTCTCCTCCATCCCCCAGGCCACCACTGCACAGGTTCCCCCGCCACACCCTGCCCCAGGTTCCCCCACACACCGATACCGCATCCCCAGACTGCTTAGGCCCTCCCCCCTGCCACTTGCTCTTCCACCCCCAACCCAGATGCTCTGCCTGTTAGTGGCACTGTTGTGGGGACCGGGTCCCCCCTCTGTCCTGCCCACCTCATCTGCCCACCCTTCCACTCCCTTGGAGTCATGCACTGCAGTGGAGTCCACAACCACCACGTCTGACTCGGGCACTGCAGTGGGTACCCAGTCCACTACATCAGTCCAGCCCACTGCAGTGGTTGCAGCACCCACACCAACTGACTTGTGTACCACAGTGGTGCCGGCCCCCTGAGTCAGACACCTCCACTGCAGTTGCCGGTGACACTCCTGCACCCACCACCCCTTCACTGCCTCACTCTGCCATCCCCTGATCCTGTCCCTGCGGTGCCTGGCCTGCCCCTTGTATGCCCCTCCAAGGGGGATGTCCCCCAACCGTACCAGTGCAGGCAAGCAATGTGTGACCAGTTGTCACTTCTCACCCCGTTGGTACTGTGATTTTGGACTGGCCACTGGCCTTAGTTTCTTTTGGACTTCCGTGTTTACCCTGACATTTGCTGAATAAAGCCCCTTTTTGTTTACTTTTGGGTTTTCTTTTGATGTACATGATGTGGATGAGTAGCATCCTGCATTTGCAGTTGTAATAGTGTTCACATCAGGACGAAGAAGTGTTGCAGTGATGGACTCCATGTGGTCCATGGGATATGTGTCCTGTTGTAGTCTGGATCTATGGCATCCTTTGCTACAGTCTGAGGGTGTAATGTTCAGCATTTGACACAGGGATGTCCTTTTTGCATTTGTAAATGAACATCTTTGTCTTACACTGATGCACATCTGGTGGGCTTACCACTGTTCAATGTTCCGATTTCCCTGACTGTGTGCCCAGCTCCACTGGACATGCAGTTTTGCACATCAATGTCGAAGGACTCATCTGTGTATACAGTGCAACTTGCTTGACACGTGTTTGGTGTGTGTGCAGATGACTGACGTGACACTCCCGTACCCAGGCTGATGTGAGCAGAGCCTTCTGTGTGTTGTGGTTGTTGACTCACTGACGGAGTGTTCTGCTGACATGTTTGGGTCGTGCACAGACAAGGTTTGGCACAGCGGACCTTCCACAGGAGTGGAGTGCCCTCATGGCAGTGTGTAATCTGTTGACATTGCGTGGGCCTGTGTTGTGTAAGCATGTCTGTGCGTGTTCCCTTCCCTTTTCCTACACAGGCTGTGTCCCTAGGGATGTTCCTGTTTGTGATGCTTGCTGAGTTGTTCTGTGTTCATCCAGCATCTTGGACCTGGTTTCTCTGTGATGTGGGTGCATGGCAAACTAATGTTCATGAGGTTGTCATCCCAGGTTGTCTTTGTTGTCAGTGCTGGGGATGTGGGCAAACGCAGATGGGACACATTCAGGATTCCCCTTGGCACTTGTTGTTTACACGAGTCATGTGATTTACAGTTTGTGTTAGCTTTCAGTGATTGTGACACGTTGTGTGTGTGACTGCTGCCACTGCTCAGGGTCAGAGCTGCAATGTTGGTAGTTGTGTACGTGTGTTCTTCATGTGTCACCTTGGCTTCTTCATTGGTGTGTGACTATGGCCAGGATCCCATTGATTGTGGGGGATTTCACATCATGCCCATGTACGGCATACTGTGCTGTGTGTCAGACATTGACGAGTCTTGTTGACTGGCCATGTGTGATGGGTTTCTGCACCTTAGTTCCCACCACCACCCCTGGTATTGTCATGGGTGCATGTGCAATGTCACCAGTCCATGTGAGCTTCACTGCTGCACATTGGTGGAGATCAGGGTGTGTGGTGTTAAGTGTGTGCAAAAGTGAGTTGTTGCACGGCCAGACCCCTACCTCCATATTGGCCTTGGCTGGCAGGTAGTGCTGATTGATTGGAGCTTGTGTAGGTGTGATGGTAGTTAGTTGCTCAGGACACATGGCTGGGGTTCACAGTGTGAACGACATCTGACATTGTCATCACAGTGGGATTATCATGCAGGCTAGTGTCAGCACAATATGGGGTCCCTGGGGGTAGTGCTGTGGTGGGTCTGTCTCTTGCTGTGTTAGTTGCTGTTCCTACAAGCTTGTGTGACATGTGTAATTTGTGCTCCCTCTCATCTAACAATGCCTGATTGCCCACATAGGGGATTTGGATCCATGAGTTACTTTTGTGTGGCACTGTATGTGCATCTGTGTAATTGGTATTCAGGCCTCATCATGTGTTGTGTGGTTGCCTGGGGACACTGGCACCCCCCTCACCTGTTGTGTTTGATGTGCAGTGTGGGTCTGCCTGTTTGTGTTTGTGCATCTGCACCACTGCATTGGCATATCTTTAGTGTGCCATTGGCTGTATGTTGTTTGGTGGGTTTCACCTGCTGTCCCTGGGACTCCTAGGTCATCAGTCAGCACAATGATCATTGTTTGTGTGTCCCATTGCTGCCATGGTATGTTATTTGTTCACCTCACATCTACAGTCTCCACAGGGTATCTCCATTTGTGTGGCCATTGGTGCAAATATGTGGGTCTGCAGTATGATGGTCACTTCTGTCATTGTGTCATTGATGGATGTTGACAGTGTCAGCCCCCATGGGTGATGTTTGTCTGCACATGGCCAAAGGTATGTCTTATTTGCACTGCACTGTTTGCCTCCCCCAATCTATGTTGCTATGGGACACAAGCACTACTTTGCCACTGATGTGTTTGTTGTTCTGTGACCAGGAATCATCCATGCAGTTTGGCAGTTGCAGCTTTTTCAATGTCAACACTTACATTTTGGTCACTGTGAAGATGGGGGTTTAGACCCCATTGCCACAATGTTCAAAATGTGCTTCAGCTATGGACCCCACACTTACCTTTTGGTCACTGTGATGATGGGGGTTTAGACCCCATTGCCACAATGTTCAAGATGTGCTTCAGCTATGGACCCCACACTTACCTTTTGGTCACTGTGATGATGGGGGTTTAAACCCCATTGCCACAATGTTCAAAATGTGCTTCAGTTATGGACCCCACACTTACCTTTTGGTCACTGTGATGATGGGGGTTTAAACCCCATTGCCACAATGTTCAAAATGTGCTTCAGCTATGGACCCCACACTTACCTTTTGGTCACTGTGATGATGGGGGTTAGACCCCATTGCCACAGTGGTCATGGTCTGCTTGCATTGTGGGGGCCACACACATTTATGTGTGACACATGTGATAGGGGGTCACATTGTATGTTCAAAGTCATGTTCAGTGTTGTAGGCATTTGACACAGTCTACACACGCTTGTCATGGTGTTGGGGGGATGTCTTTTTGTTGCATTCCTTATGTTGGTGTGTGCTTGTTGTGTCATGCATTACCCATCCTATGAGTGGGGGTGTTGTTGGTGGTAGGCATCTAGCCCCCCATGGGTAGAGGTGGTAGTAGTGACAGGCATCCAGCACCCCCTGGGTAGGGGTGGTAGTAGTGACAGGCATCTAGCACCCCCTGGGTAGGGGTGGTAGTAGTGACAGGCATCTAGCACCCCCTGGGTAGGGGTGGTAGTGGTGGTAGGCATCTGGCACCCCTGGGTAGGGGTGGTGGTAGGGGTAGGCATCTAGCACCCCCTGGGTAGGGGTGGTAGTGGTGGTAGGCATCCAGCCCCCATGGGTAGAGGTGGTAGTAGTGACAGGCATCCTGCCCCCATGGGTAGGGGTGGTAGTAGTGGTAGGCATCTAGCACCCCTGGGTAGGGGTGGTGGTAGTGGTAGGCATCTGGCACCCCCTGAGTAGAGGTGGTGGTAGTGGTAGGCATCTGGCACACCCTGGGTAGGGGTGGTGGTAGTGGTAGGCATCCTGCCCCCCATGGGTAGGGGTGGTAGTAGTGACAGGCATCTAGCACCACCTGGGTAGGGGTGGTAGTGGTGGTAGGCATCTGGCACCCCCTGTGTAGGGGTGGTGGTAGGGGTAGGCATCTAGCACCCCCTGGGTAGGGGTGGTAGTGGTGGTAGGCATCCAGCCCCCATGGGTAGAGGTGGTAGTAGTGACAGGCATCCTGCCCCCCATGGGTAGGGGTGGTAGTAGTGGTAGGCATCTAGCACCCCCTGGGTAGGGGTGGTGGTAGTGGTAGGCATCTGGCACCCCTGGGTAGGGGTGGTGGTAGTGACAGGCATCCTGCCCCCATGGGTAGGGGTGGTAGTAGTGACAGGCATCTAGCACCCCCTGGGTAGGGGCGGTAGTGGTGGTAGGCATCTGTCACCCCCTGGTTAGGGGTGGTGGTAGGGGTAGGCATCTAGCACCCCCTGGGTAGGGGTGGTAGTGGTGGTAGGCATCCAGCCCCCCATGGGTAGAGGTGGTAGTAGTGACAGGCATCCTGCCCCCCATGGGTAGGGGTGGTAGTAGTGGTAGGAATCTATCACCCCCTGGGTAGGGGTGGTGGTAGTGGTAGGCATCTAGCACCCACTGGGTAGGGGTGGTAGTGGTGGTAGGCATCCAGCCCCCCATGGGTAGAGGTGGTAGTAGTGACAGGCATCCTGCCCCCCATGGGTAGGGGTGGTAGTAGTGGTAGGCATCTAGCACCCCCTGGGTAGGGGTGGTGGTAGTGGTAGGCATCTGGCACACCCTGAGTAGGGGTGGTGGTAGTGGTAGGCATCTGGCACCCCCTGGGTAGGGGTGGTGGTAGTGGTAGACATCTGGCACCCCCTGAGTAGGGGTGGTGGTAGTGGTAGGCATCTGGCACCCCCTGGGTAGGGGTGGTAGTGGTGGTAGGCATCCAGCCCCCCCATGGGTAGAGGTGGTAGTAGTGACAGGCATCTAGCACCCCCTGGGTAGGGGTGGTGTTAGGGGTTGGCATCCAGGCACCTATGTGTATATGTGGCATTGGTGATAGCCATCCCGCCCCTATGGTGCTGCTGTTGCTGGTGTAAGTAATTTCTGCATCCCTATGTGTGTGTGTGATTTGTCGGGTACGTGTGGTTTGTTTGTGTGGTGGGTGTCTGACTTACCTTCTGCGTCGTACGCGTCCGTGCCAGTTCCGGTAATAGATGTAGAATATTGGTAGGATTGGCACGATGGGATTCATGGTTGGTTCGTCTTGTTCATCTTTCTCTTTGCTTCGCCTCGTCCTCGTCGCTGGCGTGTTCGTCTCGTAGCCGTGGATCGTTTTGTGGCGCGAATCGGAGCTTATGTGCGCCTCTCCCGGATGCTTTGACGTGCCGTGCGTAGCGACGGGTTCGGCGCGTACGGATGGCGCATCGTACTTGTCCGGCCGGACGGGGCTGCATTTTGGCTTCCGTGCGACTCGATTCTGCGTTTCCGGATCTGCCTCGGTCGGAGAACAGGACCTGTATTGGGTGAGTACGACTGGGTCGGGATTTGGGCAGTTGTGCGCATCGTACTTGCTCGTTCGGACGTATGTGCGAATCGGTCGGGAAACAGGCATTCGCCTGGCTTTTTCCCCAGCCGAATGGTATTAGGTGCACCTCCAACCGGGATCGGAGTCGGCCCCTTAGTGTGAAAGGGACTGGCAATGGGTGTTGTGGTGGACGTTCCACTGCATCACCCATTGATTTTGACGCTGTCCCTTATTTACAAGGGTGGCGTAAATAGGGGGCAACGCCAAAATTAAGACCAGGGAAAACCTGGTCTTATCCTGGCAAAACGAGGAGAAATGCTTTATTTCTCCTTGTTTTTGCTGTTTCTATGTGTACTGCATTGTGCAGCACACATAGAAACAGGAAAACGCCATTGATTGTTTATGTGCAGGAAGGTGTCCCTTCCTGCACCTAAACAATCATTTAAAAAAAAAAATGACGTTTTGCAACGTCTATGGGTGCTGCATTAAGCAGCACACATAGAAGTTTCAAAACGCCATTTCAGATTGTTTATGTGCAGGAAGGGACACCTTCCTGCATGTAAAAAATCATTCCCCTCTACGCAGGCACCCAAGCACTATGCTGCAAGGGTGCATGAGTTGGCGTTAGGCAGCTAAAAAAGTGCCAGCGAAGGGGGAAATGCAAGGCTGCACCGTATTCTTGTAAATACGGTGCATCCCTGCTTTTCAGAAGTGGCGGAGCGAAGCGTTAAGCCCGGGAGGCTAATGCCATGCTCCCCCACTTACTTGTAAATATGCCCCTAAGTTTAAAAAATTTCCCACTTTGTATGTGTGCTGTACAATGCAGCTCACATGCAAAGTCGGAAAAGAAAGGAGAAATGAAAGCATTTCTCTTTCATAGCACCTATTTGAAATGGGTGCAGTTTTTTGCCGCAAAACCCTGTCTACTTTTTAAAGTAAGTATGGTTTTACGTCAAAAACCTTGGGTGGTTGCATGGAAATGCCCATGCACCACCATGGAATGCCTCCTTGGCGCTAAGTAATGCAAAGCAGAGCAATGCGGTGTTTTGAATGACTTTCAAGTGATTTTCCAGTGCTAAACAGGTTTAGCGCTGGAAAGTAAATAGATAAGAAAAGATTTTGCCTCACTTTTTGTGATGCAAACACAGTGTAAAATCTTAGTAAATATACCCAATGAGTGTCAGGATCATTAGTTTTTTTTGATTTACAAACACAAACTCCTGCTGCTATCCTAGCGGAATGGGGTACAGTTCGCAAGGGACTAAATGAGCCCCATATTTTCCCTTCTGCTGGCTCCATATTTAAATTTGCAGCCCCTGATCAATAGCTCATTGACCTTGGTAGCGAAACGCATTCTCATTTGGACACTCTGAACTTGTGCAAGAAAATAGCATCCAAACTGTCCTAGTCACATAGGAAAAGCATTGCTTTCTTTGTATCTCTAATGCCTGGTCTTCTTGGAAAGAGAATGTAGGAAGGTGGAATCTGACTATATGGTTGCCCCCACTTTTTTATGGTGTTTTGCTGGTTTATGACTTAGTTGGACTGGGATCCTGCTATTCAGGGCCCCAGTCTATCTGCTTTCTCTGTAAAATGGTTTCCATGTGCCTTAGGCACATCACTGATTGGAATCTGGAGTGCCCTTATAAGTCCCTAGTATATGGTATACTATGTACCAAGGGCATAGGTACCTCAGAGGCCTACCAGGGGCTGCAGCATGTATTATGCCACCCCTGGAAGGCCATCCAAACTGACACCACAGGTCTGCTACTGCAGCCTGGGTAAGGTGGTGCATGCACCCCTTACTGTGATATAGGTTACCTATATCACTAAATAACTACACACATATAAACCTATAAGTCACTCCTAAGGCAGGCCTTATCAATCCTAAAGGCAGAGTGCATGGTTCCTATGTGAGAGGGTGCCCCTGCATGAGCAGGGCCCCTCTGCAGCGTTCGGAGACCCTTCTCTGATGCTGTTTGTAGTGCAGCCTGACCATATACTCTTAAGCGCATTATAACCTCGCGTTAAATGCTAACTTTGGAATGGCTGCACCTAAACATGTCGTGTTTGGTGTCAAACATCTTGGAATACTACCCCCCGCCAATTCTGGCGGCGGGGGTAGCATTCCACCCTTCTAGAGGGAAAGACATGTTAACTCTGGCTAGCCCGGTAACTTCTTTCTAAAGCCCTGGCATCACAAAATGGATGCTGCTGCCACAGACACAAGTCTGGCCTCCTGCTGCTGGACGAAACTCTGGCAGGGAGGCCCGGACAATAGGTTTCCTGTCCCAGGGAGGTGTGACCACCTCCCCAGACAGGATAATGTGTATTGGGGCTGGGCGGGAGCACTTTCGGGTGCTTTGAAGTCCTGCACTGGGGGCACATTTGGTGTCCCTGTGCATACCCCAGTTCAAACCGGATCAGGGGCTTGCAGCCCCTGCTTTGGCGTGAACTGGACAAAGGAAAGGGGTGTAGCCACCCCTCTGCCCTGACCCACCCATAGGTGGGGCCACAGAGTAGTCCAACCCCTATACTTAGTATAAGTATAGGAACCCAGTCCTTAGGACTTTAGATTATCCCTGGACGAAACTCTGAAACAGAATCCTGGACCTTCGACGCTCTACTCACGATTAGAGGACAGAAGAATCTCCCTTGGGGTCAAGGAGTGACTCCCCTGCTTGGCAGGCACCAAAGAAGCATCTGTCTGGTTCGCATTTCTGAAGCTCCCGTCGGACGCCGAAGTCATCGCATCACCAGAGGTAGATTCTCAGACTTCCCCGAGGCTGCCCTGAGTCTCCAGCAAAGCTGAGGCCCGTAGCTATCGTGGGTGACTTGAGACCGTGACCCCTGGACACCAAGCACATTTGCAAGTGCATCCTCTTTTGGGTCTCCCACGAAGTCGTGCTTTGGGCTCCGAGTAGCCCTAGCCTCCAGCACCATCTGCACCGAAGATCACTGGCCTCCACTCCACGAGTGTCCTGTGAGCCAGATCCACGTGCGACGTCTCGAGGCTCCTTCGCGGTCGCTAGCCCGTTGGCTAGTAGCCCTTAATAAGGCCAATCTTTTTCTTACTTGGCATCCTGGTTGCTCCAGGCCTGTCCTCACTTACCCTTGCTGGGTGAGTTCCCCAGACCTTGCTGGTCTGCACCATCAATGATCTACATCTTCATTGAGACTTGCCGTTGCCAAGGCTTGTTGGGTCCAATCCGGTCGCCGATACCTCAGCAATCGACAGACATTGTGTACCAGCCCAAATCCTGCTCCTGGTTGCCGACAACGCCTCCTGGACCTCGTGGCTGAAGAGTCAAGACAACCGTCAACGCACCTGAAGCACTCGACATCGGTGGGCATCCATCCATCGCCTTCCTGGTCACTGGCTAGTGACCCAGACTCTGTCCCCTCTGCTTTCAGGTTCTTCAGATCTCCGATCCACTCTTGGATCCACCCGGACACTTTCCACTTGGTCGCAAGCAGCACTTTGCAGCAGATCGCCATTCAAATCGACGACGAAACCCGACACCGAAAGACACCTATGCACCCGGCTTCCCTGGGTGAGGTAACACGAGTACTCCGGTGCTCCCGTGGGTAGAGACTCTTCAAAGTACTAGATCTGAAAGGGTTTGCTCCAAGTCCTCCTTTAAGTGTCCCTTTTCTTTAATTTCCCGATCACGACTTTCTCCATAGAAGTCAACGGCGTATCGCGGTTGTGTATTTACACTGCACGCGTCCCCCGTGGGTCCCCTGTGTCACTACCTTGGGTGGTTCCTTGTGGTCCAAGTACTTCTAGAGGCTCTAGGCCTAGTGTCTAGTTCAGTCGTGGTTCTTATACCACTTTATTGGTATATGGTTTGAGTACGCCCCTAGGGCCCAAACGTGTATTTGTGCTATTACTGTCTTTAAATAACTTATAACTTATGTACTTCGAACTCTAGCCTCATAAAGAGACTAGAGGGTGTGTTTAGCAATAAATACATATATTTTGAATATATACCTGGTGTGGTGCTCTTTCATTTGGTCACTCAAGAGATTATAGACTGGTAAAACAAGCTGCTTTACATTCCTTCAAGACTTAGCCTGAAGGCTGCTCTCCATAGCTACCACTAGGATAGCTTTCAATAAGGTTGTCTTTAACCTATCTCCAATAAGGGGTTGTTTGGACTGGTGCAAGGTGCCCACTATAATTAGTGGACAGAATATACCAGGCCAACTTCTCACAGAGAACTTTACCTATTTTGCCACAGTTCTGTGTATTGAAGGCAGACGTGTAGAACTCATTCAACCCTTTCCGTTTACAAGGCATCATTTTCCCCCTTGAAACATATGGACGCTTGGCACATTCCTGATATCTTGCCATCCTAAGTGAGTTAGTTATTTACATTTATTAAAAAATAGCTAATCATTACCAGTGTACTTTTATTTTGCTTGGGCAAGATTTCTGTACTTTAGTTTTTTCTTTTTTTTATGTAGAAAGAAATACGATTTCAGAACATGGCATTAGCTGAAAAATAATATAAACTTTGTGTGAAAAACTGAACTACAACTACCAAGACGCTATGGGGTAATGGCGCTGTTACATGCAAGCAGTGCGCTCCTACCCACTTTCACTGATAAAAGGCTCTAATGAGCCGTCCCCAAGCTGACGAGCTTTGGAACGCCTGCACGCTATGAGTGGGATTATACCTGAGGAAATTGGCAGCATGTTCAACAACCCGTAAATATTCTCTACTGATGAGGGAGAATCCTGAAACACTGGTGTCTAGAGATACGATTTCGAAAGACGGCATTAGCTGAAAAATAATATGAACTTTGTGTGAAAAACTGAACTACAACTACCAAGACGCTATGGGGTAATGGCGCTGTTACATGCAAGCAGTGCGCTCCTACCCACTTTCACTAGGCCAATCTGTGTCAGAGTGCTTTACATAAGAATGGTTACAACTTAATTGACACTTTCGTTTGGTTACATTACAAGTTGTAAGTTACAGTCAAGGTGGCTAAGATCTCTCTATGGAAAAGTATAGGGAAAAGTAAAAAAGTTTATCAAACTTGAAGAAAATTAGTAAAAATATTTTTATGTTGAATGTTTCATGCAATTTCTTTATGTATATATATATATATTTGAATTTTTTTTTACTAAAAAAACAAAAGATCACAGGGACGTTATAGTTAGGCTCAGATTTCACACACACAAACCATTTAAATTCAGCAGCTATAGTTACCTGAGCTAACTATAACTTGTATCCCCGCAATGAATTGCTGATGACCTCACATATTACATCACTCATGACATGGTCAGTGACATCACTGATGACATCTCAAATTATATAACTGATGACATAGTTAGCTTAGATAACTATAACTGCTGAATTTCACTCGTTTTATATGAGTGAAATCTGGGCCTACTATAACGTCCACATAATCTTTGTTTTTTTCAGTGAATATATATATGAGCAAGGTGGTGCAAACTACAGAAACGCATCAGAGCCTTCGGTACAAAACTTGAAAAACCAATCCCAGCCGTGTCATTGCCTGTTTAGAATGATGGACTAGGAGTGGTTATATATATATATGTATATATTCTCTGAAAAACCCACAGGTTTCAGGGACGTTATAGTTAGTTAGACATTCCACTCATACAAAACCAGAGAAATTCGGCTGTTGTAGTTAGTTGAACTAACTATAACGAGCGCCCATGCAATTCACTGCTGATGACGTCAGATATTACATCATTCATGACATGGTCAGTGACATCACTGATGACATCTCAAATGACATCACTGATGACATCATCCAGTGACTGCGTATTTCTGTAAAGTTTAAATATGTTTTATATATATATATATGCCAAGGTGTATTGAAGGATGACTGGGTGTATGAGTGTCTGAATGGATGATTTAGTAGGTGGGTGATTGACTGTATAAGTGAGTGTTTAAACGGGTCTTACTGACTGCATGGGTTAGTGACTAAACTGTGTGAATGTCTGTATCAGTCTGTCAGTTGGTGTGTAAGCAGCGGCATGGGTTGGTGTGTAGCTACATGAGTGTGTGTATGGGTTATTGATTGGTTGTGTGAGTATCTGTATGGGTGCCTGAGTGTCTGTGTGGGTGGTTGGGGTGTGTGTGACTCTGTGCATAGATGTGTGGGTGTGTGATTCACTGGGTGTATGGGTTAAAGAGTACATCTGTGAAGGGCTGTATGGGTGGGTGAGTGTGTGTATGGGTGTGTTGGTGAGTGAATGGCTGTCTCAGTGTTACATTTGTGAGTAACTACATATGTGAAAGGCAGTATATGTGAGTGTTGGAGTATATAAATGACTATATGTGAGAGTGCGTGATCGTGAGAGTAGCTGTATGGATGAGTGTGTTCTGGTATCAATGATTGTATAAGAGAGTAAGTATGTGTTAGTATCTGTATGCATAAGTGAGGTGGTGTGTGTATAACTGTATAGGTGAGTAAATGGGAGTGTGATTGATTCTTTGCATGACTGACTAGGTGTGTGAGTAACTCTATGGATGAGTGGTGGTGTGTGAGTGTCTGTATAGGTGTATGAGTGCATATGATAGTGCTGTATTGATGAGTGACTGCATGTATGAGTGACTGTATGGTTGAATGAGTGGATGTGTGTGTAGACCTAGGAATCAGTGAGTGGGTATGTAGTAACTGGTATTGGTGTGTCAATGGTTTCGAAAATGGTAGTCTGTATTTTAGAGTGGGTGTGTCAAAGGTTATATTAGGCTGTGAGGAGGTGCATCAGATTATCACGTGGATGATGTAATCAGTGATGTCATCAGTGATGTCATTTGAGATGTCATCAGTGATGTCACTGACCATGTCATGAATGATGTAATATGTGATGTCATCAGTAGTGCATTGCGGGGGCGCGAGTTATAGTTAGCTCAACTAACTATAACGGCCGAATTTCTCTGGTTTTGTACGAGTGAAATGTCTAACTAACTATAACGTCCCCGAAACCTGTGGTTTTTTCAGTGAATTTCAAAGGTTTTTTAAATGCTAATTTCTAACTATAACGTCCTTGAAACCTATGGTTTTTTCAGTGAATTTCAAAGGTTTTTTAAATGCTAATTTCTAACTATAACGTCCCTGAAACCTGCGGTTTTTTCAGTGAATTTCAAAGGTTTTTTAAATGCTAATTTCTAACTATAACATCCCTGAAACCTGTGGTTTTTTCAGTGAATTTCAAAGGTTTTTTAAATGCTAATTTCTAACTATAACGTCCCTGAAACCTGTGGTTTTTTCAGTGAATTTCTAAGGTTTTTTAAATGCTAATTTCTGATTATAATGTGTAAAAAATACTTTTTCTAAAATTTTAAACTTTTATAGAAATAAGGTGATATTTCTTCTTTCTAAAATATGCTTTTATCTTTTTTTTTTTTTAAAGACAACTGGATTCGCGTACCAATCATGTACCAGTCACGGTGGTTGTGCGAATCCAAGAATGATGCCGCCATATTGGTTAAGTTGTGTAGGGTGCACATTTGGTATGCGACGGGAGCGCAGTTCCCGGTCCCGCATAACGTCACGTACGTATTTCCAGGGGTCGTGCCGGGTGCGCGAACCCACTGCAAATATTTACGTTTTAAAAGTATATATATATATATATATATATAACTTTATTATATATATTATACCAAGAGATTATTTAACAAAATTGTAAATATCATATATTTGTAACTGGAATAAAGATACATTTTTGTTAAATATATTTTTTTGAAATCGCGCCGGGTGCGCGCTGGTTGCGCGCCTGGTGCGCGAACCCATGTGACTTCAAAAGAGAGCATTTCATTGGTTAAGAAGCTTTTTATTCTAGAAATTACAGCACCCCACCCAAATTTCACATTCCTCCAACAACATTGCCAGGAGACACACCTTTTGTGTTTATTTCTCGTCTTGCATTTCTTTGGTGTTTTTTTAAACAAACTCGAAAAATGGCATCTTCAAATCCACCAGATGACATTCTTGGTGAAGAAGAAGACTTGGAGGAATCAAGAAAAGCAAAAAAGGAGAGCATCGTCTGGGCGTTCGTTACATTTCCAGCAGGAGAAAAAAAGGTGAACGCGAGGAAGGTAACCTGCACTATTTTAGAAAGAGTAATCTCTCGGGGCTCTGCGAAAAAATACTCATGCGGTACTTCCTCCATGCTCAAGCACTTCCAAACCATGCACCCTCGTCGGCTAGCACGGGAGCAACATCATCGCGAGCTGGAACAACAAGCCCAGCAAGGTGATCAAGATGCAGGACCGAGCACCTCAGCTGGTACATCTAGTTCTACAAGAGGACCTGATATTAGACCAGAGTTTGCTGGTCTGGAACCAAGATGCATCAAGTGCAAAAAAATTATTTGTTATGGCAAGCAGTCTGTTGACGCTATTGTTTTTGCAGCAAAAAGCCACCACTTTAAATTTTTTTTTTTGCAATGATTTTTTAGTTGTAAAAGTTTAGACAACAGTTTTGTCAATTTATTCTGTTGTTTGTTCTTTTGTTTAAAAACAAACACCAAAAAGTACAAAAAAGAGTTAGAAAAACACAAAAAAATTATAAAAGAAAAAAAATGGTTCTTGTTAGAACCGCCTATTTGGTTAAAAAAAGACAAATTTGCATGTGTGTATGAATTGCGGCAAGTGTAATATATGGAAAAGAACATGGGTAGTATATATGTGATTGCATGAGTGCATGTGTACTACGTGCATAATTAGAGAAGTGCATGGGTAGTGATTGGTTTATTGCATGAGTGCAATGATAATATCTGGGTGATTGAAGGAGTGCATGGGTAATGCCTGGGTGCATGCAAGAGTGCATAGGTAGTGTCTGGGTGAATGTAGCACTGCATGGGTAGTTCCTGGGTGATTGAAGGAGTGCATGAGTAGTACATGGGTGATTGCATGATTGCAGGAGTAGTGCCTGAATGATTGAAAGACTGCATGGGTAGTGCTTGGGTGATTGCATGAGTGCCACAGAAGTGCCTGAGTGCATGTATGAGTGTATGGGAAGTGTCTGAGTGATTGCTTGAGTGCAAGGGTAGTGCATGGGTGCATGGAAGAGTGTATGAGTGGTGCCTGAGCGCATGTAGGACTGCATATGTAGTTCTTGGGTTATTAGAGGAGTGCATGAGTAGTACATGGATGATTGCATGAGTGCAGGAGTAGTGCCTGGATGATTGAAAGACTGCATGGGCAGTGCTTGGATGGTTGCATGAGTGCAGGGGTAATGTTTGGGGGATTGAAGGAGTGTTTGGATAATGCTTGGGTGCATGGAAGAGTGCATGGGTAGTGCCTGGGTGCATGGAGTAGTACATCAGTAGTTCCTCGGTGATTGCAGCAGTGCATGACTACTACCTGTGTGATTGCATGAGTGCATGGGTAGTGCCTGGGTGATTAGAGGAGTGTATGGGTAGTGCTTGAATTATTGCATGAGTGTATAGGTAGTTCCTGGGTGATTGCATGGGTGCATAGGTTGTGCCTGTTTTTTTTATAACTGCATCGGTAGTGGTTGCATGATTGGAGGAGTGCATGAGTAATGCCTGGGTGCATGGAAGAGTGTATGAGTAGTGCCTGAACGCATGTAGGACTGCATGGGTAGGTCCTGGGTGATGGGAGGAGTGCATGAGTAGTACATGTGTGATTGCATGAATGCATGAGTAGTACATGGGTAATTGCATGAGTAGTGCCCAAATGATTGAAAGACTGCATGGGTAGTGCTTGGGTGATTGCATGAGTGCCACAGAAGTGCCTGAGTGCATCTATGAGTGTATGGGTAGTGTCTGAGTGATTGCTTGAGTGCAAGGGTAGTGTCTGGGTACATGGAAGAGTGTATGAGTAGTACCTGAGCGCATGTAGGACTGCATGGGTAATTCATGGGTGATTAGAGGAGTGCATGAGTAGTACATGGATGATTGCATGAGTGCAGGAGTAGTGCCTGAATGATTGAAAGACTGCATGGGTAGTGCTTGGATGATTGCATGAGTGCAGGGGTAATGTTTGGGTGATTAAAGGAATGTATGGATAATGCTTGGGTGCATGGAAGAGTGCACGGGTAGTGCCTTGGTGCATGGAGTAGTACATCAGTAGTTCCTCGGTGATTGCAGCAGTGCATGACTACTACCTGTGTGATTGCATGAGTGCATGGGTAGTGCCTGGGTGATTAGAGGAGTGTATGGGTAGTGCTTGAGTTATTGCGTGCGTGTATAGGTAGTTCCTGGGTGATTGCATGAGTGCATACGTAGTGCCTGGGTTATTTTATAACTGCATGGGCACTGGTTGCATGTTTGGAGGAGTGCATGAGTAATGCCTGGGTGCATGGAAGATCGTATGAGTACTGCCTGAAAAAATGTAGGACTGCATGGGTAGTTCCTGGGTGATTGCATGAGTGCCACAGAAGTGCCTGAGTGTATGTATGAGTGTATGGGTTGTGTCTGAGTGATTCCGTGAGTGCAAGGGTAGTGCCTGGGTGCATGGAAGAGTGTATGAGTAGTGCCTGAGCACATGTAGGACTGCATGTGTAGTTCCTGGGTGATTAGAGGAGTGCATGAGTAGTACATGGATGATTGCATGAGTGCAGCAGTAGTGCCTGAATGATTGAAAGACTGCATGGGTAGTGCTTGGGTGATTGCATGAGTGCCACAGAAGTGCCTGAGTGCATGTATGAGTGTATGGGTTGTGTCTGAGTGATTCCGTGAGTGCAAGGGTAGTGCTTGGGTGCATGGAAGAGTGCATGAGTAGTGCCTGAGCACATGTAGGACTGCATGTGTAGTTCCTGGGTGATTAGAGGAGTGCATGAGTAGTGCATGGATGATTGCATGAGTGCAGCAGTAGTGCCTGAATGATTGAAAGACTGCATGGGTAGTGCTTGGATGATTGCATGAGTGCAGGGGTAATGTTTGGGTGATTGAAGCAGTGTATGGATAATGCTTGGGTGCATGGAAGAGTGCATGTGTAGTGCCTTGGTGCATGGAGTAGTACATCAGTAGTTCCTCGGTGATTGCAGCAGTGCATGGCTACTACCTGTGTGATTGCATGAGTAGTGCCTGTGTGATTAGAGGAGTGTATGGGTAGTGCTTGAATTATTGCATGAGTGTATAGGTAGTTCCTGGGTGATTGCATGAGTGCATAGGTAGTGCCTGGCTTATTTTATAACTGCATGGGTACTGGTTGCATGATTGGATGATTGCATGAGTAGTGCCTGGGTGCCTGCAAGAGTGTATGTGTAGTGCCTGAACGCATGTAGGACTGCATTGGTAGTTCCTGGATGATTGGAGGAGTGCATGAGTAGTACATGGGTGATTACATGAGTGCAGGAGTAGTGCCTGAATGATTGAAAGACTGCATGGGTAGTGCTTGGGTGATTGCATGAGTGCAGGAGTAATGTTTGGGTGATTGAAGGAGTGTATGGATAATGCTTGGGTGCATGGAAGAGTGCATGGGTAGTGCCTTGGTGCATGCAGTAGTACATCGGTAGTTCCTCAGTGATTGCAGCAGTGCATGACTAGTACCTGTGTGATTGCATGACTGCATGTGTAGTGCCTGGGTGATTGGAGGAGTGTATGGGTAGTGCTTGAATTATTGCATGAGTGTGTAGGTAGTTCCTGAGTGATTGCATGAGTGCATAGGTAGTGCCTGGGTTATTTTATAACTGCATGGGTACTGGTTGCATGATTGAAGGAGTGCTGAATAGGTAGTGCGTGTAACTGCATGGGTACTGGTTGCATGATTGGAGGAGTGCATGAGTAATGCCTCAGTGCATGGAAGAGTGTATGAGTAGTACCTGAGTCCATGGAGAAGTGCATTAGTTGTGCCTGTGTGATTTCATGACTGCATAGGAAGTGACTGGATGACTTTATAAATGCACAAATACTACCTGAGTGATTGAAGGAGTGCATGAGTAATGCATGGGTGATTGTATGAGTGCAGGGTCAATGTCAGGATCATTGGAGGAGTGCATGTGTAATGCAACGTGATTGCATGAGTGCAGGGGTAATGTCTGTGGCATTACAGGAGTGCATAGCTAATACCTAAGTGATTGCATGAGTGCAGGAGTAATGTCTGGAGGATTAGAGGAATGCATAGTTAATACCTGAGGAATTGCATGAGTGTAGGGGTAATGTCTTGCTGATTGCAAGAGTGTAGGGTTATGGCCTGGGTGACTGTAGGAGTGCATAGGTAGTGCCTGAGTGATTTAAAAACTTAAAGGGTTGTGGCTGAGTGAATTGAGAAGTACAGGAGTAGTACCTGGGTGATTGGAGGACTGTATAAATAGAGCTTGGTTGATTTTATAAGTGTATGTGTACTGCCTGAATGAATACACCATTGTATAGATACTGCCTGGATGATTGAAAGAGTGCAAAGGTAGTGTCTTGGTGATTGCATGAGTGCAGGGATAATGTTTAGGGGATAGCAGAAGTGTATAAGTATAACCTGGGACATTGTAAGAGTATACAGGTAATGTGTAGCTGATTGCATGAGTTTACAGATAGTGCCAGGGTGATTGGGAGAGTACATAGGTAGTGTCTGGGTGATATTATAGCTGTGTGGATACAGGCTAGGTGATTTGAGAAATGCATGGATAGTGCATGGGTGATGGCAGGAGTGGGGAACAGTGCCAAACTGTATAGATCAGTGCATGGGTAGTGTTTGATCAAATAGATGAGTGCAATAAAAGTGACTGTAAACATTACTTCATATTGTTATACTTATTACATTATTTAATCTTACCTTCTTTATTAAACACGTTACAAAACTCAGTGAAACTACTTTACAGTAGTTTTATTGTAAACTGAATTGAAAATCTTTTCAAGCTTTAGTATTACTTTCTGTAAAAAAGAAGAAGAAAAATAGTTATTGCATATTTTATTATAGTTTTAAGAACACAATATAATTTTGCATTTACATAACATATTCAGTTTCCCATTTTTGCTGTTCTCAGATGCTACTGAATTTCACCATACACAGTGATTTCAATTTAGATCATCATATAACAGCGGGGGAAAAAATGCAATCAATGAGATTGTAAAAAAAAAACAAATCTGCGTTGAAAATATTTACAACAAGTTCAACTATCTGTTTACCTATCTACAGTTTCTAAATTGCATTCTTCAACTATAATAAATCAATTATTTCTCTGAAGTACATTTCTGAAATATACATTCTCATTTACATCGCGTATAATATAAAGATCGAATATATAAACTATTTCTTTCAAACACAATTTTGCAAATGCAATAACAATTATAACAAACAATAATCCAAAAAGTAATTCTTCACATCTTCCCAATAGGCCGAATAATGTTTCTAAATCAATTTGCATTAAAAATATCCAAAATAAACTCCTTAATTTGTGTTTACATCTTCCCAATAGGCCAAAGGATGTTTTCAAAACTTTGGCATAAAAAAAATAAGATATGAATCTGGTAATTCGTAAGGCAACCTACATTTGAATTCCAAATGGGCATCATTGGAATGTGTCCATCCTTTATTGCACTTTAAATACACGGTATAGTGTCCAGATGTTGTAGTAGTTCCATCATGGAAATTAATAGCCACAGCTTTAAAAGTTCTTCCTGAAATTGATAGTTGACTTGCCACAACATTTTTAATTTTGGTTTCCAATTTTCTTCCATTTGCTCTACAACGTTGCAGCATTAATATGACATATTTTCCAAATCTTTCTAAATATAACATTGACAACATTTCTGATTTACAATGAGAGCATTTCATATCTTGATTAGCTGATTTTACTAATTTAATTAAAAGACACTGATTTGCAATCTGGCATTGTCAAATATATGAATCGTTCAGTGTCTATTTCAGTGGCAGAAGAAAATGAACACTCTTCACATTTATGATCCCACCTGTAACTTAGGGGCACATTACAATGGCGGTCCCTCTGCCATCTGGCTCCCATTTTCCCCCGCCACATTAGGATGGCGGGGGGAATTGTGCCACAAGCGTGGCGGGCGCAAAGAGCGCCCGCCAAGCTTCCGCCACAGGCAATCATTGTGATTGCCTGGCGGAGCGGATCTGACCGGGGATATGGTGGCAGTGCCTAGCAGGCACCGCCCGCCCGATCACAATGCTGGCGTCAGCCTGCCTTTCCATGGCGGTTGAACCGCCATGGGAAGGCTGGCGGAGGCTGGCCTCGGGGGGCCCGTTACGGGCCCCCTCAGGGGGGGCAGTTGTGCACATTTCCATGCACAAGGTGGTAGGCACCGCACAGTGCCTGCCACGTTGTGCAGGGAAATGCACAACATGGCCATTCAACATTGCGGCGGGTGCTGCAGCCAGCAGCACCCGCCGCAATGTTAAATTGCCAGATGCGACCGCCGCGGTGGCGGTCGCATCATAATTAGGGGTGCGGGACCGCCGCATGACAGGCGGGCGGTCCCGATCACGCTACGATGGCGGACGGACTCAAGTCCGCCCGCCATCGTAATCGGCCCCTTAGTCCAAACCAATTTTCAATTTCTATTCCTTCATCTTCCAATACTGCAAGGATAAACATAAGAAATTATTGTGCATCTTGTTGTATATTAAGTGTAAATTGCGAAGAACCAGTACATATATCCAAACGATGCCGAATGTTAGAAGCAGTATGGATTTTAGTTCTATCAGTTACCAACTTTTGAAAAATATAATGTAATAAAGAACAGAATCTTTTTTCTTGATTTTCCATAATTTCATGATGAAGATCTTCTAGATAAAAGACAACATTCACAATTACATTAGCATAGCAGTTGATACCTGAACTATTTTCTAACTGGTATCCTATAATATCATCAACACTGTCATTTTCTTTGCAGCTTCATTATTCTCTTCAATTGTTTTCTTTTTTAATTTCACTAGAATGTTTCTCATGTTTCCGTTTTGGACATACAACACGTTTCTCATATATGGGATATTCACCTAATTTAGGAGCATAAAGTCTTCTTAACCGATTATACTCTCTTACACATTTTGCATCAGCACTAATCTTTATCTCATCAAAATTAATCAAATACAAACCAGATAATGTTCTTACTCAGGACAATGCAACGTATGCCATGCCCTCTTTGAACACTGTACTTCCAATATTTACCAAAGCACTGTCTACACTTAAACCTTGAGATTTATGAATAGTCACTGCATATGCTAAAGAAAGAGGAAACTGTTTTCTACGAGCATACAAGTCTTTTACAAGCAGAAAATGAACAGCACAGCGTCCAATCTGTTTTACTTCTTCAATCTGATCAAATGTAATCTTCAAAAATTCAATTCCATCTCTGTTCTGATAATTAACAAAATCAACAACTTTTCCCATTTCATCCCCCGACACGAACACATCAGCCAACACCTACGAAGTCTCCACTGGCTCCCCGTGGAGAAAAGAGTCACTTTCAAAATCCTCACTCACGCCTACAAATGCCTACACAACAACGGACCCAAATACCTCAACGACAGAATCAAATTCCACGTACCCAAAAGAAACCTCCGATCTTCCAACCTCGCACTGGCCAAAACCCCGCGCATCCACAGAGCCAGAGCAGGCAGAAGATCCTTCTCTCACATTGCAGCCAAGACCTGGAACGAGTTACCGGCAGACATCAGATGCGCCCCCTCCCTGAACACCTTCAGGAAGACCCTAAAGACCTGGCTCTTCGGCTAAACAGATCTGCGGATCCCCCCCCCAAGCGCCTTGAGACCCTCAAGGGTGAGTAGCGCGCTTACAATTCCCCTGATTGATTGATTGGAAGAGTGCAAAGGTAGTGCCTGAGTGATTTTATAAGTGCATGACTACTGGCTGAGTGATTATATAAGTACAAGGGTAATACCTGCTTTATTGAAGGAGTGCAAGGGTAGTACTGACATAACGCCTGACTGAAGAAATGAGTGCAAAAGTAGTGCCTGGGTGATCTCATAACACCGTTAGTGCCTGAGTGATTATATATGTGCATGAGTAGTGGCTACATGATTACATGAGTGCATATCTACTGCCTGGGTGATTGCATGAGTGCAGGGGTAATGTCTGGTGATTGCATCAGTGCAAATGTACTTATATAATCAGTCAGGCACTAACATGGTAGTACTAGGGTGTTTTATCAGTGCATGAGTGTTGGGCCTAGCCAAATATAAAACAGCAGACTATTATATATCTCAACCATAAGTCTCTCCATATTGTTAAAAGCATGCATACATATGTCTCTACCTTTTCAAATTTTCATCATATCTAAAAGAAATATATATACAATATTTCTAAAATATAGTGAAACCTAGAAACTGAGACATGTAATAGATCTGCCTGAGTGATTGCCAAATACCATGGATAGTACTAGGGTGAGTGTATGACTCTAAAGGTAGTCGTTTTGGGTCATTTCAGGAGAAGATGGATAGTGACTGGCTAATTACATGAGTGCACACATAAAGATTCAGTGCATGGTTAAGTGTATAAATAGCACCTGAAGGCATAGATCACTCATTAAGAAGTGCCTACGTGAATGGATGAGTGCAACAGTAGGGTCTGAATGATTCTATGACTGCAAAGGTAGTGCCTGGGTTATTACATGAGTGCATAGGTAGAGACTACATGAATCTATAACTGTAAGGGTAGTACATAACTAATGCATGTGTGATTGCATGATTGCATGGGTTATATCTGGGGGATTACTGCAGTACGTAGGAAGTGAGTGGGTGATTTTATAAGTCCATGAGTACTGCCTGGGTGATTACAGAAGTACTAAGGAACTGCCTGAGTGATTACAGGAGTGCAAAGGTAGTGCCTCTGTGATTTTATAACTGCATGAGTATTGCCTGAGTGATTACATAAGTACAAGAGTAGTGCCTCCGTGATTGAGAGAGTGTAAGGATAGTTCCTCGGTAATTGAAGCACTGTACAGCTAATGCATTGGTGATTGCATGAATACAGAAGTAACCTCTGGGGGAATAAAGGAATACATAGGTAACACCAGGGTGACTGAATGAATACAGGAGTAATATCTGTTGATTTTTATGACTACATACAAAGTGACTGAGTGATTTTATAACTGTATGGGTATCTCTTGGGTGATTTCAGGACTACTGAGGTAACGCCTGAGTGAATAAATGAGTGTAAAAGTAGTGCCTGGGTGATCTCATAACACCATGACTACTGTATGAGTGATTACATAAGTACAAGGCTAGTGCCTCTGTGATTGAAAGAGTACAACGTTAGTGGCTGAGTGATTATATAAGTGCATGAGTAGTGGCTCTAAGATTCAAAGAGTGCATGGGTAATACCTTGGTGATTGCATGAGTGCATAGCTACCTCCTGGGTGATTGCATGAGTGCAGGGGCAATGTCTGGGTGATTGCATCAGTGCATATGTACTGCCTGGATCATTGGAAGACTGCTTGGGTAGTACTAGGGTGTTTTATAACTACATGAGTGTTGGGCCTAGCCAAATATAAAACAGCAGACTATTATATGACTCAACCATAAGTCTCTCCATATTGTTAAAAGCATGCACTCATATGTATCTACCTTTTCAAATCATCATCATATCTAAAAGAAATATATATACAATATTTCTAAAATATAGTGAAACCTAGAAACTGAGACATGTAATAGATCTGCCTGAGTGATTGCAAAACACCATGGATAGTACTTGGGTGATTGTATGACTCCAAAGGTACTCACTGGGTAATTGCACGAGAAGATGGATAGTGACTGGCTAATTACATAAGTGCACACATAGAGATTCAGTGCATGGTTAAATGTATAAATAGCACCTGAAGGCATAGATCACTCACTAAGAAGTGCCTACGTGAATACATGAGTGCAACAGTAGGGTCTGGATGAGTCTATGAGTGCAAGGGTAGTGCCTCGGTTATTACATGAGTGCATAGGTAGAGACTGCATGAATCTATAACTGTAAGGATAGTACATAACTAATGCCTGTGTGATTACATGATTGCAGGGGTAATATCTGGGGGATTACAGCAGTACATAGGAAGTGAGTGGGTGATTTTATAAGTCCATGAGTACTGCCTGGGTGATTATAGAAGTACTAAGGAACTGCCTGAGTGATTACAGGAGTGCAAAGGTAGTGGCTCAGTGATTTTATAAGTGCATAAGTATTTCCTGAGTGATTACATAAGTACAAGAATAGTGCCTCCCTGATTGAAAGAGTGCAAGGATAGTGCCTCGGTAATTGAAGCACTGTATAGCTAATGCATTGGTGATTGCATGAATACAGAAGTAACCTCTGGGGAATTAAAGTAATACATCAGTAACACCAGGGTGACTGCATGACTACAGGAGTAATATCTGTTGATTTTTATGACTACATACAAAGTGATTGAGTGATTTTAAAAGTGCATGGGTATTTCTTGAGTGATTTCAGGACTACTGAGGTAACGCCAGAGTGAATTAATGAGTATAAAAGTAGTGCCTGGGTGATCTCATAACACCATGACTACTGTATGAGTGATTACATAAGTACAAGGCTAGTGCCTCTGTTATTGAAAGAGTACAACGTTAGTGCCTGAGTTATTATATAAGTGCATGTGTAGTGACTACATGATTCAAAGAGTGCATGGGTAATACCTTGGTGATTGCATGAGTGCATAGCTACTGCCTGGATGATTGCATGAGTGCAAGGGTAATGTCTGGGTGATTGCATCAGTGCATATGTACTGCCTGGTCATTGGAAGACTGCATGGGTAGTACTAGGGCATGTTATAAGTGCATGATTGTTGGGCTTAGCCAAATATAAAACAGCAGACTATTACATGACTCAACCATAAGTCTCTCCATATCATTAAAAGCATGCATACATATGTCTCTACCTTTTCAAATCATCAACATATCTAAAAGAAATGTATATACAATATTTCTGAAATATAGTAAAACCTAGAAACTGAGGCATGTAATAGATCTGCCTGAGTGATTGCAAAACACCATGGATAGTACTTGGGTGATTGTATGACTCAAAAGGTACTCGCTGGGTAATTGCAGGACAAGATGGATAGTGACTGGCTAATTACATAAGTGCACACATAAAGATTCAGTGCATGGCTAAGTGTATAAATAGCACCTGAAGGCATAGATCACTCACTAAGAAGTGCCTACGTGAATAGATGAGTGTAACAGTAGGGTCTGGATGATTCTATGACTGCAAGGAGAGTGCCTGGGTTATTACATGAGTGCATAGGTAGAGACTGCATGAATCTATAACTGTAATGGTAGTACATAACTAATGCCTGTGTGATTGCATGATTGCATGGGTAATATCTGAGGGATTACTGCGGTACATAGGAAGTGAATTGGTGATTTTATAAGTCCATGAGTACTGCCTGGGTAATTACAGAAGTACTAAGGTACTGCCTGAGTGATTACAGGAGTGAAAGGGTAGTGGCTCGGTGATCTTATAAGTGCATGACTATTGCCTGAGTGATTACATAAGTACAAGAGTAGTGCCTCCGTGATTGAGAGAGTGCAAGGATAGTGCCTGGGTGATTGAAGCGCTGTATAGCTAATACATTGGTGATTGTATGAGTACAGAGGTAATATCTGGGGGATTAAAGGAGTACATAGCTAACTCCTGGGTGACTGCATGACTACAGGAGTAATATCTGGTGATTTACATGACTACATAGAAAGTGACTGGGTGATTTTATAAGAGCATGGATACTTCTTGGGTGATTTCAGAACTACTAAGATAACGCCTGAGTGAATAAATAAGTGCAAACGTACTGCCTGGGTAATTTCATAATACCATGACTACTGTATGAGTGTTTACATAAGTACAAGGCTAGTGCCTCTGTGATTGAAAGAGTACAATGTTAGTGCCTGAGTGATTATATAAGTGCATGAGTAGTGGCTACATAATTCAAAGAGTGCATGGGTAATACCTTGGTGATTGCATAAGTGCATAGCTACTGCCTGGGTGATTGCATGAGTGCAGGGATAATGCCTGGGTGATTGCATCAGTGCATATGTACTGCCTGGAACATTGGAAGACTGCTTGGGTAGTACTAAGGTGTTTTATAACTGCATAAGTGTTGGGCCTAGCCAAATATAAAACAGCAGACTATTAATTGACTCAACCATAAGTCTCTCCATATCGTTAAAAGCATGCATACATATGTCTCTACCTTTTCAAATCATCATCATATCTAAAAGAAATATATATACAATATTTCTAAAATATAGTGAAACCTAGAAACTGAGACATATAAAAGATCTGCCTGATTGATTGAAAAATTCCATGGGTAGTGCTTGGGTGTTAGTATGACTCCGAAGGTTGTCCCTGGGTAATTGCAGGAGAAGATGGATAGTGACTGGCTTATTACATGAGTGCACACATAAAAGTTCAGTGCATGGATAAGTGTATAGCACCTGAAGACATAGATGACTCACTAAGAAGTGCCTAGGTGAATAGATGAGTGCAACAGTAGGACCTAGATGATTCTACATATCATACAGGGTGATTGTATGAGTGCAGGGATAATATCTGGGTGATTGGAGGAGTGCATGGGTAATGCCTGGGTGCATGGAAGAGTGCATGGGTAATGCCTGGGTGCATGGAAGAGTGCATGGGCAGTGCCTGGGTACATTGAGTAGTGCATAGGTAGTTCCTGGGTGATTGGAGGACTGCATGAGTAGAACCTGGGTTATTCCATGAGTGTACGGGTAGTGACTGGGTTATTACATGAGTGCATAGGTACAGCGTGCATGATTGCATGACTGCAGTAGTAGTACATAACTAGTGCCTGGGTGATTGCATGACTGCAGGGGTAATATCTAGGGGATTACTGGAGTACATACCAAGTGAGTGGGTGATTTCATAAGTGCATGCATACTGACTAAATGATTGAAGGAGTGCATATATCCTGAAAAGGAAATTGGAGGAGTGCAAGGGTATTACCTGGGTAATTGAACCAGTGTATAGATAATGCATTGGTGATTGCATGACTTCAGAGGTAATATCTGGGGGACTACAGGAGTACATAGAAAGTGCCTGGGTGATTTTATAAGTGAATCAGTACTGCCTGGGTGATTAGAGTAATACTGTGATAGTGCCTCAGTGATTGCAAAAGTGTAAAGTTAGTGCCTGGATGATTTTATAAGTGCATAGGCACTGGCTAAGTGATTGAAGGAGTGCATAAATCCTGACAGGGTGATTGGAGGAGTGTAAGGGTAGTGCCTGCATGATTAAACCAGTGTATAGCTACCACATTGATGATTGCATGATTGCAGGAGTTATGCCTGGGGGATTAGAGGAGTACATAGGTAATGACTGCTGATTCCATTATTACAGTGGTAATATTTGGGAGATTACAGGAGTACATAGCAGCATATGCTAGCAGCATCATATATAAAAGTAATATACAGATAAATGTATAACTATGTTTTCTTATTCTATCATCTTCTATCATCTTCGCACACATAACACGTACCATAATACATATGCAAGTAGACACGTATCTCAGTCACAACACCATCCACAGTTGAAAACTTCACAGACTGCACTTCAATTTTCAAACAGACATTGAAAATTATGCGGTATATATGAAGTATAACTTTCCTCACATCATACAAATTACTCTAATAAATAACATCTCTACAAGCATCTCAAACCTCACTTTCAAACTGCTGCTTTACCATTCTACAACTACTTATAATGTTACACCTACCCAAATAAAAGCATACATGAATATGTCTGTACCATAACACTATCCAAACCATAAAAATTCACAGAACAAACTTCCAATTTTAAGGAAACACCAAAACCTATGTGGCAAGCTTCAACTATACCGCTCTAGAAACTTAAAAAAACAACCCTAATCAATAGTACCTTATGTGAACATCTTTCAAACCACACTATTATGCTGCATCTTCACCATTCCACTACTACTCACAGTCTTGGCACTACCACATAAAAAGCAACAACACCTCTTTGTTATACATCATGCACCTTTAAATGTAGAAGACATATGAAAATACATATACAAGTAGAAACATACTTGAGAGAGAAGTCAATCAATCAATCACACGTTTGTTAAGAGCTACTACTCACCCGTGAGGGTCTCAAGGCGCTGGGGGAGGGGGGTTTCGCAGGTTCCAGTCCATCAAGGAGGGGGTCTGTCGAAGAGCCAGGTTTTGAGGTTTCTTGTGAAGATGGGGAGAGATGTTGTCTGTCTGAGGTGGAGAGGGAGGGCGTTCCAGGCTCTGGCCGCGAGGAAGGAGAAGGAGCGGCTGCCTGATCTGGTCTTTCTGGTGCGGGGGACCACGGTGTAGGAGAGCTGGGCTGATCGTAGGGTCCTTTGGGGTGCGTGGAATTTGAGTCGGCTGTTCAGGTATGCTGGTCCGGGTCGTGGAGGGCCTTGTGAGCGTGGGTGAGCATCTTGAAGGTGACTCTAGCTTCGATGGGGAGCCAGTGGAGTGTGCGCAGGTGCTGGGAGATGTGGCAGTGTCTTGGCAGGTTGAGGACCAGTCTTGCGGCGGCGTTCTGGATGTTCTGTAGCTTGCGTGTGAGGTTTATGTTTATTCCGGCGTAGAGTGCGTTGCCGTAGTCGAGTCTGCTGGTGACCAGGGCGTGAGTGACGGTCTTTCTGTGTTCGAGGGGGATCCATTTGAAGGTCTTGCGCAGGAGGCGGAGGGTGTGGAAGCAGGAGGACGAGACGGCGTTGATCTGGCGGTCCATTTTGAGTTCGGAGTCCAGGATGATTCCGAGGTTGCGTGCGTGGTCCGTGCGGGTGGGCGGACTTCCGAGGGCGGGGGGCCACCAGGTGTCGTTCCAGGCATCGGGGTGTGGGCCCATGATGAGTACTTCTGTTTTGTTGGTGTTTAGTTGAAGGCAGCTGTTTTTCATCCATTTTGCGACGGCTTCCATGCCTTCTCGAAAATTGTGTCTGGCGGTGTTGGGTTCGTTGGATAGGGAGAGGATGAGTTGGGTTTCGTCTGCGTATGACACAATGTTGAGTCCGTAGGTTCTGACGATGGGGGCGAGCGGAGCCATGTAGACATTGAAGAGCGTAGGGCTGAGGGATGACCCCTGGGGGACTCCGCAGGTGGTTGGTGTAGGGTCCGAGAGGAAAGGGGGGAGTCTGACCCGCTGCGTTCTGCCAGAGAGGAAGGAGTGGATCCAGTCGAGGGCCTTGTCTTGAATCCCTGCATCGTGGAGTCTGCGTATTAGGGTGCGGTGAGAGACTGTGTCGAACGCCGCTGAGAGGTCGAGGAGGATGAGGGCTGCTGTTTCTCCTTTGTCCAGTAGGGTGCGGATGTCGTCTGTTGCAGCGAGGAGGGCGGTTTCCGTGCTGTGGTTTTTTCTGAAGCCGGATTGGGAGGAGTCGAGGATGTTGTGCTCTTCGATGAATGTGGCGAGTTGGCTGTTGATGGCTTTCTCGATGACTTTCGCTGGGAAGGGGAGCAGGGAGATGGGTTTGTAGTTTTTGAGGTCGGTGGGGTCCGCCGAGGGTTTCTTGAGGAGGGGGTTGATCTCGGCATGTTTCCAGTCGTCGGGGAACGATGCAGTTGCCAGGGAGTGGTTGATGGTGTGGCGGAGCATGGGTGCAATGGTGTCGGCGGTCTGTTGAAAATGTGGTGGGGGCAGGGGTCCGTGGGGGCCCCAGAGTGGATTGAGTTCATTGTCTTCAGTGTGTCTTCGGTGGTGAGGGTTGTCCAGTTATCGATCGTTGGCTTCATGGTGTCGGGGGTGGTTGGTGAGGGTACAGTGTGCTGGTTGTCTTCATCGAAGTTGTCGTAGATGCTCTTGATTTTGTGGTGGAAAAAGGTGCTGAGTTTGTCGCAGAAGTCTTGTCAGGGTGGGATGTCGGTGGACTCGCTGGTAGGTTGGGCGAACTCCTTGATGATGTTGAAGAGTTCTTTGCTGTTGTGTGCGTGGGTGGAGATTCTGTCTTCGATCGCTTTTTTCCTTGTTTTTCTGATGAGTTACTGGTGGACTATGGTGGCGGCTCTGAAGTTGTTGTGGGCTTCTGTGGATTTGGTGTTCCTCCAAGTCCTTTTCAAGGCAGCGGCAAGTGCGTCTGGACTCTCGAAGTTCGGTGGTAAACCATCTAGCTTTCTTGGCGTGGGTGTTGTTGTTTTTCTTGAGGGGGGCTAAGGTGTTGGCGCTGTCGGTGATCCATCTGTGCAGGGTTCGGGCTGCGGCGTTGGGGTCGTCGTTTTCCATGACGGTCGTGGTGGAGTTGCTTAGTGATGAGGTTAGCTGGTCGTCGGTGATTCTGGTCCAATTTCTTCGTGGCAGCAGGTGCTGGTGTCTGTGGATGGTGGGTGTTCTGAAGGTGAAGTGGATGCATCGATGGTCGGTCCATGGGAGTTCGGTGATGTGGCTGAAGGTGATGGAGTTTCCTGTTGTGAAGAGGGGGTCAAGGGTGTGTCCTGCTGAGTGCGTGGGTTCGGTTACGATCTGGTGGAGTCCAATGTTGTGGAGGTTGTCCAGGAGGGATGTGGTGCTGGGGTCCCGTTGGTTGTCGAGGTGGAAGTTGAGGTCTCCCAGCAGGGTGTAGTTGGTGGATGCGATGGCCTGCGGGGAGATGATGTCCGTGATGGATTCGGCAAAAGGTCCGCGGGGTCCAGGGGGTCGGTAGATGAGGGTTCCTCGGAGGATGGTGGTGGGGCTGGCCAGTATTTTGAAGTGAAGGTATTCCATCAGGTCTGTGGGCTCATCGGGGAGTGTGCTCAGGCGGAGAGTGGATTTGTGGACGATGGCGATTCCTCCTCCCGGGTGATTGGGGAGGTCCTTCCTGGAGATCTTGTAGCTTGGGTGATGGCGATGGCGATGTCCGGTCCCGAGGAGGTGTTGGTCCATGTTTCGGTGAGGAACGCTACGTCCGGGGTGGTGCTGTCGAGGAGGTCCCAGATTTCGGTGGCGTGTTTGTGGAGGGATCGGACGTTGAGGAGGATGCATTGCAGGGTCTTCGGTTTGGGTGTGTTCTTGCGGGTGGGTTGCGCTGGGTCCGTGGTCTTGGCGGTGCTGCAGGTGTGCTGGCAGCGGTGACAGCTGAAGTGTCCGTGGGTGTCGGCCGGTGACGCTAGCTTGCAGTTGTTGTTGCTGCCTGGGTTGAGGGTGTCCATCCACACCTTAAAACTTGACAGACTCCACCTCCAATTTTAAAGCAACATCTAAAATTATGCAGTATACTACAAATGTACATATCCACACACTAAAACAAACTACCATAATCACTAATCCATCTTCCAATATACACATATTACTATACAGAATCTACTTCAAACAACATTTAACTATAATAAAACAAACTACAATACACATTTCTACATTTAATATCTTTCAAATATCACAGTTCATCAATAATTTTTAAAGATTAAAATTAAAAGTAATACATAATACACCTCACAAATTTATAACTCACCTTCCAAATTGATTTGTAGAATTTAAAATATTACAAACTCATAAAATATTTTCTTATGCACACAATCAATGTAATGCACCACTCTCAGCAAGGTAAAACCAGTAATGGCAAACTTTCCCTCTCTTTCTCCACACAAATACATGTAAGTAAAAAATCACATTGCTTCCTACATTATTTCAAATTATAAAACACATTTCTATTGGTTAGACATATTAACCCTTACCAACTGACTTCTAAAAGCGCCCAAACTGGTTCTGGAATTTTTTGGAGTCGTGACTCCACCGTGCCCCAACGCGATGGAGCTGCAAATCCATACGGGAGTTCAAAAATATATTACAAATAAAAATACTACTATTTTTTAAGAACACACTACTTCTAAAGATAGTACTGACTTGGGAAATCTTACTTTAATAAGATATCACTTATATATAAATTACAATTTCACATTTTAAGACCACAGTTAAGCTTCAACCCTTCCCCCATTCTGCTTAATACCAGTTTCCATAGTAACAGTTCAGAGAACATTCAACTGAACTCACAGGTCACAAGTTCACCATATTTTCAAGTTCAGCAGACAAGGTTACAAATGCAAACAGCAGGTGTGGTTGACTTTGCAAAAAATTACCTTATCCTATCTACTGCACCTTTCAAACATTTTTTACTAACCAATAAGAAACATGCTTTTTAAAGTAAGTAACATGCACCCTATTTTTGAATGTACAATGTTCTTAAGCAGCCAATCAATTCTCTACTTTTTTTAAAACAGCATCTTATCCACCATTTTAGATACCTCTCATTCTACCAACTGACTACCTCAGCTACAGACATCTTTTCATTACTTCCAGACATCCCTTCAAGATGCTTACAGTATGTATTGCTGGGCACAGCTATGTTTTCTGGTGCAAAAGGTATGCTGAATGCAGAGGTTTTGACAAAGACCTAGCTTTGCAAAATGTGGATATTAAATGGATTGCACAAAGATAATTAAAGTGGCACCAATTGATGCCTTTGGTTAAAACCTTTTTGCATCTCCAACCCCCTGACCTCATGATTGTGCACTGTGGTGGCAATGACCCAGGCACATTGACTGGGGTACGACTGGAAATGCTCATGAAGGATACCTTTGCACAATTGATGTTGCTTTTCCCCCAAGCTGTCTCTGTATACTCTAATAGAGCCACACTATAACCCAACATATAATCTTACTTTTTCAAAAACATATATACTTTGATTTTGCCTGGAGTCGCGAACCCATCGTGATTACACGGGGGGCCGCGCTGAGAGCCACGTTGGAGTCGCGAATCCAAACTTTAAAAAAAAAAAACGCCCCACTTCCATAATTTGGTATTCGCCCCGGGGACCCCATCCCCCGGGGCCTGCCAGCATTTATTTCTTTTAATAATAAATAAGGAGGAGGACCATGCGGCCCCCTCCTCAGGCCAATAATGGCCCCAGAGACCCCATCCCCCGGGGCGCCTGCCACTATTTAAAAAAAAAAAAAAGAGGGGGACTACGTGCCCCCCTCCTCAGGCCAATAATGGCCCAGGGGACCCATCCCCCGGGGCTGGCCTCAGCTTTGGGGACCGTGGGGTGAGCCCCAATGCCCCCACGGTCTCTGCCGGCTCCCGGCCTCCTGCGGGAGGCGGCATTGCTTTTGGACAATGGGAACTGCTAACATGCAGCTTCCCTTGCCCAAAAGCAATTCTGCTTTGCTTCGTTGAAGCGAGCGCAGGTTTCCTGCTCTCGCTTCAACAAAGCAAAGCAGTGTTTGCTATGGCAGGGCGGGAGCAACCCCTGACATGTGTTTCGCTCTGAAGAGCTCTAACAAGAGCGAAACACATGTCAGGGGTTGCTTTTATTCATTTCAGGTTGGCTTGGATGGTATTTTACCAATCCAAAGCTGTAATACTGTGCCTGGAGTGGTAAAAGGCTTTGGCCATTTTACAGCTCGGCAGGGATAGCACTGTGCTAATCCTATGCTTAAAGACTTTGCTGTAAAAATGGCAAAAGACTTTGTCCCTTTCTACCTCGGCGTGGATAGCACTGTGCTAATCCTATGCTTAAAAACTTTGATAGAAAAGCAGACATTTGAGGTGAGCAAATTTAGAGTGTCGCTGGTGTTGAGAGTGCTCTTACTGGAGCTGCTTTCCACCTAAACTTGAGAACTACCCAGAGTTCTCTGCTTCTGTTTTTGCATATATATATATATATATATATATAATTTACTTATTACTCTCAGGGTGCGGAGTGGAGTCCCTGCACTCGGGGTCCGAGTGCAGACATAAAGATACTACTCGTAACTTACCAAAAGTTATAAACTCAGACCTTTGGTCTAAGTTTCCCTTTGTGAATTGGGCCCACTAAGCTAATTTATGTTGACCTCCCCGGCAAAACTGGGGAGGTATAGCTATTATATTTTGATCAACTATTAGAATTAATTTGCTTTAGTTGAGCAAATTGCTACTTTTTAATTAATGACCACGCCTAAAAAATCCTTCAATGTACTCATATTATTTCTCCCACAAGCCAACAACTGTATTTTCCTAGACAACTTCTTCCTTTTATAGCAGGCTGGACTGCAGCAATACTCTCTATGCCAGAATCCCACACAACTCCAGACCATCCAGAATGTCGCTGCAAGACTCATACTCGACCTCTCAGCTGCACCCACATTATACCGCACCTCTGGAACCTTCAGTAGCTCCACATTCACATGCATAACCAATTGAAACTTCTCATGCACACATACAAAGCCCAACATACCACAGGTCCAGAATATCCGAACAGCAGCATACACTTTCACCAACCAATTTGACACCTATGCTCTCCCTCACTCTCACTTGCACACACTCTCTGCATCTGCAAAAGCAAAACAAGAGGTCACTCATTCTCCTACATCACACCTAAAACATGGGACAACCTCCCTCAACACATCAGAGCCTCCTCCTCATTCCTCATGTTCCACAAGAAGCTGAAGACCTGGCTGTTTATATAAGCATATTGGGGACCACACACTTGCCCAAGCACTAGGATACCCTCTTGGGTGATTCGTTTGCTATATAAATCAATATAACATAACAAAACTTAATAAATAGAAGATTCTATGACATGACTCACGGCGATTACAGCATTTCTTCCCTTTTTAAATGGGATAAAATCGACAAGAACAATTGGGACAAAATAATACCGAATTAAGAACAGAAAGGAACAAACTAAACAAGCAGACATATTAGTATCAAACCTATTCCATACATTTGAGCTGCAATAAAGATCTAGTAGAAATATTAGCATTGAAATAAATGCCTATTCTAGTACTTCTTTGAACTATATGCTAACTCCCCCCCAGAGAGTCAGTTTAATTGAAGGAAAATTTACATCAAAATGTGCAAAGAAACAATAGTAGTAACTGGTTGTGGTAGACTGGGACCGAGGAGCAATTTGGGGTCAATGCTGATGGAGTACTAGTTGAATACATCTAGAGGTTTGGTCCCGGTGATAGTCTGGAAGTCAAACAACTTTGAAAACGTTTCAAAGTCCTTAACCAAAAAGGGACTTCAGGCCTGATTTAGATCTTGATTGTCTAACTGCCCTCCAGCAGCTGTCCTAAGTACTCCGCCAAGTCAACGGTCTTTTGCCTGCCATATTTAGGTGCATGCAGACTGATTTGCTGTCTGCTTCGACACAGTGTTTTCAGCTGTGGTGGCAGCACAACGCCGCCGACGTGGCGGACTCCAATGCTGGCGAATAGCACTCTGTCGCTGTCAAGCCAGCGGGTTCCCGCCGAGCAGATTTAGATTTCACAGTTGGGTTGGCAGTCTCCTAGCGGCGGTTCGCTGATGTAGGGAGTCCGTCGTAGTACGCGCTCAACAATGCACCATCACTGTAGCCATTGGTCGATTGGCGGTATAACACCCCAGATTTCCATTGCCCTAATGGAAACACCTTCATACCACACTATAAAACACACCCCATTTCATACCATGATCCTTTGCCATTCCACTGCATCATTACATTTTCTACCAGAGATGCTGCCAGTTAAGTGAGGTTATGCTGTCCTTTTTTCCTGTTTCTTGTCCCTTTATCTCCTTTCATTTGTTACCTTGCGCTTATTTTTTTATTTAATTTCTTTGCACAATGTCAGTCCCAAAAATCCATGTTCTACTGAGGGAGAATTGTCAGTCATGGTGGATGAAATCGTTAGAGTAGAGCGAGAATTGTTTGGATCCAAGTCCAAAATATACCCCTATCTCAGAAAAGGGAAATATGAACTAGAATAGTCGACAGAGTGAATGCTGCAGCTAACAACCTGCGCACACAAGAGGAAATTAGAAAGAGGTGGAATGAATTGCGGGGGAGGGTGCATTTCCTGGCCTTCAGGCATCACACGGAGGCCCAGAGGACTGGTGGTGGTTCTCCCAAGCCCCCCTTGCAACTCATGCCCTGGGAAGAGAAGGTCTTGCAGATCCTACATCCAAAGACTTGACAAGAGACTCTGGTGGAGTGGGCTCTGGTAAGTTACTCTTTACAAAGTCTCACTAAACCTCTATGTCCTGTTTGTTCTAAACTCAGCTGTTGCCAATGTGTTCTGCACATATTTTCAGAACAGGGAAACCTCAAACTATCAGTATCAGATAATTTGGATTGTTTGTGTGAATGCATTATGTTGCACCTAAGATTACAGGTGTCAATCTCTATTACATGTCATATGATAGTATGGTGCCTGTAAGTGTTACAACACCAAATAACCATTGCCCATATGTTTGTCATAATGTAAGTGTCTGTCCCGTTTCAATTGCATAATTTCCACAGGTATGTTCTACTAACCATTTTGCAAGTGCTGGGAAGTTGTCTTTGAAATGACTACAGCTACCATGATTCCCTGTTGCTGTTTTGTCAAAAGAATATTGCTATGCCATATTGCTCATTCTTTCTTGTCTAACAGATTTCAACATATGGTAAGGTGTCATGCAGTCATCAATCCCTATGCAATGCTCCCTTCTGAAAATGGTTTGTGTTGTTTTCTGAATGTTGTCCTTTTCTTTTCAACCAACTGAATTGATGTAATGAATTTCACAAATCAAACTGTGTTGGCCAAAGAATTGTAAGGCATGAAAATGACTATGCTGAATATAAGTGATAATTGTGCAAATTGACTCTGCACTAATCACATGATGACTAATGCCAAACATCCATCCAAGTTTTATAAATCTCTGTTTTGAAGTCAGCTAGGCCTTGCAATTGTCAATTACACATTTCACCTCTCCACTGTGTTGGGTTGAATGGTTGGGAGATGTGAGGCATACATTCTAATCACTTAATAAACATTTTATGACATCTTATTACCTGCTTATTTGAAATTTCTATTGTTTGAAATTGCTAAAAGTCATGGTAACATGTTCAATGCCACTGAAAGCCTCATCATAGTAATCTCTACATCTTTTTACTTCTAGGTGTCTCCATTGTTTGTCTCAAAAGATTTGGATGTATAATACAGACTTTTACTAATAAAAATATTCTAAATGTCTTAATAGGTCCAACTGCGAGACCACATGTCCAGGAATCTGCCACTGAAGAGACCTCTACTCCAGCCCAGGGTCAAGCCTGCAATGACGACAACACTCTTGGTAATCTACATGATGATGAGGATCCTCATCCATCTCGTTAGCATGGGCAGATGGCTCCAGTGAATCTCACTGGGCCCACACTGACACTTCCCACCCCAACTGAAACACCTCAGCTAACTGAAGGCTCCACTTCTTGTGTTCCTACCACTGTAACAACAATCATGTGCCCCCCAGTCCTGGGAAATGTTGATATCCAGCTCACCCAAGATCCAGTCATATGGGGTCCCCTGGGCCAAGGGCACATAATAATGGGGTTAGGGGTCGTGATAGGGATAATGTAAGGCCAACATAGTGAGGCTACTGGGGTCAGTCCTACACAAACCACCATTGACCAAGTCATGGGAGCCTATCATCAGTCCCAAGACATGATGGGCCAGGTAATCACTGAGCTTTGGGAAAAGAGGCAGAAGCAGAGGGAGCTCAATTATCAGATGGAGGCTCACAACTCGAATATGGGCCCCTGACTGGGGTGCTGCAGGGCTTTTACATCCATATGTGCAGGGCTTTCCTAGCACCTTCTACCTCATCCTATGGTCCTACAAAATCTGGTCCATCTACATCTGCCTCAGCCACAGGAAGCAAGGCCCTGCCACAGAAAGAACCACCTGCAGCCACCCCAGACCCTGTAACTGTGAATCCCCTCCTCTCCCATAGGAGGGAATGTCCAAGCATATTACCAGAAGGTGAGGATGGCAAGAACTCTCCAAACACCAGCAAGAAACTCCAATCTTATTTTCCTCCAGTGTATGGCTGTCATTCACTCTGTGGACTATTTCTGGACACATTTGCCTTTTTAATGCCAGCAGTATTTTGGACATTGGACTTCAAACGATTGTGGCTCTCCAACTATTGTTTCATTCACCATGACTGACTTCTTGACTTTTTGGTTTGCATTTTCATGTTTACCCTGTTTAATTTCTTCACGTTTAGTTCAATACATTCACCACTCAAAAACTCATAGACTGGTGTTGTACATCTCAACTCTATCGATGCATATGTTTTCTTCCATCATAACTTTACAATGACACAAATCAAAAGATAGTGTAAACATAGAAAATGTGCAAGTAGGTAATGTTTATCTCAAGTTCCCAACCATGACTCCCAAAAATGTCATACCATTAAATCATCTACTACTAAGTTTATTCCCTTTGAGCAATAATTGTCCATCAACATTTGCACTAACATAGCAATCAATACATGTCACTGATACGCAGTGCCAGTTTTCACATTTCCAGTCCCAGACCATGTCAACATGAAAAAACGGGATATAACCAAAACAATCAGACTGAATAGGCAAATGATCATTGACTCATGTCATCAACTGGAGCCAGATCGTTTGGCTCACTTGAAGAATTCCACATCAATAACACCAATAGACAAAAACAAGGCAGTACTATATTTAGTAGATACAGTTTCATTCCAATCCACTGTTCCAGTATCTGGTGGAATGTCAGAACCATGTTTCAGTGGTGTGCCAAAAGAAGTATGTCCTGCAATGATCAGACACATCTACAGATATATATATACTTTACACACAATGAGGATGTTGCCAATGTGAATAGAGAGTAGTATGATTTGGCTCCACTACCACATGTAGTTTGAGCAAATGGTGACAAACATAGTACCTTTGTACCAACACATGACAGATTACAAATCCAATGTATTCTTCTAATCTTCCATTCAATCACAATGACAGTTGCCTTGGTACAATTTTTATACCCTCAAAGTCTTTGTCTGTCCTAACCAGGATCAACTCATGTTCACTTTATACTTCAAAACAGCACCACATACCTCCAAATGTTATAACTCTTAAATGTCCAAATGAAGATGACATGGGGAAGGAACCTAAAACAGATTAAAAAAAAAAGATTACCAATAAAACATAGCATGATAGACAGATTACAAAGTCAACTTTTCGAGGACACAGTTTCACAAAACAATCGGAGATAAACTATGTAACTGAACACAGCAGTCAATGTGTCAAAACTTTAATTAACAAACACATTTGGTCTGTTCTTCGCTGAACTTGCCGTTCCTAACAAATTAACGCCACATACTTCTCTCATCAACACATAAATAGTTGGTGTAATAGTGAAAAGTGATAACATTTAAAGATATACTTTCACTCAGAAGAAGTTGTCAATGGCATAATGACATATCACCTCCTTCCTCTTCACCAACATCTTCTTTGGCATTTCAGGATCCTCACCCAGGCTCTACATGGTCTCCGTCCTCTGCGATGTAAGGGATGTTTCATTGCAGGGCGATGTTGTGGAGCATGCAGCAGTCCACAGTGATTTTGCACACCTTATTGGGTGAGCAGAAGAAGGCTCCATCAGTTTTGTTCAGACAAAGAAATCCTGCCTTTAGGAGCCCAAAAGCCAGCTCCACTTGCTGCCGTGTTCTTCCATGGGCCTCAATGAAGCAGACTTCCCCTTGCTTTGTTGGATTCCTCAGCGGTGCCAACAACCATGGTCAGTTGGGATAAGCTGAGTCTCCTAGATGGATGGCAAAAAAGTGTCCAAAAATGTTACACAATTACAAATTAATTAAATAGACATTTCCCAATCAATATTATGAAAGATTGTACTGACCAACAAGCCAGGCCCTCTCAGGACCAAGTCATGACAATTGCAGGGGGTATGGAGCTGCTCCGTAGTACAAAGGAATCCTAGGCAGAGCCAGGGACACATGCACAGAAGCTTGTGATGTACAAATCCGGTAAGCAGACAACTTGCACATTGATTGAATTGAAGCATTTCTGATTCCAGTAGACCTGTTCTCTGGCATGCATGTGGTCGCACTAAGGCAATATGTGTGCCATCGATTGCTCCAACCACATGTGGTAGGTGACCCAAACCATAATAGTCCCCCTTCACATTGGCTAAATCCTGCTGCTGTGAAAACTGGATGAAGCTGTTGATGTGTGTCATAATTGATGATATAACTTCTTGTGGCACACCACTGAAATTTGGTTGTGACATTCCACCAAATACTGCCACAGTGTATTGAAAGGATCCTCTGGCCACAAAAGGAAGTACTGCCATGAGTTTGACAATTGGTGTTATAGATGTGGGATTTCTATTGTAAGGCTGAAGATCTGTCTCCAGCTGATGACATAAATCCAGTATAGTTTGCCTATTCAACCTGCAATGATATCCCTTTCTTCCATGGTGGCAAGGTCTGGAAATGGGCAGTACATCTGAGGCGGTCATCTCCTCTCTCTTCCAGGGTTCATATGTCTGCATTGGAAAATACATTTGAACATTTGACATATTTTCCACAGCAATAATGTGTATGGTTTAACTACATATTCTAATGAAACATTTTTTTGGGCCATTGTTCTTCACAAATTAGATTTATAGTCTAATATAAAATTAAAATTTAAACAATTTGTAAATGCTACATTCGAAATGTAGCATTAAAAATCAAAATATCCTTAAAAAATCCAGTCAATGGAGGTGTAAACAGCACTGCGCTAATATCGCTTTCCAGCACAGTAACCACTACATATAAATGTTTATTTTTAAAAGAATGAGTGTCCATTAAAGTTTGAATATGTAAACAAATAAGCTTCAATTTTGCGTGGTGATGATGCACTTAACAGCCCCAAACACACTATTTTGAACTTCTAAAAAGGTGGGTGCCTGACGTCCTGAAGAGAACATTTGGATTCAGATGGGCGCAGCGGAAGTTCCCCGTGTAGTGGGCGGTTAATTCTACGACGGACACAGCCATAAGCTAACATTGGTGAAAGTAATGTACGAAGGAGAATGGTTGTGTGACTCTACACTGACGATTGTGTACATCACGTACATGAATGTGGCTGTTGGAATAAATGCTCACTTGCCTCCTAACACTGCTGCCATCAAGACCACTTTAGCTTCTGTTTGTCACCTCTGGGAGCAATGATGCCAGGTTGAGCAGGTGAAATGGCCACTGTGTTCTTGCCAGAGGAGCTAGAGTTGCTGGCATAGGAGGTCCTCTCCCTGTATGGCCAGCTCTATGGCTCACCAGAGGAACAGGTGCATTTCTGAAATGTATATGGGAATCTGTCTAACTGTTTTCTTTTCTATTAACACAGACTACAATGTTCCTTTGAGTTCCAGAATGAAGTGTAGTTAGTGATGTGAACTGTTACATATTTGGTTCCTTACAGAGGACAATGGTGTTGAAGATTTCTAAGCACTTTACAATGTTAAAAACAACAACATTGGTTTGTGTTGGGTTTTTAAAGCCCTATTTTCTAATTGGAGTATCCCATCAGGAAAGCTCAAAATCAGGCCTAACTCATGACTCTTTAGACAACTGTTGAAATGCATCAAGGTGTAATATGTTGCATATTGTGCTTTATATGTGAATCTTTGAAGTAAGTATTATATATGAATTAGTGTATGTAATAATTATTGTGATGTTCTACAAATTTTTGACTACAGTGAAAGCCAGCATATTCAGTGAAACAATTTCACTAAGATACAACAAACTTCAAATAACTAGATGTATTTAGGAGTGTAATGTGAAAATATCGTTCGCTCTGTGCTGAAGTGTATTAGAAATGTTTTAAGGGCTATGTATTTATGTATGATGTGGAAGTCATTTGTCAATCCACTCACATATTTCTTTCTGACTGCCTTCAACAGCATCGGTATCTACATAGTATGCAACTTCAATGCAGAATTCATTTATAATTTTTGACAATTGCCTTTTACTTTAGTGACTTGAAGTAAGTGTTACTATGGTGAAATACCCAAACAAATGTAACCTGCTTTCAGTTTATGCTAATATTGGTAAAACATTGCTGTATTTGTTTACACCCATGTATTCATATTTTACTTATTGAAAATGGAAAGTATGCAGATTTTAGGGCCTAGTGAACACACTGTAAAAGGAATTTTTCGTTGATATCCTTTCTGGTGACATCAGTTCACCATTCTAAACGACAGAAGGCCAACCATTCAGAAGTGTGAAACAGTTTCTGGAGAGATATAACAATGGATAAGAGACAAGATCATACATGATATAGGATCGATCATGGGGAATGACATCACTGTGACCAAATGGTTTCTGAAAATGTTGCCTACATTCATGAGCTTATTCTAATGTAGAGCCAAAGTTTGAGAGCCTTGAGGCAGATGAAATCTGAAAACTTGGGAACTGTTTTGTGATCAAACTTCATGATCAGTTCTGTTTACAAAGATTCAATGAAATTATTATATATGTCATTTCAGCATCAGGAGCAGGCGGGGGAGACATTGGTCATGGTGGTGGGGAAGCAGCTGTGCCCTCTGGTTCTGGTGCTGATACCACTGACACTGAGGGACCCAGTGGCAAGGAGGATGAGGCCAGTGCAATGGAGGCAACCAGCGATTAAGTGGTGGCAGACTCTACTGCATCTGATACACCTGAGTGTACACCCAGAGTACCATCAATACCTTCACTCTTGCTCCCCCCCAAGTTGGATACACCCACCCCCCTAAAAGGGGTGGCATCTCCTTCGGTCCAGGCACCTCATCCTCTGCTCCTGTCCCCCGGCTGGGCTGAGAGAGAAGGCTATTTACCTCCTCAGGAACATCTTTTTAGGCCAGACTGCACTACTGAATGCCACCCAGGGGCTTGGCTGCCAATTGCAACAAATGGTAGCCTACCTGGAAGGTATTCACAGTGCTATGTCTGGCCTACAGAAGTATTTTCAAGGTCTAGCTTCCTCACTGACCGCAGCCTCCCAACCATCCCAATTTTCTGTCCCACCTCCCACCATGTCCCATCCAAATTCCCTATTCCCAGACCAGTCCCAAGCACACTCACACAGACACAGAAACCCAAACAACAAAAAAACCCAGACATTCATCCAAACAGACAGACGCCAGCACAACCACAGCCACTGCAGCCACCACCACACCCACATGCACTACCACCACCAGCAAACCCCCACACACTGCACCTACCACCACAGCCACCACCACAAGCAGATCCTCAGACACAGCAGCTACCACCACAGCACACCACCCAGACACTGCACCCACCATCAGAGCCACATCCACTACCACAAGCACACCCACAGACACTGCACCCACCACCACACTCACAAGAATACCCCCAGGCACTGCACCCACCACCACAGCCACATCCACACCCACCACCACAAGCACACCCTCAGCCACTGCAGCCACCACCACACTCACATGTACTACCACTACCACAGCACACTTCCTGGCACTGCACCCATCACCACAGTCACATCCACTACCACAAGCACACCCCCAGACACCACACCCACCACCACAACTACATCCACCAGCACAAGCACAACCCCAGACACTGCACCCACCACCACATCCACATGTTCCTCGATCACATCCAGCACCTCCACAGCACACACACCCACAAAACAGAAATGTACACACTCACCCAAACTACACATACCAAAAATCAACAAATCCACACACAACCAAATGTGCATGACCTACACCAGACCCACAGACAACTGCACCCTCAACAGACACATGCACAACAGACACTTCCACTCCTTCTACCTCCCAACTCCAACTCCCTTCCGAACACCCTACCCATTTTCCCTGTGAGAGTCTTATGTTTGCCCTTGCCCTGACCCTTGCTACACACAAACCCACCCCTCCCAAACTAACATCTACCCCTTCCATCCCCTAACCAGCCCTTCCACATTCCGACCCAACCCTCAAAAGACAGGAACCACCCCTACTACCCCTCAAGGTACCACTAAAAATGCAAAGGCCCCATCCCAAAATAAAGACCACCCCGCCCAGACCCACACCCCCCTCCCAAACTCAGAACCACCCATCCCAAACCCATCCCCCCAAGTAACATCTTTGATGTGCCTGCTCTGCCCACTACATGCTCCTCCCTAGCAGTGCCATTGAAGGCAAGCTGAGTGCCACAGCAAGCCTGTGCACAGGACTTTCTGGACACCATTTTGACTAACATTTATTTGCCTCGTTTAAAACAAGTTGAGAGACTTATCTCTTTGTGAATAAATCACAATTTTTCTTTTCACCAAGTTTGTCCTGGCATTAATTTTCCCTTGCAATTGTTTGATTTCTAGCAATGTTTCAGTGCAAAATGTGTAGTACATCATTTTCTTTAGCATGATGGCGGGAACCAATACATGCTATATAAATGTCTACTACGTTAAGTGCATACACTGGTTCACATGGTATATGATGGTCATTTTAATTTAGGTTCAGCCATTCAACATAGTAGTGGCCTCTTGAACTAACAAATAGACGATGGCACATTATTTAAGGATATTTTACCACAGGTCTGTTTTTTTTCACCTTGATTACTTATAAGTATGTACAGATATGCATTGTACCTTCTAATATAATGTGCACATTGAAATTGTTTTCAGTACAGGACTTGCTTTAGACAAGGGGAAATGTTACATGGATGATTATGTTGAGTGCTTAAAATTTGTGACTGCCATTGATTTTACAAGAAATCTATGAGCTGAGGTTTACAGGCTGTCTACTGCAATTTCTACATGATGTTACATTGCACTTATCCCAATGATGTGTGATGCATATGTTTTATTGTGACAATTTTCATAATTTAAACACACCTATATGATGAGTTTTAGATTTTTGATTTGATGTCTTTGTTTGTGCAAGTGCCATTTTTTTTTTGGAAGGAAGCTGGCACCAAATATATGAACACAAGGCGGTTATACAGGTGTGTTCCTTTATATTTCTTAAACGTTAACATTTGACATTGGTATGCTATTGCTTGTGTGAGTGATTTCAAAATGAATGAGTCCTGAGCAAATGTGAACAGGTGAGGTAACAGGTACTCGGGAGGTTACCTTCGGTGCCAGCAACAACAGTGTTGATTTGCATCATGATCAGCCAGCAGAGGCAGGACATGTAGGATATGGTTCAGGACAGGACAGGAAGTGGGAAGGTGAGTAAAGGTGAGTTTGTGCCTTATATGCGTTCCATTCCACCAACTCAGGAGGTGTGGAGGTTTCCCCGCCACAGTTGCATCGGCGGGTAGGCACACTGTGATTGGCCTGGTGGACAAAGTGGCTGTACCACCTCTGACAGACACTTTTGCCTATCTCACCATTAACGTGGAGAAATTTCCTGGCGGTGAGGGTGGGATCGCAGCAATCTTTCGTCTATGCCATCGCCAACACCTAAACAGGGCAGGCGGACCACCAAGCCAGCAGGTGGGAAGACTGCCAAAAAAGCCACAGCGGGACCTGATCCATCAAGAGTTAAATCAGGCCCTAAGCAAGTTTTTTTTTAAGCAGTCTTCACGCAGGAGAAATCTGAAATTGCAGCTACCAATTTACAACTGCCGGTGTGATACCTGCCATAGGTTGCTCCCGCTAAGGCTGATTCCTGCCATAGGTTGGTCTCTCTAAGGCTCTGAAGCTTTTGAGGTTTTGGCTTGTAAAAGACAGAACAGGACGTTATCATTTTCCCACAAATGCTGGAGATGTCTAGAGAATGAATCTGAAATTCAGTCCAATGCCATAGAACTGCCATTCTGATATGTTTTGCTTGACCCTTGAGCTATGGAGCAAAACCTTTCAAACGTTTTCAAACATTTTCCTCATGGCCAAGCAAACTCAGGAGTACATTCCTAAGACCTCAGGACTTCCAGGGGAGAAGGGGGGGGATTAGAGACTCTGAAGATGTCAGACAGATGCTGCCAGCAAAGTCTAGTTCAAGTTCCAATTTCGCCTGATCAGCTGAGATTTATAGAGAAAAGACTTTGTGCAGCTGATTGTGTCAATGCAGCCACACATGAGGTCAGCCAACTAATCCTTGGAGGCCATTTCTTTTTCTAGGTACAAGGGGGAGCAGGTGCAGTCCTTATGAGATCCTCACAGGCCATATGGAGTGAATCCACTCCTCTTTTGTTCTTCCACAGGTTCAGAAAGTGTTCTATCAAAGTGTCTTGCGATGCCACATTTATGTCTGGCACCAGCCCATTAAGTGAGAGTGGCCCAGGGCCCTCCCTACCAAGGGGGTAAAAGTTCCCGGGGGTAAGCCTATCCACTTTTTCAGTAGTTACTGTTTGTCTTACTACACACAGACCCAAAGTTCAATGTGTCAGAGTATTTTCAAGATGGCAAAAGTCTTTAACCATACGCAACCTGGGCACTGAGAGTTGTGGGTGGATATTTAGGGAAGTGCACTATGGTAATCACTAGTGCCCTAAAATTCAATTTAAAGCAGGTACTCTATCCAGAACAAACCCCAGAGACAGATGTCTAGTAGAATAAAGGAGGGGTCTATCAGCAATCACACAGGGCATACACAGGAATTGTCCTGGTATCCTGTTCTCTTCCTTTCAAGAATGTCAGAGTGGCCCAACAGTCCTGCCAGGAAGGATATGACACTGCAGTGTCAAACGAATGCCCACAGTCTCCCCCTTGCATATTTTATTGAGCTCAAAGAAGTCACATCTGCTCATTTAGGTCAGGCTATTGTGTGCTTTTGGGAGGAATTTTCACTACTTTTTCTCATTTTTTCCTAGGCTGGGATTTTCTGGAGAGGGAATGTAAATTATCCTCTAGGAACTTCAGACAGGGAAAAATGTAATTTTTGTAAAACATATTTTTCTTTAATATTTATAAAAAAAACCCTGACTTCATCATTGAATTGGATTTTTTATAACTATTTAAAAAAGTTACTTAATTATTTTTCTAGCTGGTCCCTACAAATATTGTCTCAAAATATATGACTGACTTGATCCTTGGTTCAGCCACAGACAGGACTTCCCACCATTTAATGTAATAATCCTCCAACTCTATTGAAAATATGTGAACCGGCATCAACAGAAGAAAATGGGCCTACACAATCAACTGCTAATTATGCATGTTTCTTCTGACAACACCACCCTCTGCATCAGTAGCATGACAGCTTAAAACTGTTTATCATTGCAGAAATCTATTCCGGGCCTTTCAAGGCCCTTATAATCCTCACCCATCCTATGTTTGGTCAATGTCTGACTCAAATGGACCTCATGATCTTGTTCATTTATTTTGTATACTGATTTGTACAGGAGATTGAACTTATCCCTGTCAACCAACATCCCACCCTCTGGTGACAGTTCTTCAGCCTTCAGCCACATTGGAGTTGGGTTGATCCTCCACTTGTACCATTCTTTCACATGGGCATCCTTCAACCACATATTTCGTTACCTTTCACAGATCTTTATATATAACAATCACACCAAGCCATTCGTCTTCCAACATCCTACAAGTCATCAAAACATCCACCACTCCTATAACGTTTTGGCAGTTATAAGCTATAAATGTTAGGCTGCCTATTATATCAGTTCAAATGTGCTGACACAAGCTGCACTGGCTAGACATAGTAAGCACAGATTGACTAAGAAAATAAGTTTACATCTTCAAAGACAACATTAAGAGATAAAGTATAAGCATAAACAAATGTAAGGTAAAAGGCCACACAGAAAAACGTCTGGAAGCTGCCATGAAAGCCAAGGGAAATGAAGAAATCAAACTGCAGAGGCATGAGGAAAGCTGGCAATTAGGAGAGGAAGTTCTGGAAAATTCAAAGCTATATGAAAAACTGAGATTAGTCAGGAACTATCAGGAGTTGCTAGGTAGGAGTTCAAAAAATAATTATCATTCTCAACTCCCCAAACAAGGGCATTTACAGGAGCAGATACATCTTTCAAAGTGATCATATAAATATACTTTTGAAAATGCTTATACTCAGTGGTGATTGGTATGCAGCCAGTGATGGAGCTAGTGATTAATCCCTCCTCCAGATTCAGACCCCTGAACATGAGATTGTAGGCAGTTGGCAAGACCCAATAACAGTATTTTTTCTAACATTCAACAAAATACAATGTGCTACATGAATGAAATCACAAGTGGAGTGTGGAATGTATCCATTTTCAAACTTTTAAAACTTGTAGTACCATGTTGTGTATTATTAGTACTCTTCATCATTTCACATAATACTCTATCACAAAGTTATAATTAAAAATATTTCCGCTTACTTTTTTCTCAGAATCTCTTCCACAGAGTTGTGTTACCGAGGATGCGCTTGTCATTGAACAATCTATTCCCCAGCTATATTAGGTGCTGATTATAAAATACTTGGGGAAGTACTAGCAGAGCGTTATGTGCAATTGCTGCCTACACTGATCCATTCAAGCCAGAATGGATTTGTCCCAGTGTGTAATACATCAAATAATATCAGGCGACTCTTTCATGTTATGGACCAGGCCTCTCTCCATTATCCCCTAGTGGCAGGTTTTATATTAGATCTTGAAAAGGCTTTTGATTCCCTGTCATGAAAGAACCTGTTTGGTAATCTAAAGGCCATGGGTTCTGGACGGCGTCTCTTAGCCTACACAAAATAATTGTATATGAGCCCTACCTCACGAGTGCATGTAGGGAGGTTAATCTCAAATTCATTTTCCGTAGGCTGTGGGACATGGCAGGGGTGTCCTCATTCTGCAGCACGCATAAAAAGAGGAAAATACCATCAATGATTGTTTTTTTGCAGAAGGTTTCCCTTACTGCACAAAAACAATCATCCCAGCAATGCAGGCCCCCTTGCAACACGACGCAAGGGTGCCTGCGCTGGCACATGGCAGCCAAATGGGGAAAGCACCCAGATGCGTTGTTTTGTTGTTAACGACACATCCCTGTGCTTTTAAAATAACGTAGCTCAGCACAGCAAAATGGCTTGCAGTGCAGCTCTACGTATGTTTTTTTGTTAATGAGGCCTCTGTTGTCTAAAATATATGAGAGACTGAAAGCCTGAGAATACAACATATTTACCATTTGTAGTATATTTGTGTTGCATTTGTATAGTAAGTATTACTATATGTTCCTTATGGAGTGATGCTTTATTTTGAACAGAGTAACAGCGTAAAACAGTTAACGACTTATTGAAAAACCCAATACAAATATTTTGAAACATGGAAGGGTTCAGGTTTACTGATTTACTCTTCTAACTCCAGTATAAAAAACATTGGGGAAAGTGCATACTTTGTGGGATGGGATTCCACTTTCCAAACATTGATGACATTTCATACCTCCAGAGGTGGCAGATTTATTTTTAGAAGCTCACAGCGTGTTCATCAGTGCACAGATGATAAGAGCTGCTGGGCGGAGTTAGGGACAGGAAGGAAGGAACACCAACAGCCAATCTCCTGTCATGAGCTGCACCTGTGATGACAGACCCCTGTGTTGGGTCTTAAATCAAATGTGCCACCAAAGAGTAAAGCACAGTACAGAATTATTAAGCAGCAGCAATATAAAAAGTAGCAAACGAATCAAGTTTAAAAGTTCACAGTGTGTGAATCAGCAAACAGATCTACAGAGCCAGGTGGGTGTGAGTGCCAAAGGGGCAGGGAAACCAGTTCTCCACTCCTGTAAAGGGTACACCGATGATGGGACATCCTGTGATAACTCTCCCGGTCTCTCCTCTTGGCCTCCAAACAGCAAAGTGCATGGTGCAGCATCAGTCTATGTTGAGCTCACACGTTCATTTTCAGAAGTCCAATAGTCTGTGCATCTTGATATTTTACATATGCTTGACTCCTTCAAACTCTCTATAACCCTACATGCTTATGCTCTGTAAAGTTCACAGAACCATGTTTGAAGTCTGTCTTTAAACCTGTTGAACCTCCCTGAACATCTACCGTTTAGGCCAAACTTCATCTATCTGATAAATCATGCATGCCAAAGATAAAAGGATCCCAGGAATCTAATTTAAAGTGAAATGCTTTGTGCCCTTATTAAGTGTATGAGGCACTATATAAATGCTACAATGCAATACAAAGCCAAGTCAGTCCAACAATAACAGGGGCAGCACTGTGAGTAAAGGGAACACTCTAATTGTGCCTCAGGTGGGTATGGGTTTAATAAGCTTAATTTGGCATCTCGTAACTTATTGATTTGATTACAATGTTTCATTTATTAGAAGACAATTGTGGTGTTTTCACTCATGCCTGTGCATTTGTAAAGGTCAAGATAATTTTATGCCAATCTGTCAATATTTCATAAATAAGTGCTCCCAAGGAAGGGCTTTAGTTGCCTTATATAAAAGGAAATGTTTTTTGGTTGTTCATTATTGTCTTTATAGTTACTAGCCTTTTCATTTATAATGACAGAGTTTAATAAACCTCTGTGTTTCCTTATTTCATGAGTAAACACCTCAAATGGTACTGGGCTTTATCAAGCTTTAAGAATTGTGCATTTTTTAGTATTCTTTTATTAGCAATCCCTAAGAAGTGTTTCACTCTTTTTAAATTCATCAGAGGAATGATTGATTCCATATATACAAAACATTTAATCCCTTTATAACTTATCCTTGGTATAGTGCCACAGAACTGTTCAATTCCTTCCTGTCAGATCAGTCATAGGCATCATGCCATCCCAATGTAGATACACCATTCTTTTAAGCTTGAAATACGTAAGAAAGCATTACTGTTTGGCCAAGCACTAAGAGTAACTTTTATCCTCAATAGGGCTACAGACAATTCTGCAAGCCCATGAGTTCAATACATACACTCTTTTACTCCAGCATCAGGAATAATGAGTTGACTTCCACTCTTTACAGGTCTATACCTCATGCAGGACAAAGTTGTAGTAAACATCTTGTGGCCTCTTCAGTTTATTTAATTAGCAGCGCATGATGGCCTTTTGGAAGTTCGAAGGCTTTTACTTGCAGTAGCAAATTTTGGGAATGTCTGTGGACAATTTAGTAGGTAAGAGCAAAGGACCTAAACCTTTAGGTTCAAAGTTTATATAAACCCTGGGGAAATATTTTTCACTTAGACTGTCTTCTCTTTCTGGCAGAATTTTGGACATTGTGTCTAGGTGAGTAGGCAGTGGCCAAGGACACCACTATGAATGCTCAAAGAAACTTTAAAGCAGCATAATTTCCTTTAAAGTGAACCAGCCTGCCTATAAAGGATACTTTATTTAAAGTCAATCACAGACATGGTGGTCTGCTGACCCTAGCGTATCACCATTCCAGTGTCTTTTTTCCAATGAGTGAGTTGCAATTTTTGAAGTATTTCATAAATAATAATGAGGTAGGTTGGGATACAACCCACTCCAAATCCTTTTATTGTGAACCGACCTATTCAGACATAGGGCGGTACAAAAAAAAACCTTCTGGTCGCAAACATACTCCTCATAAATTGTGGGCAATATTTGTGACCAGAAAGTACGTACATCTAGCCCTAAAAGTTTAGATAATGGTCCTGAACAGTAGCACAGATGTCAGTAATGATTGGTCTTGAAACTAGAACTGAAGGTAAACCGTAGGGGGAAACCTAAAAGTCATGTACTGGGAGATCCACTTATAAGACTACGGTCCTCTTTTAAGGTTAGGCAGACCAGCTATGGCTTGATCAGTGGCGGCTCCTCTGCTATGGCGGAGGAGCGTCGCCCAACTGCTTTTAAGTAGTGCAAAGTAAAGGAAACATAAAATGATAATAACTTTGAGTTATTATCATTTTATGTTTCCGTGCTGCTTTGCGGGCGGGGCTTCTCTGCTCTTGGAGCAGGGCAGGGGAGGAGTGATTTGCCTCTCGGGCTGCCCAAAACAGTCATGCACACTTTCCCTGTTCTCCATGCAGGCCGCATTACAGCCTGTGCGGAGAACATGCCCAGGCCCCATTCCCTGGCTGAGCGTCAAACCAGGATGCTCAGACCAATCACAGCGCTGCACTGCAGCGTTGTGATTGGTCAGGGGAGCCTAGGTGCTTACCAATCACAACGCTGCATTGCAGCGTTGTGATTGGTATGGGGAGCCTGGCTGAGCTTCCTGTTCCTTGAGTCCGATGAGGAGAGCGGGAGAGCGGGAGCAGAGATGCGGGACCCGGCGGCAAGTGTTTTCTTTTTACATTGCGCAACCCCCCGCACGAGCCCCCCCTCCACGCCCGACTCGCCACCCACAAGCCATGCCGGCCGCCACTGCACTTGATCACCAAATTTTTATTTCTCCAACCACATGATCCAAAAGTTATTTTCCACTAAGCTGGATGAAGCATTTTTGGCTAAAATCTTTAATGTTGGCTAACAGGCCATGCATGGGCTGATCTGTTAGTATTTATTTTTGTTTTCCAAATTGAAACCTCAAAGTGGGGGGTTTTTGTTTGAAAAATAAAAAAACAAATGTTACTGGTGTGCTGTGAGCTTCCTCCCGGTATGTGAGGATTTATTTTCAATCCTGCAATTGCCATAGTCCATGTAGCGGGCCCTGTCATGAAGAAGCTGACACCAATGATTTCAGATGGCCTACTGTAAAGAGCTTCCTCTTTATACCATTTTGCTGATGGATGGGCGTAACAGTGTCTCTGATGGCAAAGCCAGCTACTGTTCTGCAATAGGAAACACATGAGGGGAACTGAGAGTCAGACTGACCAGAAATCCATCATTTTTGGGAAGTGCCCCTTTATCAACTAATTCTTAGCATTTAGCAAAACGACTCACAGTGCTCTGGGCATTTATGACACAGGCCCAATCCCTGCTTTCAAATTACACTGATACTTGAATAAAGTGCAATTGTAGACCTGGCAACAATGGGTATTCATCCTCTAATCAAAGCAGCAGGACATATGACTCTTAGTTATATCGCACTTTTTATTAGAAGTGCTTTAGAAAGAACATGTTTATGTAAAATTCGAACTACTCATTCAAAATTGGGGCCATATTGATGAGGCCATTCGCATCACTCTTGCACCACGCAATGTGGTGCATTTGCGACGCAACTCGTAAATGATATTTATGAAGCCATTCAAGGCCACTTGGCATGGCCCTGAGTTGCTTCATAAATCTGGGGTAATGCAAAGCAGCGCAAAATACTGCGTTGAAATATTCTGCCCTAGGAAGGAGTTCCATGTGTGTTGCATGGGTGTTCCCACATAACTCCCATGGTTTTTGACGCATTCCCAGATTTACCAAAAAGTGATATTCCTGGGAATGTGCCAAAAAGATACGCCTTCTCAGGGGAGGCATAACAAGGAGAAATATATTTGTTCTCCGCTTTACTTCCTCTCTCTATGTGTGCTGCATTCTTCAGCACACAATAAAAGAGGAATATGCCTCTCAGGATTGTTTTTGTGCAGGAAAGGTGCCCGTTCTTCGACAAAAACAATCCTGCATGCAACTGTGCAAGAGGGCCTGCGTTGGAGTCAGGTAGCCAAACGGCGCAAGCACAAGGAGAAAGGCAGAAACGAACCGTATTCTTTTAAATGCGGTGCATTCCTGCACTTTCCTAGTCACGCATTGCAGGGCAGCAAGGTGACTTGCTGCGCTGCGAGACTTTCTAATAAATATGACCCTTGGGGGCTTATTTATGAGCTCTTGCGTCACTTTTGCGCCACTGGTGCGTCACTTTTTGTGACGCACCAGCGGCGTAAAAAATGCGCCATGTTGCGTCATATTTACAAAGTGACGCATCTAGGTAGATGCGTCACTTTGTAAACCCCTGCGCCACATTATACCTGCGCCAGGTATAATGTATGCAGGGTGGGCGTTCTGATGCAAGTAAGCCTTGTAGAAGTGATGCAGTGAAATCTATGAGATTTCACTGCGCCACTTCTAGGACGCAAATGCGTCAATATCTTACTCCTGCCTCACAGCAGGCGTAAGACTTACGCAGGCACATTTTAAATGGGACTTGCCCATGTGAAATGAGCCATTGCTGAAGTTGCGTCACTTTTGTGACACACTCCAGCAATGCATCATTTTTGCACCTACAGATACGTCAGAAAAACTGATGTATCTGTAACTCCTTGCGACATGATGCGTCATACTATAAATATGACGCATCCAGCATGTCGCAAGGAGGGCGCAATGAAAAGTGACGCATCGCTGTTTTCACGCAGCGATGCGTCACTTTTCATAAATGAGGCCCTTGGTGTTTATCTTACTGATTTCAAAAGGATGAGGTCTAAATTGGTTTTCTAGGAGTTCAAACATGAGCCTGCACAGATATTAACTTGCTAAGCCATTTAAAAGTCAGACAATACAATATTCGTTTTCATTTGAAGTTTTTAATTCTATCTTCCCTATAGTCATGCCAGTAAAGTCGTTGTTAACACTAGAGCGTTCTGTATGTTTTTTTCTTATGTAGAACTGACTTTTCAACAGCAGGGACTATGGACATATACATCTGTCCCAAGGAGTTACCTGAAGAGAGAAAAATTATTAGTAAGTAACTAATGAAATATCTAGGAAATAATCAGATAAGCAAAAAAATAGAAAATAGATAAAAACTAAGGCCAGAGGAGAAAATAAGATTATTATAACCCTGACTAGTTTATGTATACTGTTGTCATCCAGTATCACACATTTGCCTTAAGTTGTTCCAGTAAAAAAGCTGCACATTATCCACAGAAAATATATTTGAGATTTCGAAAACGAAAAAGGCAGCATAATGATTGATAGCCTGAAACTTTTATTACTCGTGAACTATAGAATATTTTCAGCATGGGAATAGCTCTGGTATTCAACGCAATCACCTGTCACATTCATGAATTACTATTAATGTTAAGCTCACAAGTTTCAGGGGTTCATAGTCTTGCTTAGCCTTTTATTCAGCTGAGGTGCATAACTCGATTTTCAAGGGTCATAAAAACAGACGACCTGCACACAAACCATAATAAGGTTATGAGTCATGCTTTTTATAAGCACGAATCATGATTAACTTTTTCTGTATATATTTTATTGTGACACTCAAAATGATTGTTCTCATTTGTGGATGCTATTTTTATGGCAACCTGCAGCTGTCCCCATTTTTCAAGGCAGGACTGTGTATAATGGTATACAGAATTTGCTGTCCCCATTGTACAATATTCGCGACAGATTTTTTGCACTGACATTTTATAGTAACAAGAATATTGAGTTCAACTTTAGCAATAATATGGGTAGCGCAGTAAAAGAAATATGTATTCTAACAGTCAAACCTGCACAGCATATGTGCACCTAATAAAGAGAATTATATTGGAGAACGTTTAGGTGGAAACATTGTACTTTTTCATAATTTACCATTGCTTTGATACAACTTTACTTATGCAAGTGGATTAAGCCCTTCGTTACGAGATTACAAGTGGTGTGGTAATGATGGGTGATAAATCACCCCACAGAGAATACTAGGGCATATTTACAAGCCCCTATCGCCACCATCAGTCACTTTTTTGATGTTGTGGTGGCGATACGGGCTTCGCCTTATTTTCAAGGCAGGGATAAGCCACTTAAAGTGGCTTAACGCTGCCTTGTAAATAAGTCCCCCTTTCACACTATACTGGTCTTACCCATGTGAATCGAGGGGAAATGCTTTATTTCTCCTCATTTTTGCCGTTTCCATTTCTGCTGCGTTGTGCAGCACACATAGAAACAGCAAAACGCTATTGATTGTTTATGTACAGGAAGGTGTCCCTTCCTGCACGTAAACAATCATTAAAAAAATGACGAGTTGCAACTTCTATGTGCGCCGCATTCTGCAGCACACATACAAGTTACAAAATACTATTACTGATTATGTGCAGGAAGGGACACCTTCCTGCACATAAACAATCTTACCCTGCAACGCAGGCACCCTTTCACAATGGTGCAAGAATGCCTGCATTGGGGCTAGGCAGCTAAATTAAGCGCCAGCGCAGGGTGAAACATTGGGCTGCACCTTATTGTTGTAAATACGGTGCAGCCCTGCGTTTCAGAATGGCAGAGCGCAGCTTTAAGCCTAGAAGGCTAACGCCATGCTCCATCACTTCCTTGTACATATGCCCCACTGTTTTGCACCCAATTCAAAATGTTCCAATTTGAAATGGGCCCTACTGGGTGGCAACAGTCTTTTCAACTGTTCTCACCACATGATATTACTATTTTACTAATGTTTTGCCTAGGCAAATCCTCCAGGTATTACATTAAGGAAATTACATGTTAAAGAATTTCTTCAATCAATCAGGGGAATTGTAAGCGCGCTACTCACCCGTGAGGGTCTCAAGGCGCTGGGGCGGGGGGGGAGTCCGCAGATCTGTTAGCCGAAGAGCCAGGTCTTGAGAGTCTTCCTGAAGATGTTCAGGGAGGGGGCGCGTCTGATATCTGCCGGTAGCTCGTTCCAGGTCTTGGCTGCAATGTGAGAGAAGGATCTTCCGCCTGTTCTGGCTCCGTGGATGTGCGGGGTTTCGGCCAGTGCGAGGTTGGAAGATTGGAGGTTTCTTTTGGGTACGTGGAAGTGGATTCTGTCGTTGAGGTATTTGGGTCCGTTGTTGTGTAGGCATTTGTAGGCGTGAGTGAGGATTTTGAAGGTGACTCTTTTCTCCACGGGGAGCCAGTGGAGTCTTCGTAGGTGTTGGCTGATGTGTTCGTGCCGGGGGATGCCAAGGACGAGTCTGGCGGCGGTGTTCTGTGTTGTCTGGAGTTTGCGGAGTAGGGACTTGTTGATGCCGGCGTAGAGTGCGTTTCCATAGTCCAGTCTGCTGGTGATGAGTGCGTGGGTGACTGTCTTCCTTGACTCAGGGGGGATCCATTTGAAGGTCTTGAGAAGGATGCAGAGGGTGTTGAAGCAGCTGGAGGTGACGGCATTGACCTGTCGGTTCATGGTGAGTGACGAGTCGAGTACGATGCCGAGGTTTTTGGCATGGTCTGAGGGGATAGGTGGGCTTCCAAGGGCGGTCGGCCACCAGGTGTTGTCCCATGCTGAGGTGGTGGTTCCAAGGACGAGGACTTCTGTCTTCTCTGCGTTGAGCTTCAGGCAGCTGTTGGTCATACAGACTGCGACGTCTTGCATTCCTTTCTGGAAGTTGAGCTTGGCGGTGGTGGGGTTTCTGGTGAGGGGGAGGATGAGTTGGGTGTCGTCGGCATAGGATACGATGTTGAGGCCGTGTTGTCGGACGATGACTGCGAGTGGGGCCATGTAGATGTTGAAGAGGGTCGGGCTCAGTGATGACTCCTGTGGGACTCCACAGGTGATTTTCGTGGGATCGGAGAGGAAGGGTGGTAGTCTGATTCTTCCGGTGAGGAACGATCGGATCCAGTCCAGGGCTGTTCCTTGTATGCCGGTGTCGTGTAGTCTGGTGACTAGTGTGCGGTGAGAGACGGTGTCGAAGGCCGCTGACAGGTCGAGTAGGATGAGGGCTGTGGAGTGGCCTTGGTCCAAGAGGGTGCGGATGTTGTCTGTGGCGACGAGTAGGGCGTTCTCGGTGCTGTGGTTGCTTCGGAATCCGGATTGGGACGGGACGAGGATGGCGTTCTCTTCGATGAATCGTGTCAGTTCCCTGTTGACTGTTTTCTCTGCAACTTTGGCTGCGAAGGGGAGGAGCGAGATGGGCCGGTAGTCCTTGAGGTCGGTGGGGTCAGCTGTGGGCTTCTTGAGCAGGGGCCTGACTTCTGCGCGCTTCCAGTCATCTGGGAAGGTGCCTGTTTTGAAGGTGGTGTTGATGGTTTGTTGCAGTACGGGTGCGATGGCGGCGCAGCTCTGTGGTAGATATGAGGAGGGCAGGGGTCGTGGGGGCCCCCAAGTGGATGCCTTTCATGGTCGAGGTGGTGTCTTCGGTCGAGATCGGTGTCCAGTTGGAGAAGGAGGGCTGGCTGGTGTCTTTGGGGGCCGGGGGAGCGGCTGTGGCATCTGGTGGATGGTCGATGAAGTTGTCATAGAGGGTTTTGATCTTGAGTTGGAAGTAGGTTCCGAGCTTGTCGCAGAGGTCTTGGGACGGGGTGATGTCTGTGGCTTCGCTGCGTGTGTTGGTGAATTCCTGAATGACACTGAAGAGTTCCTTGGAGTTGGTGGCGTTGGCGAGGATTTTGTTGTGGATGAAGTCCCTTTTGGTGTTTCTGATTTGGTTGTGGTAGTCCGTCATGGCGTCCTTGTAGGTGGAGTAGTTTTTGGTTGTCTTGGTGTTTCTCCAGTTCTTCTCCAGGCGTCTGCAGGTGTGCCTGGACTCTTGGAGATCGGTGGTGAACCAGGCGGCTTTCCTGGGGCGCTGTCTGTTGGGGTTGCATAGCGGGCTAGCTCGTCTGCGCAGTTGGAGATCCAGGTGTGGAGTCCTCTGGCTGCGATGTTTGCATCGGATGCCCAGGTGTGGTTATCTCGGGCGAGGGTGGAGTTAAGTTGCTCGTCGGTAACCTTGCTCCAGTTCCTTCGTGGTGGGCGTGGGGCTGGTTTGGGTGCCTTGGGTTTGTTGATGGCGAAGTGTATGCAGTGGTGGTCGGTCCATGGCGGTTGCGTTGTGTGGCTGAAGTGAACGCTGTTTCCTGCGGCAAAGATGGGGTAGAGGGTGTGTCCTGCTCTGTGGGTCGGTGTGGTGACAAGTTGTTTAAGTCCAATGTTGGCGAGGTTGTCACGAAGGATGGTGGAGGTGGGATTGCTGGGGTTGTCGAGGTGGCAGTTCAGGTCTCCAATGAGTATGTAGTTCATTGATGCGATGGTGTGGGATGCGATGAAGTCAGTGATGGTGGTGGCGAAGGGTGTCCGGGGGCCGGGGGGTCTGTAGTCGAGGGTTCCTTGGAGTGTGACGTTGGGGCTGGTCTGGATCTGGAAGTGCAGGTGTTCGGCGGAGGGGAAGGTTTCGTTGGAGGTGGTGAGGTGGAGGGTGCTCTTGTGGTCGATGGCGAGGCCCCCTCCTGGGTGGTTTGGGCGGTCCTTCCTCTGGATCTTGTATCCGTCCGGGATGGCGGTGTTGATGTCGGGGGCAGAGGAGGCATTGGTCCAGGTCTCCGTGAAGAAGGCAATGTCGGGCGAGAGAGAGGTGCAATTTAAAATCAGATGCAATGACTAGTTGTGTCCCATATTAAAGACACTGCAGCCATATGGCTACTTTTGAGTCGAACGTGTGGATGCGAACTCTGAGGTGCTAGAGCAGAGGTCTTCAAGCTATTTTTATGCTGAGCCGGCCAGACGAAGGTTTTTGGGTGTGGGGACCACACTGAAGTACACAAAGAAGGGATGGATAGAATGCTTAAATTGATTTTAGTAAATAGTAATTACACTGGTCCGCATTCCAGTACTTTTTCCCACTATGCCACCTCACACAGGAAAGAGTCATATTCAAATCAGTTGTGACCTTGTTTCAAAAGTAACAGTCAAGCCCAAACTGTCAGGCCAGGCCCACTCTGCACGGGACCACAAGCAATCTGAGTGATATGTCAGTGAACAGAGTATCCACGTCTGGCCATACCTGTCACACTTAAGGTGTTGCACTGAGCTACACAGCAAAAGCGATGAATGAAATACATTAAGACACTAGCAATTACTCTGGGCCTCATTGCAGTTCATCGTTCTTTAGCCCACCATGGCGTGAGCCCACCTTACAACGTTTACTGAAGTTGATACTGAGCATCATCCTTCACCCAAGTTCACTGCTAGGTGTACATGGCAACTCATTGTAGCACGGCAAATATTAAGCGCAGTGTTCAGTGAAGCAAAGTTTTGAGAGTGTTTTTTATAAGCTTATTACCTGGTCCCAAAAACATTTCAGGGGTGTTTGCCCTTAGTTTCCTGCAAACCTTATGTTGGAAAATGAAGTTGTCTCAAGAGCATGAATTTTAATCCCAGCAAGACATATTCAGCCATACATCCTTCAGATATCATCAAATTGAGTATTACAAGTTGGGTGACAATAACATCTGTTATATACAGGTCTTAGAAATGGTGGAAGTGCGGTATGAAGCACTATAAAACATGTCATTAGTAATTTACATGGGAGCTTGGAGTGTCCCAAGGTATTTTTAAAGTTTCATTGATATCTCCATGTCGTATGCCATTTCCTAAACGTTGCCTTTCTTCTGTAGAGGGTCGAAGATCCCCATTCCGAAAGCCCTGATGAGCATGCTCCATTGTTTCTAGCTGTGACTTTAAATTGATGATTGGATGCACTATACAGTTTTTAAATTCTGCCTTCAAAGGGGCCTCCATGTCTGCAAGGGCACATTCCAGGGCATCCACGCCTTTCTCCCTCTACAAATTCTGCTGAGCTGACATCACAGCATGAGCAACTTCATCTTTGCTTCTATTGACTTATTTACACCATAATATATTTGGTATTACATTGCAGGCCCTCGTGCGATTAAGTGACGGATTTCATCAATATAACTGGACTCATTCAGAAAGTCTTGCTCATCCTCAGAACATAGGACAGCAGCTAAAAATGCTGTGCTGCATTGCCTGAGAAGGAGAGAGAAGGAGAGCGTCATATTTACAGAAATATTGCTCTCCCCTCCACTCTCACTAGCACTGATGCATAATTTTGCTGCCAAGCGCCACGCACGCACCGCACACATGCAGCAGCCAGAATCCTAGTCAGGGTAGGGCACACTCAAACCTCAAATTTACCTGTGCTCAACTCCCTGTTAACTTAGAGGCAATGTGAAAATTACTTGTGCAACACTTCAAACAGTAAAACAGTGAAAACACTACCCAAAAATATCCCACACCAGTTCAGAAAAATAGAGCTTAATTTAGTAATTAAAATAAAACCAAAGCGACAAAAAAACAATCAGTAGAACCGAAGTTATGACTTCTTAAAGAATAAACTGCAGTATAGCGCCTAAAAGCATAACGCGCCAACCATGGCTATCTGGTTGTGCTAGACTGAGTAACACAGTGATGAAGCATGGGTTGGATATAGTCCCATATTGGTTATGCTGATGTTTTACCTTCTCAAGTTTTGTACAAAGAATCCCACTCGCGTTGGAGAGGGTCACAGGGAGCAAGGAGACCATTGTGCGCAGTGGTCAGCATGGGGGAAGAGCAGGCCGGGCGTTGTGGACAGGCAGACAGGAGCTTCAAGGTGGTGGTCCTCCACAGGCGTTGATGCTTGCTGTGCAAAGAGACTGGCTGGTGGAGGCTTGTGCTGGACTTTGGTATGCGCAGCGCAGTTCTGGTGTGAAAGTGCCTTTTCATTGTCGTGAAGAGCCCAAAGGCTTGATTTAAGAGCCTGCTGAGCCACACCAAGTTTCCAGGACCCGAGAGGCACCACTTGAGGGTCACAAACTCACTGCTGGGTCCCGGAGCTAGTTGGGGAGCCTTTTATATCCCTGAGGTTCAGACCAGGAGGCCTGCAGACTAGTCCTTTGAGTTACTCTGGGTCCCGGGTTCAAGGTGTCGTTGCAAGTCCAGTCCTTCTTCCCCAGTCAAGAGAGCAGCGGGTCAGCACAATAAGGTAGCAGCTCCTTTAGAGCAGCAGTCCAGTAGAGTGGCAGTCCTTGTAGCCACATAGCAGTCCTTCTTCCTGGCAGAGTATCCACAGGTCCATAAGTGTACTGACGAGTTGGTGTCTGAGGTCCCCTTTTATACCCTGGTGTCCTGGTTCTGGAAGGTGGGAGACGCTTCTGGACAGTGTCTTTGTAGTCCATGGAATTCCCTACCTCCCCTGTCCTGGCTCCAAGCGTGTTGCAGTAACAATGTTTTGTTGTTCGGCCCTTTGTGTGAAGGCACTGCAGAGGCTATTCAGTTGCAAGTGGGGCTGTGCTAAGCTCTGCCCCCATCCTGCCAGTAGATGGACCATTCAGGCACACCTAATCACACTATTGTGTGACTGTCTGGGAGAAACTCACAAAGTCTAACTGCCAGTTACACCCAGTCAGGTGATGCAAGATAGGCTACAGACACCAAATTACTAAGACAAGAGAATGACAACCTTCTAAAAGTTGCATTTTCAGAATTGCAATTTAAAATCTGACTTCACCATAAGTTAGGATTTTAAATTGTGATTCTAGAGGCACCAAACATGAACTGGTTATCTCTTCCCATTTGGATTTTACATGTATAAAATGTAATAAGGCAACTCCAATGTTATCATTTGGGAGAGATAGGCCTTGTAGTAGTGAAAAACATTCCACCCAACAGGAAATATAAAACTTAAAAGTGTGAGAAGTTGGCCTGGTATATGCTGTCCACTAATTAAAGTGGGCACCTTGCACCAGTCCAAACGACCCTTATTGATGATTAGGTTAAAGACAACCTTTTATCCTAGTGGTCGCTATGGAGAGCAGCCTTCAGGCTAAGTCTCGAAGGAATGTATAGCAGCTTGTTTTACCAGTATATAACCTCCTGAATGACCAAATGAAAGGAGAACCACACCAGGTGTATATAAAATATATGTATTTATTACTAAACACTCTCTACTAACCTCTTTATGAGATTAGAGAACAAGACACACAATATTAAATCACTAGAACGACAGTAAATAGCACAATACACAGCGGGCTCCAGGGGGATACCGAACCATATACTAAGAAATTGGTATAAGAACCATGACTTGACTAGACACAGTGCCTAGAGCACGTAGAATCGCTGGGACCCCAAGGAACCACCCAAGGTAGTGACACAGGGGACCCACGGAGGACGGTTGCAGTGTGGGAACACAGACGCGACCTCCGTACAACTCTATGGGAAAGTCGCGGTTGGAAATTTAAAGATTAAGGACACTTAGGAGAGGACTTTAAGCAAACCCAGCTAAACAAAGAAGGTTCTAAGGCCAGCACCCTTGAGAGTACCGAGGTACCCGTGTTACCTATCCCAGAGGAGCCGGGTGCATAGGGGTCAAGTGGTGTCGGAAACCCTCGTCATTTTCAATGGCGTGATGCGAAAAAGTACTGCTGCGGTGGAGAAGAAAAGTGTCCGGTGTGATCCAAGCCTTGATCGGAGATGAGAAGAACGTGAAAGCAGAGGGGACAAAGTCTGGGTCACTTCACGTAACCAGGAGCGGAGCAATCGAATGCCCACCGATGTTGGATGCTTCAGGTGAGATGAGGTGAAGCTTGACTCTGCAGCCACGGGGACCAGGAGATGTGTGCGATGACCACAGTCCGGATTTTAGCTGTCCCACAAAGGATGTTGAGTGCTGGGGGGTCAGTGTCCAGATTGAACACCAACAAGCCTTGGCAACTGCAACCCACGCGGTCAGAGGAAAGATGCTTCTGCGAGGACCAGCAAGGTCCTAGGGACTCCCCAAGCAATGGAGAGTCATGGCACGTCTGGAGCAACCAGGGAAGCCCACTGAAAGTTAAAGTTGCCTTCTCAGGGACCCACAGGCCACCAGAGCAGGGATCGCAAAGGGACCTCAAGCTGAATCACTAAATACCAGCCCACGGAACACTCGTGGAGTGTAGGCTGGAAATCTTCGGTGGAATTACTGCTCGGGGTCAGGACTACAAGTACCCAAAACACAGCTTCAGGGATCACCGAAAAGCAAATACTGCTGCAAATGTACACGGTGCCCAGGGGTACAGGTTTCACGGTCCCCACGAGGGATACGGGCCTCAGAATTGTTGAGAGCGCAGATCAACCTTGGAGACCTTAGGAACCCACCTCCTGTGTTGCAGAAATCTTCGGAGTCCTTCGGGAGATTCGTAGATGCAAACTGGTCAGATGCGTTTAGGTGCCTGCTCAGCAGGGGAGTAACTCCTTTACTCCAAGGGAGATTCTTCAGTCATCCAGCAAAGCGTAGATTGTCGAAGGTTACTTGGTTTCTGTAGCAGAGTTTAGTCAAGGTAATATCTAAAGTCCTGTAGTCAGGGGTTCCTACTTTATACCCGAGGAAGGGGTGGGACAAACTCTAGGGACCCACCTATGGGAGAGTCAGGACAGAGGTGTGGCTACACCCATGTCCTTTGTCCAGTTTCGCACCAGAGCAGGAGCAAATGGCTCCTGCAACCGGTTTGAGCTGGACTATGCACAGGGACACCAAATGTGCCCCCAGTGCAGACATCAAAGCACTCTGAGAGTGCACCCACCCAGCCCCAATACACTAAAGCCTGTATGGGAGGTGGTCACACCTCCCTGTGACAGGAAACCTATTGTCAAGCCTTCCCCTGCCGGAGTTTTGTCCAGCAGCAGGAGGGCAGACTCGTGTCTGTGGCTGGCAGCATCCATTTTGTGATGCCAGGGTTCTGTGAAGCTGGTACCGGGTGTACCAGTGTTGTCATATTTCTCCCTCTAGGAGGGTGGAATCATACCTCCCACACCAGTTACTGGTGTGGAGGTATGATTCCAAGGTGTTTGACACCAAACACAACATGTTTCCATGCAGCCATATTAAAGTTAGCATTTACCGCGAAGTTATAATGCACTTAAGTATATATGGTTGGCTGCATCACAAACAAGCCCAGAATATAGGTTCCGAAGGCTGCAGAGGGGCTCTGCTCATGCATGGGCACCCTCTCACATAAAACCCAGCACCCTGCCTTCAGGATTGATAAGGCCTGCCATAGGGGTGACTGATAGGTTTATATGTGCAGTGATTAGGATAGATATAGTGAACCTATATCTAAGTAAGGGGTGCATGCACCACCTTACACAGGCTGCAGTAGCAGACCTGTGGTGTCATTTTAAATGGTCTCTCAGGGGTGGCATAATACATGCTGCAGCCCCTGGGAGGCCTCTGGGGTACCTATGCCCTGGGTACATAGTATACCATATACTAGGGACTTATAAGGGTACCCCAGAATCTAATCTGGAGTGTACCTAAAGTACATGAAATCAATTTAGAGGAGAAAGCAGATAGACTGGGGTCCTGAATAGCAGGATCCCAGTCAGACTAAGTCGAAAACAGTGAAACATCAGCAAAAAGTGGGGGTAACTATAAGAAGCAGATCCTACTCTCCTACAAAAAGTACATTTCCTAATGTTTAAATACATTGCACCCTGCCCTCTGCACTGCACAGAGCCTACCATGGTGTTTATTTTACCAAGTCGACATGGCAGTTTAATACCTCACACACAGGCTATGCAATGGCAGGCCTAAGACATGTGAAGGAAGTGACCCGATTAGGGCCACCCGGGTCACACACGACCACCTCTCAGCCTTCCATACAAATGAAGAGTCGGTCAGACAGTAGAGAATACAAACCAAGTATATGTTTATTCAGCGACACTCGTGCGGACCCCCGTCTTCCCAGTCGCTTAGGGGTGCTGCAGAGAGGACTAACTTCAGCAAACATAGAGATACATTATGTACATTTCAGAACTAAGGAAGACCCGCCCATAATGGAATTTTACAAGCAGGTGCAGCTGAAACAAAGAAGTACAGTAGGATGAGCTTCGACTCTGAGGCCGGGCACAAATTATCTCTATGCCAAGGTCGTTCTGTTCTTGCCTACCGCTAGACCAGTGGGAGGAGGCCTCTATCTAGTGGGAAAGGTATGCGTTAATAAGAACAGTGTATTCATTAGCAGAGCAAGGCCTAACCTTGGAGTAATGAAACTTTCCACAGTCTGCTTCTCAAGGAGGGAATACGCAGTTAATGGCTTGATTCAAAATGGCGGCTAAACATAAAATGGTGCCGCAAATGCAAACTTACGCAGAGCAATATGTAAACAGCACAGCAAAGACATTTTTATTCTAACAGACCCTCCTTTTGACATTCGCTAACAAATTTTATATGGTGGGTGGAAAAGACATAACATTCTAAGAAGCAAAAGGACATCAGTACTCGGAACAATCCATATACTCAGTATCAGGAACAGAAGCTGCAAGGGATGATGTAGAACTAAAGATGCCCTCATCGATCTGCATCATGTCTTCAATGTCCTTCTGCAACATGATCGCAGCATTAGTATCATGAACTGATATTTTCTGTTTAGGGGTGAGAACGCTTTTACAATAGGTGCAGCAAGTCGGGAGACAGTGTATACAAAGGCAACATGTGAAGAAAATGACGGCAACAACAGCTAGAAAAGTGAGGATATTCCAACCCCAGGATGTGAGTATGTTCCAGAACCACCCTGATAGGGTCCAAGTTCCTGTTTCTTGGTGTATGTCAGACGAAAGTCTGTGCAATTTTTGTATAGCTGCATACACATTGGGAGCGTGATCAGGTATGTAAACACAACAGCTGCAGCCAATGACGTGACAGGCCCCTCCCCGATCTGCAAGGATGACGTCTAACACCATCCGGTTCTGCAAAGTGACTAATCTCGTAGCCTGAAGCTCAGCAGTGATATTTGTCATCATTCCAGCAGTTGTATTAATAACCTCCTCCACAACCCTTGTTAGTCGTCGAAGTTGAAGACAATTGGCCATGGGGCCCCAAAAAGGTAGGAGGCCCTTTATGGCATCCTCAAACTGTTGTGCGGTGGTATCTGTCTGATCTATATCCTTTGTGTCAACAACCCTTCTGACTCGGGGCAAGTATGTACTCCTACGCTGCAGCCGATGATCTTTATGATAATTGGACGGGGCAACATACACAGGGGGAAGGAGGAAAGAGAGGTAACATCTGCCTGACCATCCCCTCAGAAGCCAGACATGAGCCTGGGATCCAAAGATAAAATAGACATTAGGGGGTAGGATCAAAGGCGGACTATCGGAACGGAAACCGCCCTCCTCGCCGCAACAGACGACATCCGCACCCTACTGGACAAAGGAGAAACAGTAGCCCTCATCCTCCTCGACCTATCAGCGGCGTTCGACACAGTCTCCCACCGCACCCTAATACGCAGACTCTACGACGCAGGAATCCAGGACAAGGCCCTCGACTGGATCCGCTCCTTCCTCTCCGGCAGGACGCAGCGGGTCAGACTCCCCCTTTCCTCTCGGACCCCACACCTACCACCTGTGGAGTCCCCCAGGGCTCCTCCCTCAGCCCGACGCTCTTCAACGTCTACATGGCTCCACTCGCCCCCATCGTCAGAACCTACGGACTCAACATCGTGTCATACGCAGACGACACCCAGCTCATCCTCTCCCTATCCAACGAGCCCAACACCGCCAGACGCAACTTTCGAGAAGGCATGGAAGATGTCGCCAAATGGATGAAAAACAGCTGCCTACAACTAAACACCAACAAAACAGAAGTACTCATCATGGGCCCAAACCCCGATGCCTGGAGCGACACCTGGTGGCCCCCCGCCCTCGGAAACCCGCCAACCCCCACGGACCACGCACGCAACCTGGGAATCATCCTGGACTCCGAGCTCAAAATGGACCGCCAGATCAACTCTGTCTCGTCTTCCTGCTTCCACACCCTCCGCCTCCTTCGTAAGACCTTCAAATGGATCCCCTCGAACACCCAAAGACCGTCACTCACGACCTGGTCACCAGCAGACTCGACTACGGCAACGCACTCTACGCCGGAATAAACAAAAACCTCACCCGCAAGCTACAGAACATCCAGAACGCCGCCGCAAGACTGGTCCTCAACCTGCCAAAACACTGCCACATCTCCCAGCACCTGCGCACACTCCACTGGCTCCCTGTTGAGGCGAGAATCACCTTCAAGATGCTCACCCACGCACACAAGGCCCTCCACGGCACCGGACCAGCATACCTGAACAGCCAACTCAAATTCCACGCACCCCAAAGGACCCTACGATCAGCCCAGCTCTCCTACGCCGTGGTCCCCCGCACCAGAAAGACCAGATCGGGAGGCCGCTCCTTCTCCTTCCTCGCGGCCAAAGCATGGAACGCCCTTCCGCTCCACCTCAGACAAACAACATTGCGCCCCATCTTCGCAAGAAACCTCAAAACCTGGCTTTTTGACAGACCCCCTCCTTGATGGATGGAACCTGCACCCCCCCCCCCAGCGCCTTGAGACCCTTACGGGTGAGTAGTCGCGCTTTAACAAACGCCTGACTATTAATCGTTCTCAGTCTGTAAGTGAAATTGCATTTACTCTCCCCCACCTTTACCTCCCTGGTCCCCTGGACACAGAAACTAGCTGTTGTGTTGACCACAGACACGGGCATCGGTTTGTCCTTAGTAATATAGAGAGCTTGGAAAGATTGAAAATACTCAGAGGTGTTGAACCTTTGGAAATCATCCATTTCCATTCGAAGCCATGTTTCGTTCTTCACTTTGTCATATATGTTCATACAGGAGTTTGGGGACAATGAACCGGAAATCCCTTGTCCTGCTGTTGCTATGTGAGTAAACCTGTGATGAAAACTTATATACTCTACCACAGTGCGAGAATCAGCAGGTGTCATAACCAGAGTAGAGAGTTGGAAATTGTAGTGCACCATAATGAACAATTCAAACCAACCTTCACAGCTACCAATATATGACAATGGCATGGACAACAAATTGTCGCTCTTATGAGTAACTGAGGGGAGCAATCCACAAACCCAACATTTGTATAAAAACATTATCTGTGAAAGACTTTCTATGCTCCTCTTTATGAGGGGCCTTAGTAACAAAAATGTGCTCAGGGGGAGTGGGCGTTGTACCAACCAAGGAATGTACAGGATATTTCTCCTCCAGAAACCAGGATATTCCAAGTATTGTTATTAGCGTAATCACAACAATTAATATGCCAACTATTTTACTTTTTGTTAACCAACCCCGCACTAAGAGCGGTGGTGCAAATGGCTGTTCCTCCTACTCAATAGGTCGACCAAATGGATGCATTATAGAACAAGAAGAGGAATGCAATAAAACTGATAGCAAAGGTAAGTGTACCCAGTGTCCGTCAGAGCCTCACTGGTACAGGCTCCTATTGTTCATCAATGTTGGCGCTCTTGAGCACCGGCGGTGGAGCTTGCTCAGTCCTAAGCTCATGATGAATCCCACGACACACAGCATAATGTACCCCCCTCCTTGGGAGTACGTTCGATTTATCCTGTCCAATGTCAGAACAGTGCAACAATCTCACTACACCCTAAACTAACACCGTTTGTACTATAGCAGAGTACACCCTAACTTACACAGTCCATCCTGACTAATCTGACTTCTCCTTTGGTGCACTATTCCTCTGCCGAGGACGCAAATTGTACTTGGTGACTCCAGGCACAGAAGGGTCAACAAACAGCGGCTCTTTAATGGCTCGAATTTCTGGAGGGACCGCTGCATTTAACACGTCATCATTCTCTGCATCTGTTTGGGTCCACGTTAATTTCACGTCGCTGAAGGGAACGAACTGAGGCACCTTCTCACACTCAGTGTCCCCGACTCCATCAGCGACCCATTGGTCATAGGGCAAAGGTAGAGGCACTCGTTTACAATGAGCACCATGGATCCAGTTCTTTCGGCCAGCAACCTTGACTGCGCTTCTGGTGGCTAGAAGGACCTGCTCAGGTCCTTTCCAGCGTGGCTCCAAACTCTTCTTCCGCTTAAAATTCCACACCAGAATCCAATCACCAGGCTGGATGTTATTTCCGCGTCCCTCTGGTATATCAGGCAGAGTCTCCCGGGTCTGTTGGTGAATAGAACGCACATTTTTGGTTAACTGGCACAGGTAATCTGTCAATAGTAGATACTCAATATTGGAAAACTTACGAGGGAGCGGGACACCCCAGACATTTGCTGGGCATTCAAACACGACCTCGTAAGGTGACAATCCTGTTCTAGAATGTGCTGTTGTTCTTGTCGACAAAAGAGCTAATGGTAAAGCATCTGGCCACTGTAACCCTGTTGTCTCCTGAATCTTTGCTAACATCAGTTTGAGAGTACCATTTTACTTCTCAACCAAACCTGCTGATTGCGGGTGGTTTGCAGCATGGAATTTCTGTTTTATGTGCAAACCGTCACAAATTAACTGTATGACTTTGGCATTAAAGTGACTTCCGCTATCACTCCAGATCAAACGGGGCAAGGTGAAGTGAGGAAAGAACTCCTTCAGGAGTACCTTTGCAGTCACAATGGCTGTAATTTCTTTAGTGGGGTAAGCCTCAACCCATTTACTGAATTCACAAACAACCATCAACATGTACTTCAAATTATTGACACTGTCCAATTCGATGTAATCTAACTGAAGGACCTCAAAAGGGAAAGTAGGTGGTGCAAAATTACCAGGTGGTGTAGGGGTACCCTTTCCAGGATTGTGCATCATGCACACTATACAGTACTTCACTAAATGTGCAGATGTCTTCGAAATGTTGTCATTTTACCATACAGGGTCTAACAACTTGCAAATACCATATGGGCTGGGCCATGGGCCATCGTGACTACAGGAAGAACATATGCATCTGGCAACATCCATCTTTGCTTCCCTGACTTGTCAATCCAACATCCCTCATCGTTCAATTGGGCTGTACTTTCTTGCCACACTGCTAATTCCTCCACTGTGGCCTCACTCTGAATCTCCTTCACATTCTCAAGTGGATCTTCAAACATTGTGACCACGGGCACCCACCTAGCGGGACCGGCTACGAACATTCTTTTCATCCTAGTCCGGGCTGTTTCCTTAGCTGTCTGATCTGCAAAAGCGTTTACTTTACCTACATCGTCAGTAACTTTCCTATGGGCGCTACACTTTACTATTGCCAATCTCTTAGGGAGTGTCAAAGCGGACATAAGCCTATATATAAGATGACCGTTGTGAGAAGTTGGCCTGGCATATGCTGTCCACTAATTATAGTGGGCACCTTGCACCAGTCCAAACAACCCCTTATTGGAGATAGGTTAAAGACAACCTTTATTGAAAGCTATCCTAGTGGTAGCTATGGAGAGCAGCTTTCAGGCTAAGTCTTGAAGGAATGTAAAGCAGCTTGTTTTACCAGTCTATAATCTCTTGAGTGACCAAATGAAAGAGCACCACACCAGGTATATATTCAAAATATATGTATTTATTACTAAACACACCCCTCTAGTCTCTTTATGAGGCTAGAGTTCGAAGTACATAAGTTATAAGTTATTTAAACACAGTAATAGCACAAATACACGTTTGGGCCCTAGGGGCGTACCAAACCATATACCAATAAAGTGGTATAAGAACCACGACTGAGCTAGACACTAGGCCTAGAGCCTCTAGAAGTGCTTGGACCACAAGGAACCACCCAAGGTAGTGACACAGGGGACCCACGGGGGACGCGTGCAGTGTAAATACACAGCCGCGAAACGCCGTTAACTTCTATGGAGAAAGTCGCGGTTGGGAAATTAAAGAAAAGGGACACTTAAAGGAGGACTTGGAGCAAACTCTTTGAGAACTAGGTCGTTCTAGAGTCTCTACCCACGGGAGCACCGGAGTACTCTTGTTACCTCACCCAGGGAAGCCGGGTGCATAGGTGCCTTTCGGGGTCGGGTTTCGTCGTCGATTTGAATGGCGATCTGCTGCAAAGTGCTGCTGGCGACCAAGTGGAAAGTGTCCGTGTGGATCCAAGAGTAGATCGGAGATCTGAAGAACCTGAAAGCAGAGGGGACAGAGTCTGGGTCACTAGCCAGTGACCAGGAAGGCGATGAGCAGATGCCCACCGATGTCGAGTGCTTCAGGTAGGTTGACGTTCGTCTTGACTCTTCAGCCACGAGCTCCAGGAGGCGTTGTCGGTGACCAGGAGCAGGATTCGGGCTGGTACACGAGGTTTGTCGAGTGCTGAGGTGTCGGCGACCGGATTGGACCCAACAAGCCTTGGCAACGGCAAGTCTCGATGTCGATGAAGATTGACGATGATGCAGACCAGCAAGGTTTGAGGAACTCACCCAGCAAGGGTAAGTGAGGGCAAGCCTGGAGCAACCAGGGAGCCCAAGAAGAAAAGGATTGGCCTTCGTGAAGGGCTACTAGCCAACGGGCTAGCAACCGCGAAGGAGCCTCAAGACGGTGCACGTGGAGCTGGCTCACAGGACACTCGTGGAGTGGAGGCCAGTGATCTTTGGTGCAGTTGGTGCTGGAGGCTAGGGCTACTCGGAGCCCAAAGCACGACTTCGTGGGAGACCCAGAAGAGGATGCACTAGCAAATGCGTGCGGTGTCCAGGGGTCATGGTTCCACGTTACCCACCACAGCTACGGACCTCAGCTTTGCTGGGAACTCAGGGCAGCCTCGGGAAAGTCTGGAAACCCACCTCTGGTGATGCAAAGACTTTGGCGTCCGACGGGAGCTTAGGCGATGCAGACCGGACAATTTCTTCTTTGGTGCCTGCCAAGCAGGGGAGTCACTCCTTGACCCCAAGGGAGATTCTTCTGTCCTCTAGTCTTGAGTAGAGCGTCGAAGGTCCAGTATTCTGTGTCAGAGTTTCGTCCAGGGATAATCTAAAGTCCTAAGGACTGGGGTCCCATACTTATACTAAGTTTAGGGGTTGGACTTACTCTGTGGTCCCACCTATGGGTGGGTCAGGGCAGAGGGGTGGCTACACCCCTTTCCCTTTGTCCAGTTCGTGCCAAAGCAGGGGCTGCAAGCCCCTGATCCCGTTTGAACTGGGGTATGCACAGGGACACCAAGTGTGCCCCCAGTGCAGGACTTCAAAGCACCCGAAAGTGCTCCCGCCCAGCCCCAATACACACTATCCTGTCTGGGGAGGTGGTCACACCTCCCTGGGACAGGAAACCTATTGTCCAGGCCTCCCCTGCCGGAGTTTCGTCCAGCAGCAGGAGGCCAGACTTGTGTCTGTGGCAGCAGCATCCATTTTGTGATGCCAGGGCTTTAGAAAGAAGTTACCGGCCAGGCCAGGGTTAACATGTCTCTCCCTCTAGAAGGGTGGAATGCTACCCCCCGCCGCCAGAATTGGCGGGGGGGCTAGTATTCCAAGATGTTTGACACCAAACATGACATGTTTTGGTGCAGCCATTCCAAAGTTAGCATTTAACGCGAGGTTATAATGCGCTTAAGAGTATATGGTCAGGCTGCACTACAAACAGCATCAGAGAAGGGTCTCCGAACGCTGCAGAGGGGCCCTGCTCATGCAGGGGCACCCTCTCACATAGGAACCACGCACTCTGCCTTCAAGATTGATAAGGCCTGCCATAGGAGTGACTTATAGGTTTATATGTGTGTATGTATATAGTGATATAGGTAACCTATATCACAGTAAGGGGTGCATGCACCACCTTACCCAGGCTGCAGTACCTGTGGTGTCAGTTTGGATGGCCTTCCAGGGGTGGCACAATACATGCTACAGCCCCTGGTAGGCCTCTGAGGTACCTATGCCCTGGGTACATAGTATACCATATACTAGGGACTTATAAGGGCACTCCAGATTCCAATCAGAGATGTGCCTAAGGCACATGGAAACCATTTTAGAGAGGAAGCAGCTAGGCTGGGGTTCTGATTAGCAGGGCCCCAGCCAGACTAATGTCGAAAAACAGTGAAGCATCAGCAAAAAGTGGGGGTACCCATGTGAAGCAGATCCTACTCTCCTATACAACCCCCCCCCAAACGTAGGGACATTAAACTAACCTTGCCCAGTTAAGTCTTCATGTTCTAAGTGGAAGTACCTAGAGAGTCCATCTGCATTGGCATGGTTACTCCCAGGTCTATGTTCCACTGTGAAGTCCATCCCCTGTAGGAAATGGACCACCTAAGCAGTTTGGGGTTTTCACCCTTCATTTGTTTTAGCCATAAGAGGGGCTTATGGTCTGTTTGAACAAGGAAGTGAGTGCCAAACAAGTATGGCCTCAACTTCTTCAGAGCCCAGACCACAGCAAAGGCCTCCCTCTAAATGGCTGACCAATGTTTCTCTCTAGGGGTCAGCCTTCTGCTAATGAAAGCTACTGGCTGATCCTGACCTTCTTCATTCAATTGTGACAGTACAGCCCCTACCCCCAATTCAGATGCATCAGTTTGAACAATGAACTTCTTGGAGTAATCAGGACTCTGTAGAATGGGAGCAGTGCACATGGCCTGCTTCAGGTCATCAAATGCCTTTTGACAGCTAACTGTCCACCTAACCTTTTTGGGCATTTTCTTGGAAGTTAAGTCATTCAGGGGTGTCACTATTGATCCATACCCCTTGACAAATCTCCTATAGTACCCAGTCAGGCCTAAGAAGGCTCTCACCTGAGTCTGGGTAGTTGGAGCAGTCCAGTCCATGATGGTCTGGATCTTGCTCTGCAAAGGTTGAACCTGGCCTCCACCCACAAGGTGGCCCAGGTACACAACCTGACTCTGCCCTATCTGGCACTTGGTGGCCTTGATAGTCAGGCCTGCCTTTTGCAGGGCCTGTAAAACATTCCTGAGGTGGACCAGGTGATCCTCCCAGGTGGAGCTAAAGACAGCAATATCATCTAGATATGCTGCACTATAGGCTTCCAGACCTGTGAGGACTGTATTCACCAACCTCTGGAAAGTGGCAGGTGCATTCTTCAGACCAAAGGGCATCACCACAAATTGATAATGCCCACTAGGGGTTGAGAATGCTGTTTTTGGCTTTGCAGCATCAGCTAGTCTGATCTGCCAGTAGCCAGCTGTCAGGTCAAATGTGCTTAGATATTTGGCTGAGGCCAAAGTATCTATTAGCTCATCTGCCCTAGGTATTGGATGGGCATCAGTCCTAGTAACTGCATTGAGACCCCTGTAGTCCACACAAAACCTCATCTCTCTTTTTCCACCACTGGTGTGAGGTTTTGGCACAAGGACCACTGGACTAGCCCAAGGGGTATCTGAGGGTTCAATAACTCCCAAAACCAACATTTTCTGGACTTCAGTCCTGATACAGTCCCTGACATGGTCAGGTTGCCTATAAATCTTATTTTTAATAGGCAGACTGTCCCCAGTGTCCACTTCATGAGTGCACCAGGTGGTCTGACTGGGTGTCAGTGAAAACATGTGTCTAAACTGATTGAGCACCTGTCTACAATCAGTTTGCTGCTGGGTAGTGAGGCTACCTGCCAAGGCTACACCATCTACTGACCCATCGTCAGGGTTCTGTGAGAGCAGGTCAGGGAGTGGGTCACTCTCTTCCTCCTGTCCCTCATCAGTAGCCGTGAGCAAGCCCATGTCTGCCCTGTCCACATATGGTTTTAACCTGTTGACATGGAGAACCCTGTGGGGACTCCTGGGTGTTCCTAGGTCTACTAAGTAGGTAACCTCACCCTTCTGCTCAACAATAGTGTGGGGTCCACTCCATTTGTCTTGGAGAGCTGCTGGGGTCACTGGCTCCAACACCCACACCTTCTGTCCTGGCTGGTAAACAGTCAGTACAGCCTTTGGTCATGCCAGGCCTTTTGAAGTTCCTGGCTAGCCTCAAGGTTTTTAGTTGCCTTTTTCATATACTCAGCCATCCGGGAGCGGAGACCAAGTACATAGTCCACTATGTCTTGCTTTGGGGGCTTGAGAGGTAACTCCCATCCTTCCTTCACCAAGCACAGTGGACCACTGACAGGGTGGCCAAACAAAAGTTCAAAAGGGCTGTAACCAACCCCCTTCTGAGGCACCTCCCTATATGCAAATAAAAGGCAGGGCAAGAGTATGTCCCATCTTCGCCTAAGCTTCTCTGGGAGCCCTTTAATCATGCCCTTCAAGGTTTTGTTGAATCTCTCAACTAAACCATTGCATTGTGGGTGATAGGGTGTGGTGAACTTGTAAGTCACTCCACACTCCTTCCACATTGCTTTTAAGTATGCAGACATAAAGTTAGCATCCCTGTCTGATACTACCTCCTTAGGAAAGCCCACTCTTGAGAAAATTCCCAGGAGGGCCCTTGCCACCACAGGTGCTGTAGTGGTCCTAAGGGGAATAGCCTCTGGGTACCTGGTGGCATGATCCACTACCACCAGGATAAACCTGTGCCCAGATGCTGTTTGGGGATCCATGGGACCAACAATGCCAATCCCCACCCTTTCAAAGGGAACCCCCACCACAGGTAGTGGTATCAGGGGGCCTTTGTAGTGCCACCTGCCTTGCCACTGGCCTGGCAGGTTACACAGGAGCGACAAAACTCCTTGGTGTCTTCAGACATGTGGGGCCAGTGAAAGTGAGGGACAATTCTGTCCCAAGTCTTGTTCTGGCCCAGGTGACCTGCTAAGGGAATATCATGGGCTAGGGTCAATAGGAAGCCCCTGAACTTTAGAGGTATAACCAACCTCCTGGTGGCACCAGGCTTGGGGTCTCTACACTCTGAGTACAGGAGTCCATCATCCCAATACACTGTATGGGGACCACTAGCTTTCCCAGCAGTCTCAGCAGCAGCTTGCTGTCTGAGGGGTTCAAGAGAGGGGCAGCTCTGCTGCTCCTGGCTCAGATCTGCCCTGGAAGGTCCCCCTGTCCCCAAGAACTCAACCTGGTCAGGTTCAAGCTCCTCTGGGACAGTTCCTTCCTCAGGACTGAGATCATCCCCCTCAAGGGACTGATCTTCCTTCTGAGCCAAGGGGGAAGGCACTGCCTTTACCCTACTACTCCTCCTCTTGGATGGCACTTGGTCCTTTATTCCAGAATCCAAGGCCTGTTCAGTGCTAGACATTTTGTCTTGTGACCTGGTCACAGCAAACACATCTGCAGGGATCCCCAGCATTTCTGCATGGGTCCTGAGCTCCACTTCTGCCCAAGCTGAAGTTTCTAAGTCATTGCCAAGCAAGCATTCGACTGGTAGGTCTGCACTTACCACAACCTTCTTAAGGCCAGTTACCCCTCCCCAGGAGAAGTTAACAACTGCCAGAGTATGGTCTGTTCTGACATTGCTAGCATTGGTCACTTGGTACATCTCACCAAGTATAACTTGCCCAGGATTCACAAGGTCTTGTGTCACCATGGTGACACTTGCCCCTGTGTCCCTAAATGCCAAAGCCTCTCGTCCATTGATTAAAGGCTGTTGTCTGTACTTGCCCAGATTACTGGGACTCACAGAGGAGGTCACATCCATGCCTCCATCACAGACTAACACAGCCTGAGTGAGTTCTCTGACTAGGTCAGAGCCCATCTCAGTACCCAGGGTCAACCCTACTAAACCCTTGGCTGTAGTACTCCCACCACCAACTGTAACTGTACTAGGGGGAACAGGTGCCTTAGGGGCATTGGTGGGGGCTGGACTTGAGTCTTTGGACTTGGTGCAATCACTGGTCCAGTGGGTCTTTTGCTTACAGACCTTGCACCATGGTTTTCTTTGGCCTTTCCCTTTGGTAGACTGTGAATCCCCACCTGAAGAAGATTTTTGGGGGCCTTGTGAAGACTTTTGATCTTTACCCTTCTCCCCACCCTTATCAGAGTTCTTAGAATCTTGCTTCTTAGGGTCACCACCTTGGTTCTGTAACTTCTGCCTCACCCTGGTTCTGACCCATTTGTCTGCCTTCTTTCCCAATTCTTGGGGAGAGGTCAGATCAGAGTCCACCAGGTACTGATGCAACAGCTGATTTTGACAGTTATTAAGAATCTGCTCCTCATTATCAGATTGTACAATCCTGTGAAGTCACACACCTTACTGCCCATCAACCAGCCTTCCAGAGCCTTAGCAGAACAATCCACATAGTCTACCCAGTCTTGAGTCTGTGCTTTTTGGGCATCTCTGAACTTTAACCTGATTTGTTCAGTTGTTAGGCCAAACCCATCAATAAGAGCACTCTTCAAGACCTTGTAATTATCAGCATCCTCTTCTCTTACAGTGAGGAGCTTGTCTCTACCTTTGTCTGCAAAGGAGAGCCACAAGATTGCTGCCCACTGCTCCTGAGGGACCTTCTGTACTTTACAGGCCCTCTCTAGAGCAGTTATCCATTTGTGGATGTCATCCCCACTCTGGTAGGGAGGGACAATCTTGCTCAGGTTTCTATGGTCATAAGACCTTTCCCTATCTCTAGGGACATGGCTGCCACCATGGGACTCTAGTCCCAACTTTTTTCTCTCTTTGTAGAGATCTAGGGACTCCCTGTCTCTAGCCAGTTGCTGTTTTCTGAGTTCAAGCTGAGCTTCCTCATATTGAATCAGCCTCTTTCTCCTCTCATGAGAGGATTCCCTCCTATGAGAGGAGACAGAGGTCCCTATTGAGGTGCCAGAGTGGTTAGACTCCTGGGAAGGAGATCTAGACCTTCTGGGCACACTCACAATCCTTCCTGGGGGGACAAAGTGGAGGTCATCCTGAGCCTCCTCCTCATCCACAGGAGGAATTGGGTTTTCCAGGTCAGGGTCATTGTCACCCTCCTGGTCAGTTCCAGAGGGGGGGCTGGGGGTGTTGCTACCCCTGGCCCCATCCTCATCTTCTGCCCCACCCTCTGCTCCTACCCCTTCAGTCCCTAAGGGCCTGCTGAGATCATAAGCCTCTAACATCTCTCTCAGATGTTGGGTGGTGGGGCTTTGGCCTGTCTTCAGTTTCCTCAAATTGCATAATGCTCTCAATTCCAAGAATGGGAGTGTATCATACTTGGAGGGAAGAAGCCCAGGGGCTTCTGGCAAGGACTCACTGGGTCCTGGCTTTGAAGACATCACTAGTGAGGTGTGGTGTATGCACTACCTACTCTAGTGTGGCCTACTAAACTCTCTTGAGTTGTAGAAAGGGTGTGCTATCCCTTGACACACAACTCTAAGTTCAGTAGAACTTACTGTATACTAAGCTTAATTTATATGTACCTTAGGTACCTTTAGTTTTTTTCAGTTGATCAATTCAATTGAGATTATCTGGTAAAACAATAGCAAGCTGGAATCCCACACGCTGCACATCAATGTGAGAAGTTGGCCTGGCATATGCTGTCCACTAATTATAGTGGGCACCTTGCACCAGTCCAAACAACCCCTTATTGGAGATAGGTTAAAGACAACCTTTATTGAAAGCTATCCTAGTGGTAGCTATGGAGAGCAGCCTTCAGGCTAAGTCTTGAAGGAATGTAAAGCAGCTTGTTTTACCAGTCTATAATCTCTTGAGTGACCAAATGAAAGAGCACCACACCAGGTATATATTCAAAATATATGTATTTATTACTAAACACACCCCTCTAGTCTCTTTATGAGGCTAGAGTTCGAAGTACATAAGTTATAAGTTATTTAAACACAGTAATAGCACAAATACACGTTTGGGCCCTAGGGGCGTACCAAACCATATACCAATAAAGTGGTATAAGAAGAACCACGACTGAGCTAGACACTAGGCCTAGAGCCTCTAGAAGTGCTTGGACCACAAGGAACCACCCAAGGTAGTGACACAGGGGACCCACGGGGGACGCGTGCAGTGTAAATACACAGCCGCGAAACGCCGTTAACTTCTATGGAGAAAGTCGCGGTTGGGAAATTAAAGAAAAGGGACACTTAAAGGAGGACTTGGAGCAAACCCTTTGAGAACTAGGTCATTCTAGAGTCTCTACCCACGGGAGCACCGGAGTACTCTTGTTACCTCACCCAGGGAAGCCGGGTGCATAGGTGCCTTTCGGGGTCGGGTTTCGTCGTCGATTTGAATGGCGATCTGCTGCAAAGTGCTGCTGGCGACCAAGTGGAAAGTGTCCGGGTGGATCCAAGAGTTGATCGGAGATCTGAAGAACCTGAAAGCAGAGGGGACAGAGTCTGGGTCACTAGCCAGTGACCAGGAAGGCGATGAGCAGATGCCCACCGATGTCGAGTGCTTCAGGTAGGTTGACGGTTGTCTTGACTCTTCAGCCACGAGGTCCAGGAGGTGTTGTCGGTGACCAAGAGCAGGATTCGGGCTGGTACACGAGGTTTGTCGAGTGCGGAAGTGTCGGCGACCGGATTGGACCCAACAAGCCTTGGCAACGGCAAGTCTCAATGTCGATGAAGATTGACGATGATGCAGACCAGCAAGGTCTGAGGAACTCACCCAGCAAGGGTAAGTGAGGGCAATCCTGGTGCAACCAGGGAGCCCAAGAAGAAAAGGATTGACCTTCGTGAAGGGCTACTAGCCAACGGGCTAGCGACCGCGAAGGAGCCTCAAGACGGTGCACGTGGAGCTGGCTCACAGGACACTCGTGGAGTGGAGGCCAGTGATCTTCGGTGCAATTGGTGCTGGAGGCTAGGGCTACTCGGAGCCCAAAGCACGACTTCGTGGGAGACCCAAAAGAGGATGCACTAGCAAATGCGTGCGGTGTCCAGGGGTCATGGTTCCACGTTACCCACGACAGCTACGGGCCTCAGCTTTGCTGGGGACTCAGGGCAGCCTCGGAGAAGTCTGGAAATCTACCTCTGGTGATGCAAAGACTTCGGCGTCCGACGGGAGCTTAGGCGATGCAGACCGGACAATTGCTTCTTTGGTGCCTGCCAAGCAGGGGAGTCACTCCTTGACCCCAAGGGAGATTCTTCTGTCCTCTAGTCTTGAGTAGAGCGTCGAAGGTCCAGGATTCTGTGTCATAGTTTCGTCCAGGGATAATCTAAAGTCCTAAGGACTGGGGTCCCATACTTATACTAAGTTTAGGGGTTGGACTTACTCTGTGGTCCCACCTATGGGTGGGTCAGGGCAGAGGGGTGGCTACACCCCTTTCCCTTTGTCCAGTTTACACCAAAGCAGGGGCTGCAAGCCCCTGATCCGGTTTGAACTGGGGTATGCACAGGGACACCAAGTGTGCCCCCAGTGCAGGACTTCAAAGCACCTGAAAGTGCTCCCGCCCAGCCCCAATACACACTATCCTGTCTGGGGAGGTGGTCACACCTCCCTGGGACAGGAAACCTATTGTCAAGGCCTCCCCTGCCGGAGTTTCGTCCAGCAGCAGGAGGCCAGACTTGTGTCTGTGGCAGCAGCATCCATTTTGTGATGCCAGGGCTTTAGAAAGAAGTTACCGGCCAGGCCAGGGTTAACATGTCTCTCCCTCTAGAAGGGTGGAATGCTACCCCCGCCGCCAGAATTGCCGGGGGTAGTATTCCAAGATGTTTGACACCAAACACGACATGTTTCGGTGCAGCCATTCCAAAGTTAGCATTTAACGCGAGGTTATAATGCGCTTAAGAGTATATGGTCAGGCTGCACTACAAACAGCATCAGAGAAGGGTCTCTGAACGCTGCAGAGGGGCCCTGCTCATGCAGGGGCACCCTATCACATAGGAACCACGCACTCTGCCTTCAGGATTGATAAGGCCTGCCATAGGAGTGACTTATAGGTTTATATGTGTGTATGTATATAGTGATATAGGTAACCTATATCACAGTAAGGAGTGCATGCACCACCTTACCCAGGCTGCAGTAGCAGACCTGTGGTGTCAGTTTGGATGGCCTTCCAGGGGTGGCACAATACATGCTGCAGCCCCTGGTAGGCCTCTGAGGTACCTATGCCCTGGGTACATAGTATACCATATACTAGGGACTTATAAGGGCACTCCAGATTCCAATCAGAGATGTGCCTAAGGCACATGGAAACCATTTTAGAGAGGAAGCAGCTAGGCTGGGGTTCTGATTAGCAGGGCCCCAGCCAGACTAATGTCGAAAAACAGTGAAGCATCAGCAAAAAGTGGGGGTACCCATGTGAAGCAGATCCTACTCTCCTACAACCGTGCTGAATCTTAGTCCCATGGGAAGTAAGGAACCCTCTCTCTGCCCAGAGTCTCCAACAATTATGGGCGACTCCAAAGGCATACTGGCTGTCAGTATAAATATTAACAACCAGTCCTTCACTCAATTCGCAGGCTCGTATTAGGGCAATGAGCTCTGCAGCTTGGGCCGACTGATAGGGAACTCGTGATGTCTCAACTAACGTGTGCAGCGTAGTAATAGCGTACGCAGCGGTTGTAGTGCCATCTGGTAATTTAAAGCAAGAGCCATCGACATATAGTTCCCCTTGAGGGTCAGAGAAGGGAACGTCAGTCAGGTCCACCTGTCCTTTTGTCTCTTCTTCCATCCGGAAGATACAATCATGTATGTCAATCTCCCCATGTTCAGAAGGTTGGGGTAGTAGAGATTGGCACATCGTATGATCGTAATGTGTTTAGCGAACAGCGTTAGCTCATAACCTGTCAGACGTGCACTTGTGAGGTGCTGTGTCTTTGCCTTATTCAAAAGTGTATCCACAGCATGCGGTACCATGACTGTGAGGTCAGTATCAAGTACGAGTCCAGCCGATTGCCTTAGCGAGACAGCCACAGCCATGACTGCTCTTAGACAGCTCGGGAGGGCTCTTGCGACAGAGTAAGAACAGCAGAGAAATAAGCACACAGCCATTGCTTATCTCCAAATTTTTGTGTTAGAACAGAAAGCGCACAACCAGCCGTCTCATGGACATATAATACAAATGGCTTGCTATAGTTAGGTGTGCCAAGCACTGGAGCCGAACAAAGCGCACTTTTTAATTGCTCAAAAGACTGCTGACATTCAGGCGTCCAAGGCAAGGGTTCATGCACATCTTTAGTAATCAAAGCAAGCAGGGGTTTGGTTAGTAGGGAATACTTTGGAATCCACTGGCGACAGTAGGAAGTAATGCCAATAAAAGCGCGCACATCTTTTTGAGTTTGCGGAATGGGCATTTTAACAATGGTACTGATGCGCTCAGGGGTCAATCTCCTACCCTCCTTCGACAGTAGGTGACCTAAGTAGGTGACCTCCTGTCGACAATACTGAAATTTGGAAAGGGAAACCGTATGGCCATGTTGAGCTAAATGTAACAGTAATTTAACCGTACTGTCCCTGCAACCTTGTTCTATATCTGAGGAGATGAGCAAGTCATCGACATACTGAAGTAATACATTACCTGTAGGGAGCGGCAAGGAATCAAGCTGACCTTTCAATGCCTGACTATAGATACTCGGACTCTCTGTATAGCCTTGAGGAGCGCGACAGAATCTAAAGCTTCTACCAGCTAGGGTGAACTCAAACAGATACCTGCTGTCAGGATGAATGGGAATACTGAAGAACGCATTTTTCAAATCAATGACAGAAAAGTACGTAGCAGAAGAAGGAATCATTGTCAGAAGAGTCGTAATGTCAGGGACCACCGGAAACTGGGGAATCACTATTTTATTAACTTCCCCAAATCAATCACAAAGCAATAAACAGCTGCATGATCATCAGAGGAACCCGAAGGTGTCTGTTTGAGAATGGTAAGGATAGGGCTATTACAAACATTAGCAGTTGTCTCCTAAACCACTCCTTCTGCAATCAAATCCTGTACAATTTGCAATAGAGCTCGCTCACCTGCCTGCGGTATTTTATACTGAGGGATGCGAGATAAAATGGCATTGTCTTTAACTCGGATCGAAACTGGCGGTATCTGTAACAATCCCAGATCTGTGTCACCTGTCGCCCAAAGAGTGTGTGGTACATCTTTGAACTCCGCAGGAAGAGGCGCATCTTTGGACAGGCACTGCGTAGCGCACACGACATTTGGACCCACTGTCATGTAAACACCAGCCGGGGAGCGGTAAATCGTGGCATGTAATTTTTTCAACAAGTCCAAACCCATCAAATTTTCTCCACAATTAGACGTCAACAAGAACGGCAAATCCACAGTGAAAAGACCAATAGTCAACGCAAGAGGTTTTGAAATGGGGCTCACAACCGGTAAACCAGAAAAACCTACCGAAACATTATTATGGCCAGACAGAGCCGCCCCAGGGACCAAGGAACGAGAAATAGAAATGTTTGTCGCACCTGTATCCACCAAAAACTCCTTAGTCGAACCATGCACATCCGCACTAACGTACGGACCACGTTAATCTACAGGTATCAGAACTGGTCCCTCACTTTGTCCCTGGCGGTCCTAGCTGTAAGACATCCCTGTCACCTCATCCGTATCATAATCATCATCATAATACTGTCCTCCCCGAGGGTCATCAAAATAATTTTGATCAGCACGACCCTGCGAGGTCACAGCATTCGGAGCCCTGTCCTGGCCACCAGCTCCATGACCCCATCCACAAGAACCTCGTCCTCTCTGGACCGCCACCTTCTGCAAAAGCACAGGACACTCGCTACGCCAGTGTCCCTCCTCTTTGCAATATGCACACTGATTCGGCCCTACAGGCATAGTATTCCTGCTAGTACGTGGAAGCTGCCAGGCCGGACCACCACGTCCTCTACCATTCCCCCTAGAAGCCTGCTGCAACAACACCTTTGTCTTCAAATCCTTGTGCTTCTTGTCCGTCCTCTCCTTATCCTCATTTTCCCTGTGCTCATAATACTGTGCCATATTCAAAATAACAGAAGGAGAAGAGGTGGACCAGGTGCTCTCGGAAGCCTGCAATTGAGTCGCAATCTCAGGAAGCAAATTGGAAACAAATCTATTAACAAACAGTCACACACCACCTTCGATTGACAAATCCTGTCCACTCTAGTCTAGAAACACACCTTCAAACCGAGTGAAAAAATCAGACACACTCTCATCTTTCTTCTGACGGCAAGCCGATAACTTGTCCCAATCAATCTTTCTCGGAGGGATAAGAGAATGCATATACATAATGATACGGCCGGGCAAAGCAAGTATCTCTGGTCTAGGCTTATCACCGGGTTTCTGTTCCTGATCCCATGAATTAATTTGGTCCCAGGTACCACCTAATTCCGTAACGTGATCCTGTGTGTGTACTTGTCTCCAAATATCAACCTAGAACTAGTAAACCAAAAAACATTTCATTATCAGCAAGCGTCATCACTGTAGAAGAGGCAGCTACAGTCAATTCTTTATAATAAGCAGTAGGATTTTTCAGCGGGTCAGGCAACTGAGTCTTAAGGGACAAAACCTCACTCCTTTTCCATGGAGTATAAACCCACTGTTCTTGGAAACGGACTGCTACCCCTGGTCTAGTAACGATATTATGCTGATCCCTTAGCTCTGGTATTTCGGGATGATAGATAGGATGAACCTCCCGCATCAGAAACTAAGATACTGGGGTGGGGCTCTTTTCGAGCAGTCTACCCCGATAAGCAACGAACGTCGCAACATTAACAAAGACATGAGCAGGCGCCATATCAGTAGCATATACATGGTCCTTAATATCATATATAATCTGCAGTGCTGCAACATTGAAACACTGCTCTCAAAGACCGATCAAAGAAGCGGATATATGCTTAAGGGCATGCTGTTGTACAAAAGGCTCATAAACCTTTATCACATCTACCACACTGTAAATGGTGTTTCGGGCCCACTGCACAGCCTGATTATCCACTACCTTTTTCTCCTCATCTCCCACATCAGATCGGACTAACGTCCGCCCCATACGTTCCTTAAATTTCATCCAATCTCTATCCTCAAATTCATGTGCTAGTGTCCCACTACTCTGTAATGTCGGAGGATGAAAGAACACAGTGGGGGTAGCAATAGAGGGAGCAGGCACTAACGTCGCTGTTGGCTGCATCGCAGGTGTAAGGGCTGGCGAAAGAGATGCCAAAGCAATGGGCTTTGCAGGAGTACTAACAGTCATAGTTGCCACAGACGGCGAGGGCAAACAAAGGACAGGAGGTGCCGTGGCCAAGGCATTCTGGTCAACCGTAACAGAAGCAGAAACAGCAGAGACAGAAGAACTGGGTAGCTGGGCCTGTGAGGGAAGAGTGGGATATATCCTCTGTGGGGCATATGAGGGTGGGGCTCGAGAATCTAACAATTATTCCACAAACTTATCATTTTCTTCTTGTGTCACATAAGATTTATCAATATTCAATCGAAACCTCCTATCCTCACGTTCAATTCCTATCTCTTGTTTCTCTCTATCATGTACTACAGCCTTCTGAGTCAATGTTTGCATTCTCCCCTTCCGGACCTCTTTCTCCGCTTTCATTCGCCTCTGTTTAACTTCCTTTTGCCACGTCGAAGAGAATCAAACATAGACTGTCTACTTCTTTTCACAAACAACTTCTCCTGTAAAAACCCCATTTTTTGTTCATCATAAGTGCCCGTCAACGGCCACTGCAAAACTGCACTGTCCCTCGTATATTTGTGCCATAGCGTACTAAACATAATAGGGCCAAGGCCATGCTTCACATACATATCAAAGTTCCGAGTGCCTTCTGGAGGCGCCAGCTGACTTTCTTCCAATCGAGCATCTGCAGAACAACAACAACAACAAGAAACCAAGAACCTGCTAAATCCAGGCATTTTCAAAAGTGAGCCAAATTCATTATGTTGCCTGGCAAAGTGTTTACAAACACCTCGTACCAAAATCGGTCCTCAGACCGTGCCAAATACAAACCAAAATGGTACCATATCCACAAAGAACCAAAACAAACTCACCTGGTGCACACAGGTCAAACGAATTTATTCTCCACTGCCGACTCTTCGAACCAAAGAGTCAAATCCAAGGGTTTCGCCGTTCAGGACCCCAGTCGGGATGACCGCTGGCAGAGGCACCGTCTGGTGGGACAGAAGGGGCAGCTGCGAGTTCAGGAACTCTCTCGTGCAGGGTTCCCTGGTCCATCCGTCCAAATCGACAGCGGCCTCGACCTCCCCTCCCGGGAAGGGCCACTCGCCTGATGGGGTCCCTGTTCGGGCGCAAACTGAGGGAAGTGACCCGATTAGGGCCACCCGGGTCACTCGCGACCACCTCTCAGCCTTCCATACAAATGAAGAGTCGGTCAGACAGTAGAGAATATAAACCAAGTATATGTTTATTCAGATACACTCGAGTGGAGCCCCGTCTGCCCAGTCGCTTAGAGGTGCTGCAGAGAGGACTGACTTCAGCAAACATAGAGATACATTATGTACATTTCAGAACCAAGGAAGACCCGCCCATAATGGAATTTTACAAGCAGGTGCAGCTGAAACAAAGAAGTACAGTAGGATGAGCTTCGACTTGAGGCCGGGCACACATTATCTCTATGCCAAGCTCGTTCTGTCCGTGCCTTACGCTAGACCAGTGAGAGGAGGCCTCTATCTAGTGGGAAAGGTATGCGCTAATAAGAACAGTGTATTCATTAGCAGAGCAAGGCCTAACCTTGGAGAAATGAAACTTTCCACAGCCTGCTTCTCGAGGAGGGAATACGCAGTTAATGGCATGATTCAAAATGGCGGCTAACACCTGTTTAAAGGGCTAGGTAAGTGGGTGGCACAATCAGTGCTACAGGCCCACTTGTAACATTTTATTTACAGACCCTGTGCACATGTAGTACCACTTTACTAGGGACTTATAAATGAAGAAAATATGCCAATTGGGTATAAGCCAATTCTACCATGTTTTAAGGAGAGAGCACAAGCCCATTAACATGGGTTAGCAGTGGTAAAGTTCACAGAGTCCTAAGGCCAACAAAAACAATTTCAGCAAAGAGTGGAGGGTAAAAGGCAAAACTTTTGGGGGTAACCCTGCAGAAAGGACCAGGTCCAACATGCACCCCTCCAGCCTAAATCCAGGGGAGACTAATCAATTCCTTGATGGACTTCCCTGATCAGGCTATAGCACATGTATACTGGCCCACTGCTGCAGTGGCATGTGCCAATTCTATGTCCCTCTGAATTTAGTTGTATCCCTCTGACTACACTCTCCGGATTCTCTGAACTACCCAAGGGGAACCCTTCTCCTCACCTGTGGACCCCCTCTGTGCAGCACCTTAATTTGCTCACAGACGCATCCCAGGAGGTAGACAGTACCACCTGGGCCAACAAAATTCCACCTTTTGGATCAGTCTTCTGCCCCCGACCCAAGGAAAACTCTGCCCATAAGAAAAGTAACCAGCAGAGGCCACTGACAGCTGTCAGCATCAGCATCCAGGCCCCAGTCCATGCAAAGGCCTCTGCCCTCTGTGTTTTCTCAGAGTGGGGACAACAGCCGTAGGTGTTAAGCACCCTTTTTCCACTCTCCTTCTCAACAATCCATGGGTGGTAGCCTGAGACTGGTCACACAGCCAAGGATCCGTACTATGAGGCTGAACAGGCTTTAGGGGTGAGTCCTCCCTCCCCCTGCCCCTCCATCTGGGCCTCTGTACTCTCCGTTTGGGAGTGGTATACCAGATGTGTGAGCTTTCAGGGCGCCATGGGTGGCAGTCCCTCCTAGCTCTTCTGTCATTGTGGCAACTCATTCCCCAGAGAACAGTCAATGGGCATCTGGGGACTAACTATGTCCCTTCTCTGGCTCACTTCCCGGCCCAACTCCATATATACCAGGGCCATGGGGTGGACAAAGACCTGCCCCTGGGCCTGAGTAACCTTATACACCTGACTAGTGTACTGTTCTGGGGAAACCAGCCTTTCCACTACCATGGTCTGGCTGGCCCCGGTGTCCCTCAGAGCAGTGACAGGGACCCCATTCACCTTGACCTGGTATAATTGATGACTCCCACCCTTAAGGATCGCCAGTCTACCCTCTGAGTTAACCCCCCAACTACTAGAGATGAGGTCTTGATCTATATTCTGCCCATGGGAACTACCTACCTCTAAGGCCATATTGGCCACCCCTGTAGAGGTCCCACCAGTGGGTGATTTTTTGGGACAGACAGAGTCCCCTGCTTGTTTCCTAGCTGGAAACAATCAAGAAGCGGGGTTGGAAATGAGGCACCATGGGCTACCGCCCACCAGAACCTCCCTCCTTCTTCTCAGAAGGGGCATGGGAACCCTTTCCTTCCCTCTTATCCTGGGACTTGTCTGTGTCTCCCTTGACCTCCCCCTCATTCTGCTGTGGGGAACCTGAATCACCCTTCTTGGGGTCACTCCCCCGTCTCTTTTTGGACACACCAGTGCTGATCCAGTGGTCCGCATCCTTAGCAAGCTTCTAGGGGTCAGCAAGCTTGCTATTCACTAAGTGTTGGCGCAGCTTTGTAAAACAAATATTGAGCATGTGCTCCCTCAAACATGAACTGGTTATCTCTACCCATTTTGAAATTGCACAAATGCAATGAGGCAACTCCAATATTATGCCATGGGAGAGATAGGCCTTGCAGTAGTGAAAAACAAATTTTACGTTTTTTCACTACCATGACATGTAAAACTTAAAAGTACATTTTCAACTTTTCAATACATCGCACACTGCCCTCTGGGCACCCATGGAACACCCTCCTTTGCACTAAGTAACAAAAACTGGCGCTAGGCATTACTTTTAGGCAACTTTCCAGTGAAAAACAATTTTGATGCTGGAAAGTAAATAGCAAAAAAAAACTTTTTAGCTGGTTTGCCTTAGTTTTGTGATGCAAATCTAGTGCAAAATGATAGTAACTTTACCCCAATATCTTTCCCCATACATTTTGTTCATGAGAAATTGTTTGTAGAAGCACTTATCACAAACAAAACATATAATGCCTTTAGGAATGACACCACAAGATCGGAAAAACTTCTGTTCCATGTGATGCATCAAAAAATCCCTAAGATAACAAGCCCATCATTCCCAGTTACTGGATAATCAAACAACAAAGTCACTGGCGTTGTTCTGGCCTATGTCACTGTCCCATGGCAGTTAGACAAGATTCCCCTCCTTTGAGCTGCTGATGCTGCCAAGGCTCTGACACTGTAAGTGCATCTCCAAACAGGCATCAGCCTTGCCCAGCTCTCCCAATTCTTCCCTCTCTGTCACTGTTGCTTGTTGTGCCACGTTTGGTAGACTGAGTAGTACTGATCTGGTGGATCCCTCTTGACTCACTGTCAGGTGCAAAGAAACATTTCTCTGTTAGAGGTTAAAAAAGAGGTGGGGGGGGTTTGGCGCAGATAAAAAGATGGCTGCTTCCCGGTGAAGGTCTGTGTCATCTCCGGCTTGCGGGAGAAATTACGCGGCATAGAAATGATGTCATGGCAGCATTCAGGTGACTTTTTTTTCTGCAGTCATGCTAGAGACTGGCTTTTGGGTCCTCTGTAGCTGTACAACTGTGAAACAGGACGTTTGACGGAGTCTAATGTGATTCCTCGAATTATCGACAGACATCTCGAAGGTGCTGTTGATGTAAGACAAATGTGGTTGGAAGGCTTGTTAGCTTCTGTGATTACTCCCCGCAACTTGGACTTATTAATTTAAATTCAGAGGAGAGCACAGGAATCCTGATCCACAGGGGCTGCGAGGTGCTTTAACTTGAGGCATTGATCTTTCACGACAAATGCAAGTCTACAGTATGCCCAAACATAAGGAATCTATCCAATGGAAGAGCTATTACTGAAGTGTAGAGAACACATCACTAGTGATTTTACCTACAGCTACATGTTCGGAATATATTTTAAAAGAAACAGATCTGTATTAAAATAGGACGGAGAATTCATCTCTAAACTTTTTTAAAAAACAATCCTGATAGATTTGAACATGCCTCACTGTTGGAAATGGCCCTTTCTGCAGGGTTATCCCCAAACATTTTGCTTCTTCCTCCTATTTTTCCTGACCTGCTGTTGTTGGTTTTAGGACTCTGGGCACTTTACCACTGCTATTCAGTGCTAAAGGGCATATGCTCTCTGTGTAAATTGTGTTATGGATTGGTGTTTCCATCATTGACTTATTTGATTTACTAGTCAGCCCCTAGTAAAGTGCACTGAGTGTGCCAGGGCCTGTAAATCAAATGCCACTAGTGGGCCTGCAGCACTGATTGTGCCACCCACATGAGTAGTCCTGAAAAGGTAACTCAGACCTGCCACTGTAGAGTCTGCGCGCAGTTTGTAGCTGCCATGTCGACTTGGCAAGTGTACCCACTTAAATGTATTTAAAGAGTGGTGAGATGCACACCAATGTACTCCTATGTAAACATGCTCGACTGATTCAGAACTATAGCGGCGTGCTCGCTTGCTCCGCGCTCCGCCCAATTAGCGCTAGGTATTTGAACGAATGCGAAGGAACCTCATTAGATCCCTGTTCAAGCTGCACAACCACATTCATCACTGAATGAATCCAATAAATCAAAATTTATTTATTTAATCTTCGCTTTTATCCCAGTTTACTCCTTTACTTTTCTCCTTGTTTTGTTCATATGTACTCGATTCATTTTACTCATTTCTGTTTTGGTACAAAATTCTCCATAAAAACACAGGAACAAAGTCCGTTTACACATGTCACGTCTTTATTTAAAAAGTTACCCAATGCATTTCGGGACACTTACCCTCATCAGTGGTATCTACAATAAAGAAATTGATATATGTAAACCATCAGCGTCATTTTTTTACCCATCTGATTACTTTCACATACTGCATATATACCCACTTGCCAGGCCCTAACCTTCCCTTTTCTTGCATGTCAGTCACCCTAAGGTAGGCTCAAGGTACCCCTGTGGGCAGGGTGCAGTGTATATTAAAGGTAGGACATGTACTGGTGTGTGTGACATGTCCTGGCAGTGAATTACAGTGCAGTTCGTTTTTCACTATGAAAAGGCTACCTGTCCCATAGGAAAGCATGGGAGTTAATTTATAACATCTTATAAATATATCTTCCCATTGGGACCAGATAGGAAAATAAAGTCTAGTATGCCTGAACTCAGAATCTAAAGATGCATCTTTTAGTGAAGGTGATTTTTACATTCTGTGTTTGAAAATACCACTTTTAGAAAGTAGGTATTTTCTTGCTTAGCCATCTTGTGTGCCTCTGCTAGGATGTGTATTGCCTGTCTGGCTTTGGAGTAACGGGGGCTGGGGAGGAGCAGTGGCTCCAGAGAGTCTAGATGGGTCAGGGATGGGCTGAATAGACCTGGGCTGCATTCAGAGTAGTGGGAGGAGTTGTCACAAGCACCTGAATAGGCCCGGTCAGCATTTAGAGTGGTCGGAGGAGATTTCCCTTGCACCTGAATAGGCCCTGTCTGCCTTAGACAATGCTGTCTCCGCCTCCTGCTGGGAAGCTGGGCCAGAGAGGACTAAACTGGTTTGGACTAAGCACAGACACTCTCTGCCTGAGATGACAAAGGATTTTGGGCTATAAAAAGTGGGGCACAAACCCCTAAACTGTAGACCTCACTGGAATCAAGGAACCTGCCAAGAAGAAGAGCTGGATGAGCTGCCAGGAGGAGTACTGCCCCTTTGCTGTGTTGTTGCTTTGTTGGGTTGGCCTGCAGTTGCTGCTTCTGCCTTGGGCAGTGAAAGGACTGGGCTCAACTTTCTTTACTTGTGCTGAGTATCTCCAAGGGCCTGGAATCGAGCTGGCTTCCTGTTCTGAAGTCTCAGGGACTGCAAAGACTTCACCAACCTCTGGGTACTGCTTCTGGAACTGCTGTTTCAGTTGCCACAGAGAAGGGAACCACAACCGACTCTGTCACCGACTCCATCGCTGGATCTGTGTCCTGATGGCACTGCAGACCGCACCGTCCACATCTCGCACCGCATCCTTGGTCTCACCGACGACGATGACTGACGCCGCTGCTGCTTGCACCGTGACCTGTGGGCACCGCAATCTGCACCGCCTCGCTTCACTTCGCCATCCTGGTCACACCGACGCTGTCGCTGCTGCTGACTCGACACCCATGACTGCATCGTGGTTGGGGGCACCGCTCGTAACATTTTGCGATGCACCGCCTCGTCCCACACAGCCGTCTGGGCCGACCAACGCCAGCTCCCGCTAACCAGCTCTGTCGCCTGGACCGCAACCTGCCAGCACCGCATCGAGCACCGTCTTGCCCTGCACCATAAGCCTTGGTCTCACCAATGCCGTCTGGACGATCGTCACCGAGCCGCTGCCTGCACCGCATCGAAAGGACACCGCGCCCTGCACCGCTTCCATTTTGCAATGCAACCGCGACGGTTGCCACGACCGGCTCGTACCTCCGTGTAAGCCGCAACGAGAAAGGTACTGTTACCGAGTCTGTTCACGCTTTTGCTGGCCAGTATCGACGCAGGCGGCTGGAACTGTTAGACTGTGTTGTTTTCAGCATCGCGGTAGCCCCGGACGGAGCTACCGACTCATACGAACTGTGTTTTTGAGGTATTTCTGCAGTTTAGAAGACATCTTGCAAAGTATCTAGTTTTCAAGTACTGTATTGTGGATTCTTTATCGTTTTTGGTCTTGTTTTGAGTATATAAAAATATTGGATATTTTTCTAAACTGGTGTGGTGTCCTTTTGTAGTGCTTTCACTGTGTTACTGTTGGTTAAGTGCAAATGCTTTGCACACTGTCTCTAAGGTCAGCCTGACTGCTCATGCCAAGCTACCAAGGGTGTGAGCAGGGGTTATTTTAGGAGTGTAACTCCCTTATCCTGACTAGAAGGAAGGGTCCCTACTTGGACAAAGGTCCAAACCATTGTCAACTAGAGACCCCCATTTCTAACACTCACCTTAGAGTATAATAGGCAAATACTGTATTATTCGTTAGGAGGGATATAGTCTTGTTGTCCTGTAGAAGGTGGTCTTATCCTGTTTTACCCACGAAACGCGTCAACGCTTCGTTTTGTTAAATTTGAGGAACAAAGTTTCAAATGTTGAAAAATTTCAGAGAACGAGATTACTCTAATTGATTCCTGCAAAGTAACAATTTTTATGACAAATGTGTATGTCTTGTGTGTTGTCTCTCTTGCTACGGTGTAATGTTTGATATATCGCCATATGATTGTCCATCTGGTTTTAGATTGATTTTACTTGATGAATTTTATGAATATATATATATTGTTTGATATTAAACTTGATAATTAAGGATGGTTTTGGTGGACCCTTTGAAGACTGGTGTATATGAGTGGATGACATTGAAAGAGGTGATGAACTATAGAGATGATTGAATCTAGTCTTCCAAGAGAATTTATTTGAGACGTTTCAGGTCCTTCACACCAGTTTTCTTTGGAAAGAAAGCCTTAATTTCACTCTTTAGGCCCGCGGAATGCCCCAGCTGCCATTTTGTCTCTCCTCATGATGGGAGGTTTGCCTCAATTTTCTCTTTTATGAGATGAGCGGAGTGCCCCTGCTGATTATGCCACATTGCTACTCTTGGTTTCTACATTATGCTTTGAGTTTTAAGTGCAGAAAGAACAATTGATGGACACAATGCTAAACCATGTCAAACATTCACACCAGTACAGAGATCTGGACCTAAATCCATCGTTGTTTGCTCCCCATGCCATTTCAATTTAAACCCAGCCATATGCAAATCAGTCTTTACCCTGGTCCCTATGGGAACAGTCCAACCCGAACTGCCAGGCCTGGTCCTCCCTGGACGGGAAACAAGCATCCTGGGAACGGTTTCAGTGTTTTACCCCTCATCAGCCAGGCTAGCTTGACTCCATTTGCATGGAGAACATGGGACCAACGTCTGGGCATATCCATCCCACTCAGGGTGGTAAATGCAAAAAAACCATTTGATGGACAGAATGTTGAACAATGTCAAACATTCACTCGAGTACAGAGATCTGGGCCTAAATCCATTGTTTTTTTGTTCCCCATGCCAATCCAGTTTAAACCCAGTCATATGAAAACCAGTCTTGACCCTGCTCCCTATGGGAACAGTCCAGCCGGAACTCCCAGGCCAGGTCCTCCCTGGACTGGAAACAAGCATCCTGGGGTCCCAGGATGCTCGTTTCCGGTGTAGGTAGGTCCTGGCTTGGCAGTTCGGGCTGGACTGTTCCCATGAGGAACATGGTCAAGACTGATTTGCATATGGCTGGGTCCAAACTGGGGTGGCATTGTGAGCAAAAGAACAATGGATTATGCCCAGATCTTTATGACTAGGGGTCAATGTTTGCATTGTCCAGCATTCCGTCAATCATTTGTTCCTTTTGCTTTTGTTGCCCTAAGTGGGAAGGGTATGCCCAGATGTGGGTCCTGTGCTCACTGCACCCCTGGATTCAAGATAGCCAGGCTGATGAGGGGTGATGCCCTGAAACTGGTCTCAGGATGCTTGTTTCTGGTCCAGCGAGGTCCTGGCTTGGCAATTTGGGCTGGACTGTACCCATGAGGAACAGGGTCAAGACTGATTTGGCATGGCTGTGTCCAAACTGGGGTGGCGTTGTGAGCAAAAGAACAATGGATTATACCCAGATCTTTGTGACTGGGGTTGAATGCTTGCACTGTTCAGCATTCCGTCCATCATTTGTTCCTTTTGCTTAAGCTTTAAGTGGCATACATTAGTAGTTTTTGAACTGGAGATGTTCTGCCTGCCATTTTGTACCTGGCAATCGGATAAGAGCGTCATGCCTCCATGCCATAGTACAAAGAATACATACTTTTCTGTCTCTTTTTATTAAATTAATGTTTTATTTTCAGGAAAACATTTTGTTTTTCTACCCATATACCGTTTGGATTCACCCCAATGTACCTCAGACATAGATTCTTGACCAATAAGTTCTTTCATTTTCTGCCAAGAATATTTGCCCGTTCACAATATAACAATCATTTGACTTTTACATTCAATATATTGTTATATGGGCCTGAAATAAGAATGTTCTCAATCGTTTGGAATCAGCTATATCTAAGATTACACATTTTCAATCCCTTATCAAACCTAAAGCTGATATGATGAAGGGCATGGATTTTCCTTCTCCAGGCGGTACTGCGTCTCCTTCTCAAGGTCTTTGAGCTATTGCTAAAAAGATTACTGCCTCAGGTTCAGTTTAGAAACCTAAAAAAGATGTTGACTCTCCTCCTAAATCTCCTTCGTCGTTGAAATTAAAAGATTTGATGGAAGAGCTGAAGTTATTGCAGACATTTGTTATGAAAGCTGCTGCCACTCTGCAAAAGGTGGAAGAAAGGTGGTGTACGCTTAATAAATGGGTCTCTACTATGGAGCAACGTCTTAGTGAATTGGAGGACTTGATGCCCAATGTCTCATAAATCACCAAAGATATTGATATGCTTAAAAGGGTAACTGAAGGTTTGGAGAACAGAACTAGGGGAAACACCCTCAGACTATATGGCATTTCATAGGGAGCTCAGATATGATTGCTTCTTTACAATCAATATTGCTAACAATTGTTCATTGCAATTCCATAAACACTTTAAGCATACAGAGAGCTAATCATTTGGGTCCAAAGCTTACATTAACTTCAAGAGGTAAATCTGGGAGTATTATTATGTTATTCCTTCAATATACTGACCTGATGGATATTGTCAAAGCTGCAAAATTGCAAAAATCTCTTTAATGGTCAGGCAATACTGTCTTTTTGTCAAAGACATTTCCAATGCAACTGCAACTAGGCAGAAGTAATTACTTGATCTGAGACCTCAGCTTTGGGCTATGAATGCTAGATATGGGCAGGTGCTTCCTTTTTTTTCAAAGTAATCTACAGAGACAGGACCACCACTTATACTAACCCCACCATCTTACAGGACTTGCTACAACGACACCAGATGGAGAATATGGACATTGGTGCTCACGTTATTAATTAAGTGTGCTCTGTTGTTGTTGAATGTCTTAATCATATTCTCTTCTTTTGCAGATACATCTCTCAATCTCCTTGATTATAGTTGTGTTGTCAAGTAAACGTGTTCAGTGGATTCAAGTTGTTCAGTGTCTTTGGTTTCATGTTCAGTATATCTGCCCTTTGTGTAGGTAAGTGACAGTCTTTCCTTTTTTTAGGTACTATATATTCCTGCTAATTTATCTTTCACTAGTTTCCTCTGAATGTTTTCTCCTGTTGTTTAGAATTTTGTTATTATTGTTTTATACGAATATGGAGCAGGGTCCTGCACGTCCTCTTGTCTCCTCTCCCAGCATAGTGTATTTTTTCTTTTTTAAAGTTTCAATATGTGACCTTCATAATGATCACCTTTTCTTTTTTTTTTTCAATTTTGGAATCCTTTTTCCTGTCCCATTATCAGTTTTTTGTCTTCTGCTTCACTTTCTCCATCTCTCTTTATTCAATCTTTCACCTCCTTTCCTTTTTCTCCATCTCTCTTATTTTATTCGGTTACGTCAACAGTAAATGTTATTATGATAGTCAAAGAAATGTAAAATAAACCTTAGAGTTATTACTTGGAATGTTAAGGGCCTAAAGAATCCTATCAAGAGACAGTGCGTTTTGACTCAACTCGCAAGGTTAAAGGGTGAATTGGTCTTATTGCAAGAAACTCATCTTTCAGAGAATGACATATGTAAACTTCAGATATAGTGGGTTGGAGATATTTTCTTTTACCCTGCTTCAGGCAATAATGCTGGAGATGCAATTTAATGTCTTAAGCATTTAACTGTGAAACTGATTTTGAAAGAAAGGGATTTTGTGGGTAGATGGGTATTTGTTTATCTTTAAGTAAAATAAACTGAAGTATGTTTTGTTAATGTGTACAGACCCAAAAATCCTGATCCCCAATTTTGGTTTACCCTATCACAGATACTCCTAAAGTATCCTATTGACAATTTCATTTTAGGGGGTGACTATAATCAGACAGTCAATCCCTTTTTAGATAGACATCCACTAGGTAAACCACATCCCTAATAACACAAGTAAATCTGTTTGAAGGGCTACCTTCTGAAGAGGTCTAATATATGCATGGAGCTTAGCTAACCCACATATTAGAGAATACACTTCCCATTCCGCATTCCATCAATCTCAATCAAGGATTGATTACCTATGCGTTTGTGAAAGCATGACTCAGGCCTTAAATAATTCAAAGATTGGTTCCATAGTAATTTCAGACCATGCCCTGGTCTGGTCCGATTTCGATCTACTACAAAATAAATCAAAACCCTCATATTGGAGATTCAAAAATAATTTATTGAGATCAGGCTTTCTTAACAGAATACCAACAGTTATTTCAGGAATTTATTGCATTCAATATGAATGACAATATTTCAATATGCATGGTTTGTGATGCCTTTAATGCTTCATCTAGGGAATGTATTATCAATTACGTTTCTGTAAGAAGAAACGATAACAGAAAAAGAAGCTCTAAAACTTTTACATAAAATTAAAACACTCAAACATAAATATGACACAACAAGACATAATAAAGAAAACTCAGGAGAACTAATTAAAGTCAAGATACAATTTTAATGAAAATTCCACAAATAGGACCTCGGGCTACTTGCTAAAAGTCAATGCTCAATATTATGGAGGCAGAAACAGATCTGGTATACTTCTGGACAATTACTTAACATTTAAAAAAGAGAAGACTCATGTCAAATCTATTATTAACTCACAAGGGTCTCTAGTTTATAAACATGTGGAGATTTTAAACGGTTTTGTTCACTATTATACCAAACTATATACTCCTGACAATACTCCTTCAGACATTTTATTAGAGTATTTTTTCTCTTCCTTGAAAAAGGAGACTCCTCCCTCATTAGATTGTTCCCCCTTAGACCAAGTCTTCACAATCCAGGAACATTTATCTGCACTAAAAGAACTTACTACTTGCAAATCACCTGGACCTTATGGTTTCGTAGTAGAATTTTACTTACAGTTCTCTAATCTGTTGCTTGCCCTTGTTAGAAAATGGGGGTCTTTAGTTGGCAGTGGTTGGCACCCTGCCAAGTAGGGACCCTTATTCTAGTCAGGCTAAGGGGATTACACAGCTAAGATAAACCCTGGTTACCCCCTTGGTAGCTTGTCACAAGCAGCCAGGCTTATCTCAGAGGCAATGTGTAAAGCATTTGTACAAAACACATACAATAACGTAGTAAAAAAACTACAAATGGACAACACACCATTTTAGAAAAATAATCAATATTTAGCTGCATAAAACAAGACAAAAACGACAAAAATCCAACATACACAAGTAAAGATATCACTTTTAGAAGGTTCAAACAGTTCAGTTCATAGATAACTATGGAATCACAACTTCTTAGAGCAACGTACCTGGGATGCGTCAAAATCAAAGACGAAAACAGGCACAGGTGAGATAAGACACCGATAACAAAGCGATGCATCAATTCCTTACTCTCAGGGGAGGGGATGCATTGATTCCTTACTCTCAGGGAAGGGGATTGGTCAATTCCTTACTGCCAGAGGAAATGATGCGTCGATCCTTGCTGCGGTGCAGAGGAGGTGATGTGTCGATTCCTTGTAGCAAGGGGAGATGATGCGTCGAGTTTCGAACACACGGCCTTGGTTCCTTACTGCTCGGCAACGTCGATGGAGACTTAGCGAACAGGTACGATGCATGGAAAATCCGGTTGTGCTGGGTTGATGCAGTGGCGGTGAAACAGGCACTGCATCAATTTCTCAACTGCGATGCTGGTGATACGTCAATTCTTCAGCTGCACAGCAGGGCCTGCGTCAGAGTCAGAGCCGGTGCCTCGACGTCATACACACGGTGCTCAGGACTCAGACTGCAGCGATCTTCTCACAGTGATGAGCTGTTTTTTCAACCGCATGGCAAGACTGCGACGGGAAAAACATGTGTTGGTCAGTGCATGGATTTTCTTCTTTTCATGCAGCAGAAGCTACCTCCAAGGGCCAGAACTGGAATTGGCACCACTTGGAAGGTCCGAACTCCCAGCAGAGGAGTTCAGGGGCTGCAGATGAAGTCTTTGATGGTCCTGGCACTTCGTAACAGGGGGCAAGCACAAACAAGCAGTTGGAGAACCTTGGCAAGCAGGATGAGGAAAACAAAGTCCTGTCCTTTCACTCTCCAAGACAGAAACAGCAAGCAGTAGGCCAGCACAACACAGCAACAAGCAATGTGGCAGTTCCTCTCCTATAGCTTCTACAGCTCTTCTCCATGGCAGAATCTCATCTTAGTCCGGAAGTGTTATAAAATGTGGGGCCACAGCTGCAGTACCTGTACCAGTTTCTGCCTTTGAAGTAGGCAAACTTCAAAGGATAGTCTTCGTAGTGCTCAAGACCCTGCCTTTTCCTGACCTGGCTCCGGACATACTACAGGGGGTGGAGACAGCTTTGTGTGAGGACAGGCACAGCCCCAATTAGGTGTCAGTAACAACTCCTCCCACCACTCTAGCTCAAGAAGACCCATCAGCCTTGTGATGGACCATCAGAATATGCAGGGCACACCTCAACTCCCTTTGTGTGACTGTCTATAGTGAATGCACAAACAGCCCACTGTCAGTCTAAACCAGACGAGGATTCCACAGGCAGGCAGAGACACGAATGGTAAAGCAAGAAAATGCCCATTTTCTAAAAGTGCCATTTTTATACACATAATTTAAAGACCAACTTCACTGAAAGATGTATTTTATAATTCTAAGTTCAGGGAACCAAAACTCCAAATCTCTATCTCTTTCCAATTGAAAGCTACACTTATAAGATGTTACAAGGCAGCTCCAATGATAACCTATGTGAGAGATAGTCCTTGCAATAGTGAAAAATGAAATTGTTAATATTTCACTATCAAGACATGTAAAACACACAAGTACATGTCCTACCTTTCACATACACTGCACCCTGCCCATGGGGCTACTTTGGGCCTACCTTACATGTGGAAAAAGGAAAGGTTTGGGCTTGGCAAGTTGGTGCACTTGCTAGGTCGACATGGCAGTTTAAAAATGCATTCACAGACACTGCAGTGGCAGGCCTGAGACAGGTTTGCAGGGCTACTCATGTGGGTGGCACAATCAGTGCTGCAGGCCCACTAGCAGCATTTGAATTACAGGCCCTAGGCACACACAGAGCAGATTACTAGGGACTTATCAGTAAATCAAATATGCCTATCTTGGATCATCAATCATAATCACAATGTACACAGGGGTACTTGCACCTTAGCACTGATCAGCAGTGGTAAAGTGCCCAGAGGTCAAAAACCCAAAAACTAGCAAAAACAAAATGCAGCATACAGTCAAAAATGGGAAGTCAGAAGCAAAGAAAACAGGGGAAAAACACCCCAAAGATGCCAGGTCTAACACCACTGTTATATCGACTTATCACATCTTTTTTCTCTTCTAATTCCTCTCAAGGATCCTTTACAAAGGCTATGATTTGTCTCATTTCAAAAAAAGGAAAGGATCAGATGTTATGTAAGAATTACAGGCCAATCTTTCTCATAAACACAGATTGTGAAGATTTTGCTAAAGCTCTTGCTCTTAGATTAGAAACTTTCCTACCAGACATTATTGGTTCGGAACAAATGGGCTTTGTTAAAGGACACAATATTTCTGACAATTCTAGCACTTTTCTCAACATAATTTATTAAGCTACTAAAATACAGTGCTCCATTGGCAGCATTATCTTTAGATGCTGAAAAAGCTTTTGACAGTGTTAATTGGTGATTTCTAAAAAAAGCATTACAATGGCATGGATTTGGTCCTAAATTTATAGATTTCACGTTTCTAATGTATTCTTCCCCTCAATCATCTATATATGTTAACAGTACTCACTTATCTTATTTTACTTTGAAACAAGTTTCTAGACAGAGTTGCCCATTATCACTTCTTTTTATTTTGGCCTCAGATCCTTTTTTATGTCAGCTTAAGTCCTCTTCATCCTACTGTGGACTTCACATTAAAAATCAGCATATTAAAAATACTTCTTACGCGGATGACATTTTAATGTTTAATGTTTATGTCATCTCCCGAATCATCCCTCCCTCTATTCTCAAGTCTCTGAGTAGAAACTCTACAATTACTTTCGCTTTCTGCCGGTACTGGGCAATCAAATCATCCACTAAGGATATATTTGGCGAATCACTGCTAGCGGACATGGTCCTGGCATAAACATTCAATAACGCTAAGTTGAGACCTGTGGGAAATTTAAGCAATAGACCCATTAGATCAGGGGAATCAATGTTCAACAATTCACGGGTGCATACATTGTCAATCCTGACCAAAATAAGTAAACCTTCCACCGCCTGCCCCAAATTCCTAGACGGTAACACTTCCACATTATAGGTGACAAACCCATCAATGAAAATCTTATCCAACGCAAAAATAAACAGGCATCAAAACTCCCAGTAAAAGATAACCATTCTTGCTCATTAAGCTTTGACTTAACCCCAGCCAGGTTCCAGGAGATCAATGGAAAACCATCCTTTTGGGCAGAACTCCACAAGGGCACGGTACCATCATCCCCTATCTCCGTATGGGATTGTGTACCTAGAGTGAAATCAGGCATTTTTACACATATCCACTTATTATGAGAGCTTATTTCACAAACAAAGGTTACAGACGCTGCAATAGCAGTAGAATGCCTCACTAAAATGTGCCCTTCTGGTACATTATCTTTCTGTCCCAGTCAGTCAATCATGTCCAAACTGGAGGCCCATTCCTTTACTTGATTGTGAGGATTGAGCAACCCCTGATCATTTGGGTATTTAACATGAGCAACCTGAAGCCTGGACTGGTGCATATTAGATGTCGACACAGACAGAAGCTATTTCTTGATATTAATACCAGAGTTTGTATGTTGACAAATACGCTATCTAAAGTTTATTAGGCCTTTGACCAATGATTCATTTTTTAACTCCACTTCAATGTAATCCATACTAGAGTAGTCGTCACTATATCTCTTAGCGTGCTCTATATCAGACCTCCCAATACATAAACAGCCTCGTTTAGGTGAATGCTAGGAGGCAGTGTCACACTGGATTTCTAGATGCCTGTGGTTCACTTGTGGTGAAATAACGAGGATTTGAATATAACCTGGCTACATGTGGTGGAGTTGGAAGTAGCCTAAGTCCATGTGCAATCCCAGAAGGGATCACATCAGGGGAGCGAGAAATGACTCCCTCTTGAAGCTTCCTCTGATGCAAACCATTTGGCAATCGTTTTGCCTTACTCTTAGTGTTCACACTAGATGTCTTCAGATTATGTGGATGATTCTGCTTAGCTGCATGAGGAACAAGTACCTTTGAAGAAACCAGGAAGCTCTGGGACCTGGGGAATTCAGCAGGGAGAGTGTTTTGCTTGCTGGCTGGGGAGCCCATGCAAAGTACAGGGCTAGCTCAGGGAGACAGACAACCCAGCTTCCAGCAAACAAACACCCTTGTAGAGGACAAGGGGAGACATGGCCTGGCGCTGCAAGATGTCAGACGCCTTTTTTTGTCACTCCTGAGTAGGGCCCTCAATCTGTAATAATCCTGGTTGTACTCCAAAACTCAGGACAAGTGCAATGCATCAGGAGTTGCTGCCTGAGTGGAGAGGCCTCAGGGATGCCATTCGCATGGCAGATGGGCGCAACTGTGATCCCAGAGTGAGGGGCAAAGGAGGCGGCCTACTTCCACCAGACCTGTGGTGATGGACCCCACCCACCTGGAGAGTTAGCGAGGCTGGTGCACAACCCACATCTGGAAGAAGAGGTGGGGTGCACATCGGTGGCCCGACCCAGTGGGCCACTGGTTGGATAGTCTTGCCGAAGCTTCAAAATGGTAGCTGCGGCTTACAGCCACTGAGATCACAGTTGCAGGCCCAGAAAAAGGCATTGATAGAATTGCCTTCTTCCCTGCCCCTCATAACAGAGAGGTAAGGCTGTTAAGCTTGCTGTCAGTAGGGAGGACTTGTGGCGCATCTGCTGCCTTGGCTTTCTGATCGGTGCAGCGGGCTCCATGACATCAGCCTGGTGCATGGTGTGACCTGTGGGCTGTGCCAGGCTGGGACTTCTTTGTGTGCCTGGACCCTCAGGTAGCCTGCATATGAACAAATGCTCTCGGCGGGCACAGAGTGTATTCATCCCATGTGGAGTTTAGGGGTCTGGCCCATTTATTCCACCCACTATTTCTACTGCCTTGCCTCAGGTCCCTCGGGCCCCCACATCCAGGCTGCTACTGCACAGCCAAAGGCATAGAGGGAGATGGGACTACTCGTGCCTCTCTAGCTGGGACTTATCCGACAGTTGAGCTGGAGGTAGGGCTGCCGCCAGCTCCCCAGGCTGCCACTGCACAAACTAAGGCCTGAAATGAAGTGGGGCTGCATGTGCGCCCCCAGCTGAGACTAATCCATTGACTGAGCCAGGATTAGGGTGGGCTGTGACCTACCACACTGTTCTCCTCCAGAGATTTATCCACTCCCACACCTACCTAGGCATACGGAGGACTACACTAGGGGTGCGAGACCCCCACAAATGGGAAGTCACAGGGCTGGGAGGCCCCCGATCCTTGACCCTGACAGAGATGTCTAAATATGCTGCTCAGATGCCCAGCGACCCAACAACTAGCCAGAGTCGGCTGCAGCTCGCAACTGAACCTTTGGCAACCAAGCTGGACAAGATCCTTACCGCCATCTTGGAGACCAGGATAGACCTTTGAGGTAGGGTAGATGCAGTGATGGTTAAACTAACCCTTCTACGTGAAGACCAGCGTATGATTTCAGATAGGGCCCAGCAGGCCAAGGTTGCCTTAAAGGAGCTCCAACCTCAAAAAGAGGGCCTCAGCAAACAGGTTGCAGAACTCACCAACACAGTACGCTTTCTAGAGCACAAAATGGATGATGCAGAGGTGAGATCCCTCCCCAACAACTTGCATATCATAGGCTTTCTGGAGGGGACAGAGGCCACAGATCCAGCTACTTTCTTTGAAACTTGCCTCTCCACCCATGTCACATCTATGGAACTCCGCCCACATTTCACTGTAAAACTCGCCCACTGGGTACCCACCAAGTGCATGTGCCTGGTAATGCCCCCAGTCCTGTGGTGGCAAATATCATTGTTTTAGAATTCTGCAAGCTGCCAGGAGTGCAGGCCACATACCCGTTGAAAAAGCTTGGATACTCCACTTCCCGGACTATATCCTCGCAGTCCAGCACAAGAGGGCCATGCTCATGGCTGTGAAACACAAAACTGAGTGATGTTGTCTTCAAATACACTCTGTTATTTCCTGTTTAACTGAAGGTACTTGCGAGCCAACAATCATATTTTTCAAGTAACCTGCCGATGCCTGCCACTGGGTGGAGCAGTAGCATCATGACTCACCTGAAATGGACACTGCCACCCACGCTGGGCTGCAAGAGTCTGATCTCCGCCAGGTCCCCCTCCAATGATCTGTCCCCAGCACAGACAAAGTGGGAAAGAACCTCAGCCCTTGCTACTGCATCCCACCTCAGAATGCAGGACTTGACCCGCTACACGATGCTTCAGATGAAACCTCACATGACAAGGACTCAGCAGGGAGAGTGTTTTGCTTGCTGGCTGGGGAGCCCATGCAAAGTACAGGGCTAGCTCAGGGAGACAGACAACCCAGCTTCCAGCAAACAAACACCCTTGTAGAGGACAAGGGGAGGCATGGCCTGGCGCTGCAAGATGTCAGACGCCTTTTTTTGTCACTCCTGAGTAGGGCCCTCAATCTGTAATAATCCTGGTTGTACTCCAAAACTCAGGACAAGTGCAATGCATCAGGAGTTGCTGCCTGAGTGGAGAGGCCTCAGGGATGCCATTCGCATGGCAGATGGGCGCAGCTGTGATCCCAGAGTGAGGGGCAAAGGAGGCGGCCTACTTCCACCAGACCTGTGGTGATGGACCCCACCCACTTGGAGAGTTAGCGAGGCTGGTGCACAACCCACATCTGGAAGAAGAGGTGGGGTGCACATCGGTGGCCCGACCCAGTGGGCCACTGGTTGGATAGTCTTGCCGAAGCTTCAAAATGGTAGCTGCGGCTTACAGCCACTGAGATCACAGTTGCAGGCCCAGAAAAAGGCATTGATAGAATTGCCTTCTTCCCTGCCCCTCATAACAGAGAGGTAAGGCTGTTAAGCTTGCTGTCAGTAGGGAGGACTTGTGGCGCATCTGCTGCCTTGGCTTTCTGATCGGTGCAGCGGGCTCCATGACATCAGCCTGGTGCATGGTGTGACCTGTGGGCTGTGCCAGGCTGGGACTTCTTTGTGTGCCTGGACCCTCAGGTAGCCTGCATATGAACAAATGCTCTCGGCGGGCACAGAGTGTATTCATCCCATGTGGAGTTTAGGGGTCTGGCCCATTTATTCCACCCACTATTTCTACTGCCTTGCCTCAGGTCCCTCGGGCCCCCACATCCAGGCTGCTACTGCACAGCCAAAGGCATAGAGGGAGATGGGACTACTCGTGCCTCTCTAGCTGGGACTTATCCGACAGTTGAGCTGGAGGTAGGGCTGCCGCCAGCTCCCCAGGCTGCCACTGCACAAACTAAGGCCTGAAATGAAGTGGGGCTGCATGTGCGCCCCCAGCTGAGACTAATCCATTGACTGAGCCAGGATTAGGGTGGGCTGTGACCTACCACACTGTTCTCCTCCAGAGATTTATCCACCACCCACACCTACCTAGGCATACGGAGGACTACACTAGGGGTGCGAGACCCCCACAAATGGGAAGTCACAGGGCTGGGAGGCCCCCGATCCTTGACCCTGACAGAGATGTCTAAATATGCTGCTCAGATGCCCAGCGACCCAACAACTAGCCAGAGTCGGCTGCAGCTCGCAACTGAACCTTTGGCAACCAAGCTGGACAAGATCCTTACCGCCATCTTGGAGACCAGGATAGACCTTTGAGGTAGGGTAGATGCAGTGATGGTTAAACTAACCCTTCTACGTGAAGACCAGCGTATGATTTCAGATAGGGCCCAGCAGGCCAAGGTTGCCTTAAAGGAGCTCCAACCTCAAAAAGAGGGCCTCAGCAAACAGGTTGCAGAACTCACCAACACAGTACGCTTTCTAGAGCACAAAATGGATGATGCAGAGGTGAGATCCCTCCCCAACAACTTGCACATCATAGGCTTTCTGGAGGGGACAGAGGCCACAGATCCAGCTACTTTCTTTGAAACTTGCCTCTCCACCCATGTCACATCTATGGAACTCCGCCCACATTTCACTGTAAAACTCGCCCACTGGGTACCCACCAAGTGCCTGTGCCTGGTAATGCCCCCAGTCCTGTGGTGGCAAATATCATTGTTTTAGAATTCTGCAAGCTGCCAGGAGTGCAGGCCACATACCCGTTGAAAAAGCTTGGATACTCCACTTCCCGGACTATATCCTCGCAGTCCAGCACAAGAGGGCCATGCTCATGGCTGTGAAACACAAAACTGAGTGATGTTGTCTTCAAATACACTCTGTTATTTCCTGTTTAACTGAAGGTACTTGCGAGCCAACAATCATATTTTTCAAGTAACCTGCCGATGCCTGCCACTGGGTGGAGCAGTAGCATCATGACTCACCTGAAATGGACACTGCCACCCACGCTGGGCTGCAAGAGTCTGATCTCCGCCAGGTCCTCCTCCAATGATCTGTCCCCAGCACAGACAAAGTGGGAAAGAACCTCAGCCCTTGCTACTGCATCCCACCTCAGAATGCAGGACTTGACCCGCTACACGATGCTTCAGATGAAACCTCACATGACAAGGACTCAGAGATCTCACAGCTTAGCATGGCTTTTGTCATACACCCTTCTATGACACCCCAGGCAGTTGAAAACATAATATGAACACACATGCTACTAGAAGGCTAACCTCGTGCAAATCCGCGATCCGAGACATATCACTTCTAAGCAGTCAAATGCAAATTTGACTGCTTCCTTACACGCCACATCTCTTTATCTTAGGCTCTTCTTGTGCCCACCCTGATTCCCCTCCCTTCACGCTGTGAACATTGTGGCTTGCAATTCATCAAACTTAGGGTTCCACAACACTGAATTGTTGTCATTGCTGCTTGGGCAGACAGTTGCTGCTCTGCCACTCCAGAGTTGGTTGATGAGTCATTTTTGCAGTTGAGTCTGATTCACAACTAAAGTGCAGAATGTCTCTGGGTGGCGCAGGTCATTAGGCCAGCTATTTTCACCCATTGTATCACTGCACACCATGGGTAAATTGTCACATGTGACTTGGTATATCTGCGGCATGGGCATTTCAAGGAGGAACTACTCTGCACAATTATACCTCAAACCGTGGGGGCACATATAGCCTTCTTGCAAGGACTACTAACTTTACTACTCCTAAACTGAGAAAAATCCTAACTTTAAGTCTTTCGGTATTCACAGAAGGCATTTAGGAGTCCTAAAGTTAGGAGTCCTAACTTTACTACTCCTAAACTGAGAAAAATCCTAACTTTAAGACTTTCGGTATTCACAGAAGGCATTTAGGAGTCCTAAAGTTAGGACTACTAACTTCTGTGAATACCGAAATGAGTAAGTTCATTCTGTGAATACCAAAATGAGTAAGTGTATTCTGTAAATACCAAAAAGTACTAACTTTACGTTTTTGACGTAAGTTAGTTCTGTGAATCAGGCCTTTTGCCTTTATTGCCTTTGTAGCACCATTTTCACAAAAGGGGTCAGCCTGTTTACATTCTAGGTCAGATGATTGTAACGAGCTCTCTCTAGAGCTTCCCAACTTTTCATTGTCACCACTACAGTGCAGTGCTTCTAGTCTGTGGCTTAAAAAGATCTGAATATATTTTCCAGGTCTAAATTGCTGTTGATTGGCTCCCTAATAGACGCAAGGTGGACTTCAAGAGTTTAAGGGGCATATTCACAAGGACCTACCTTAACCCATCAAAAGTGGAGATAGATTTAACACCCCATTCACAAGCGGGTGCAAACTGCAGACATCGCCAGTACTCCCGCGACAACTGCCCCAAAATTTATCTCCACGGTGGACACCATCAACTAACCCTAATGAGATGCAGAGAAGGCGTTCCCGTGCAAAAACACATGAAAAAACCTCAACACCACTTTCACAACGAACTGCCAGATCTGCGATGCGAACCAAAAACAGGCGATAAGCCGCGGTAGCAGCAGGGATTTAACACCTGCCTTCTGCTGGTGTTAAGCAGGACGACTACCTGCAGCAGGAGCCCAGCCAAGAGCCACATCTGAAGACCCACAGATGCCATGGAGACAATGATCATGCAGCTCCGAGACCCATGAGGGACACAACACACACCCCCACCCACCCCAGGCCCGCCACCACCCCCAGGCCCGCCACCACCCCCAGGACCCGACCCGCCCCCCCCCCGGGAACACCACAAAGGCAGCATACACAAAGACAGCAGACCCACCTGAAACGCACCTGCCACCCAGACCCAACGCCAGAGGAGGACATTGCCCACTACAGGCTCAAAAGGACAATCATCCCCCGCATCCTGACCCACATCCCCCACCTGCTGACGGTACCAACCCAGCGGACTACCAACATCCCTCCGCAGACAAAGCTGCCGGCTGCGCAGCACATGTCGGCCTCTGGTACCATCCAACCCACAACTGCCAGAGTCGGAGGAGTCACACAGCCAGCCCCATACAAGGCCATCACACCTGTCCTGGATGCCAACAACAGCCTGGTACCCCAGCACCTCCACTTCACCCACACTGTGCAGGAGCTGCTGGAGACCAAGCAAGGCCCCTACGCCATAGCTGGATTCCCTCACGTGTCAGGGCCAATCAACTGCACACATGTACCCCTCGTGCCCCCTGCCGACACTGCACACAACTACCACAACAGAAAGCACACGCATATCATGAATGTTCAGGCAACAGTGGACCACCCGGGACTCCTCAACGATGTCGTGGCCAACTCCCCAGGCAGATTGCATGATTCTCACATCTCCCGACAGTCCATCATCACCCAGTGCTCCCAGGATGGCACCCATGGAAATGCAGTGCCCGTTGGTAAGTCCAAAATGAACACACCACACACCTCCAGCCCACAGTCATGCAACTCACAACACTGGCAATGGGCACGCAGCACAACTACATTCAACATGACACACAACATGCCAACCGACCAGACACGACAACACAACTCCATTGGGAATCTGGCCTTGCCATGCCCACAACCCAGCCACGGCATGGCACCACAGACACACAATAGCAGGATGCGAGGAGAGGCATGGAGCAGGCATGTGCGAGAGCGGCAAGTGACCAAGGAATGTGAACCTACCCAATGCCAGGTGTGGCATGGAGGCGCCGGACAGACCACAGAGTGCAAACCACGGAAATGGCCATGTGGAGATCAACTGCTGGTGCATGGAGTGTAGTGGCCAGTGGACGCTACCATGTCCCCACAGGCTGTGGGGCAGAACGCGGAAATGTCGCACGTTATGTCCCCCCCTGCATGCGCATGCATAGTGGGTTGGACCTGCGTATGCCAGGCCTGCGTAGGGGTGTGAATAAAAAGCCCGTCGCACTGGGCGTAGTTCTCATTCGGAATGGACAACGTGTCTGCCAGTGCGGCGCCTCTCGGCCTGCCACAAGTCCTGCACCGAGCACGGCGGGGCCTGCGTCCCTGTGCGCCTGCTGCACCCCGGGCCGCTGGTCCCCTGACCCGTCATGCTGGCCCCAGCACACCAACGAGGCTCCGCTCACCTGACTACACCGGCGTGTGTCAAAGAGGACCTACCACGTGCCGGTGCAAGCTCCAAGCACCAGTCCCACGACCTCTGCAGCCTCCGCAGACCATCGCTGGCCCCCCGACGCTGGCCCACATTACTCCTTTCTCATTTACATACTCCACCGGCATCCTCTTCGGCCCAGTAGGTCCAACATGTGGAACTGTGTCCTGAGTCTTGAATGGCAGTGACCCCAAGTCCGTGGCAGCGGCCACAGCACCAGACTCCCTTCGATCAGTGAGGCATAATTCCATATCGCAAGCCTGCGACACGTGGTGCCACTAACCCTGTGCAACGCAAGCCGGCGACACGTGGATGAGGGCTCAGGCCTACACTGCGCTCCAGTCGGTCCCACATATGGAACTGTGTCCTGAGTCTTGAATGCCAGTGACTCCAAGTCCGTGGCAGCGGCCACAGCACCAGACTCCCTTCGATCAGTGAGGCATAATTCCACATCGCAAGCCTGCGACATGTGGTGCCACTAACCCTGTTCAACGCAAGCCTGCGACACGTGGTGCCACTAACCCTGTTCAATGCAAGCCTGCGACACGTGGTGCCACTAAACCTGTTCAACGCAAGCCTGCGACTCGTGGTGCCACTAACCCTGTTTAACGCAAGCCGGCGACACGTGGATGAGGGCTCAGGCCTAACCTGCAGACCAGTAGGTCCCACATCCAGCACCTAGTTGCGTATCATGAATGGCAGAGTCCACACCAGTGAACGCACGGAGAGGAGTAAGAGGAGTAAGAGGAAGATGCGGCTCAGTCCGGACGAAAGCCGGATCAGAGTCACGGAGGTGATCGAACACGATCAACAACCGACCTGGTGCCATCAACCCTGTTCACCGCAAGTCCGCGTCCCGTGGTGCCACTGAACCTGAACTACGCAGGCCGGTGGGGCCATCCAACCTAAGCCGGCGACACTCGGTGAATGGCCCGTGCTGACCGCTACCTTAGGCCTACACTGCGGTCCAGTAGGTCACACATGTGGAACTGTGTCTTGGGTAAGATGTAGAGGAGTCCACACCATTGGACACGCCTCATTGCAGTCGGCATCCCCTAACAGCACTGGTGCCACTAACTCTGTGCGCAATGACTCATGGGCACTTTCTGGTTGGACTTTGGTGGGGTCTGAGTCCATGGCCTGGTGGTTTTCTGCATCTTCATCTGGCTGGACCGGACTTGGTGTCCGACATGTGTCTGTTCCATTCATCTCCACCATAGTGACTGTTTCAGCGTGGTTCTGCCCTCTGCCTCATGCCCTGGGGGTACACCTTCCACTGTCCACCAAGACACTCCGCGACAAGCCCCTTTGTCATCTACGGGAACCTGCCCTGCTCTCGTGACCCTGCCCCAGTGCCCCGCAAGTCAGCGGCCCGTGGCGGTAGGCCCGTGCAGGACGCTGTGCATCCGGGGCCACTAACTCTGTGCAGCACAATTCATGGGGCCTTTACGGTTGAATGGTTGTGTCCTTTACGATGTACACTGTTGTCGATTTCTGACTGCACTAGGCAGCCCTTGCCTGCTGGTGTGCACACACCCCACACACATCCAACACAGGTGTCACTCGATATGTGTGCCTCCTAATAAATGTGGCCGGGCGCACGTGCCCGTAGCCATTCACACCATCTGAGAAAGTGTGTCTGTGTGGTCATTGTGTAAGCATGATGGGCACGGGCCCTGAAACATCACAGTGGGCTGTCTTCAGCAGATGATACCATGTCACCTCAGCGTTGGCAGTGACCCTGGATATGTAGCTTGGCCCGCCCCCCCTGCATGCACAAGCAGCGTGTGCTGGTCCGGCGTACGTCAGGTCAGCGCAGGGGTGTGCTGATTCGGCAGGGGGAGCAGGGCGTGGCTCGGACTTGGCCTTGGGCAGTATGTGTGGTAAGTGTCTCTCTGTGTTGGGGTGTTGTCGCCACCAGGGCCACAGTAGTCGATGTTGCAATGTAGCATGCACCAGGAGGGCGGGCCCGCATGTATGGGGAAATGTAGGAGCGCAAGACCGCTCGGGGTCTTGGCACATTCATGCCAGGTGTTATGTGTATGAGTCCTGCGGCTGCATGAGTCAGTTGCCTAGCCTCATTCGCAGCACGATCGCAGCCAGCCATGGACTGTACACCTGTGTCTACCCTGTCCGGACCATTGGCCTACACTCACGTGGCCGCACACCTTCAAAGGCCAGGGTCACGGTGTTGTTGGCATGCCGCGGGACATGCGCGGACAGGCATGACAATGGTGTGCCGTGGTACAACTGCGCAGCGCACACAAGTGTGGGGGCTCGTGGGAGGGAGGAGCAGCTGTGAGGCAACGTAACACACAGTGAGGCCGCTCCTGTGCCACATGCTGGGCATATCATCCATGATTCCCAGGGTCAAAGACATCCCACCACACCCACGACAGGTCTCTGTACATCTCCTGAATGCATGCAGATGGTGAAGTTACTGTAGGGATGAAGGGTCCTTTGTCTGTACTATCAGGTGGATGGCACATCTGCAGCTCCGAGCTGGGACTTGCATGTGGCCGGCACCCCCTGACAGATATGATAGCATTTACTTGCGACTCCCACACTACGCACTGCCCGACGTGAGCCCAACGTGTACACATCCCACACGCAGAAGTACTTGGTCGTAGTTAGCGTGCGTGAGATGGCCTTCACATGTACTCCCACCCCAGCCCAGGCCCGCACCCGTTGCACACAGACACTGCTAATTGCTCCGAGCTGTGCCATTTCATCCACAGGACTGGCGCAGGGCAAGCCAGTGCTGCTTCAAGCAGAGCCACTGACGCAATGGCAGACCATCCCGGACACATGCTCGACTCCAGTCATGTGGACCTGTACCGTGCACGTCTGCTGCATGTACCGGGGGCACTGCCATTGGCAGTGCTGCGGATAAGTTACCGACTGAGCTTCCGCCTTGCGAACGTCACCTGTGTTCAGCCTGTGTTGCATTGTCGCTCGTGCATATTTGAGTGGACCATGGATGTCTGCTTCTCCAACGTGACTGTAGCTGACCTGGATTTCGACGTGTGTGTGCGCCCCCTGTTGGCCCAGGAGTGTCACCGTGATGCCCGTTTATGGCATGCATGGATGTTTGGCATGCATGCTGGCAACTGGACCTGGGATATTGCACGAGTTGTCGTGTGCAGTGAGCACATTGAGCCGCTACCCGATTGGGCTTTGGTGCACATTGGGGCCATGGGTTGGAGTCAGCACATCTGTCCGGGTCAGCTGATGGATTACGTCGACGACATGTCAGATGTGGTGGACAACAATCTCTCATTGGAGATGTTGACCTACGCTGCTGCACTCGCGTTCATGGACGAGTGACAAGGTACCTGCAGCCACAACTGGATGTGACCCATTGCATGTGTCCCGACGCCTGGTTGCATGTTGGGAATCTGGTCACATGTCCCAAGAGGACAGTGGGCATGGCTGCATTGGCCTGGACTCCTGATCCATCCGCGGACAACCAACGCGGGTTGGCACTGACTTGTGTTGGTGATGGACTCCCCCGGGGTGGCCATGAGCGCTTTCCTACGTTCCTCATTCAGACATGCTGCTGCATTGGTCTGCATTTTGTAGCACTTCTCTTGGCCGTACTGATACGCACTTGTTGATAAAGTTTCCGCACTTTCACTTGTCTCCAACTGTGTTGTGTCTTGATTTGTATGCCAATGTGTGTGTCATGGATTCTCTGGATCCCTGCCATACGTGCATTGCTACCCCATCAGGGCTGTGGGTTGGTACTTGTGCATTATCATGTCCCTGTTTCGTGCTTTGCCAGATGCATATGGCCATTTACCGGCCACAAGCGGGTGCACTTGTGTCCTGTGTTCGTTTGTGCAAATGTTGCTGTTTGTACCACATTGTGTTCGATGTTGGGGTGCTCTGCTTCCTATGTGTGTGTGCTGCATTGTGTGTGAGATGTCCCTTCAGCTCTGATTTGGCTCACCCTTCTCCCTTTCAGGCAGTGTGGTTTTCACTTCTGTGCTTGTTCAGTGGTGTGATATTGCCGGGTTGTGTGACTTGTGCTCTTGGTTGGTGTTGTTACTCTTGGGCATGGTTTGTCTGCAGTTGTGCTGTGCTTAATTGTGCATGTGTGCCATTGTGCCCATCTCCCCCCGTCCCCCCAGTTCCTGGTCGTTCCTCTCCCTGTTGCTGTGTTGTCTGTTGTTTTGGGCAGTTTCCGGTCCCCGAGTCCTGCCACCATCTCCAGACTGATGTGGTGGACACCATTTCCTCTATGTCATCCAGCTCCTGTTGTGGTGCTGGACTCCCACCTCCGGTGTGCATTGCTGCCTTCTTGTTGTTGGCGTATTTCTGCTTGTTTGTGCGTTCCGCATCATTCCGGCTGTTCTGGTTTTCTTCCATTGTCCTCCTCCGCTCTCCGGCTGCATTCACCTTGTCCACGATGGCCTGCCATGTACAATGTTTTGTTGCCAATGGGGCTTGTGGGGTTGTATACTGGCTCCGGTTGCCTCGATTGTGCTTGGCTGTTCTTTTCTGTTTGGTTTATCTTTCTTTTTCCTGCTTTTGTTGTGCTTATTCCCGCCTGCCGTGTGTGTGTCGCAGGCCTGGAGGTGCTTATCGCTGCTTTCCTCATCGCGATTGGGCTCATCGCACGTTTTTTTGTGTTGTGGTTTGTGTTTTTATCTCCATCGAGGTGGTTGTATCGCGGACATTGGCCGTGTTTTCGGCGGACTATCGCATGGTACCGCCGTGTTGTGAATTCCAGGTTAACACGGGGTTATTTTCCCGCAATAGGCTGCGATGTGTAAAGTTGCGATAACATTTTTTGGAGATGTTTAGCACACGTTCTTGTGAATATACCCCCAAGTCTTATGCATAATGCTTATTATGGCATGGCACTTCATCTCAATTTTAAGCAATAAAAACCGTCAAGGGCTCCTCATTCCAATATCCAGTTATGTTATATTACATCACGTGTCAGGAAAGATAGGGTCGGAGGGAGGAGATCCCCTTGCTAGATCTAAAACTATGGAATGATCTTCCCGCAGGAAGCAAATCCAATCATTTATCGTGCTTCTTAGGAAAAGTCTAAAGAACCACCTATTTCTGTAATTAAGCTATTATCTCACTGTAAGTCTATCCAGTGTAGTTGTTTAGCGCCAAGTTGCCCTCTTGGTGAATGTTGCGCTTACAAAGTCCTGTTCTGTTCTATTCTATGTCAGATCACTAATGAAAGTATAAATTGTCGGTTGGGATTCACAGGATCCTTATATTTGCCTGCATATGTATGGAAGTGCCGCACAGCAACGGATAGCATTGTCGATTCTATTCTGAATAAGCTACTTAAATTCAAAAAGTAGGCTATGTTAAACAGAGCAGCACGTCGGTTCTGTAATATTAAAGGGAACAGTAATACCTAACAGGGTCGGACTGGACTATATGGCAATCAGGCAGTGCCCACCAGTTTGGTCTGACAGGTCAGTGTGTGGGCCATTTTTTTGGCTGTTTCGGGGTATGTTTTATGGTCTGCTGGGCCTGGTTTTACTGTTGATATCCCTGATATCAATCAATCAATCAATCAATCATGTCACTTATAAAGCGCACTACATACCCGCGAGGGTCTCAAGGCGCTGGGGGAAGAGGGGGGTGGTGCTGCTACTGATCGAAGAGCCAGGTCTTGAGGAGTCTTCTGAAGGCCAGTAGGTCTTGGGTCTGTCGGAGGTTGGTGGGGAGGGTGTTCCAGGTCTTGGCGGCGAGGTGGGAGAAGGATCTGCCGCCGGCGGTCGTTTTCCGGATGCGGGGACTGTGGCGAGGGCGAGGCTGGTCGAGCGGAGCTGGCGGGTGGGGGTGTAGAAGCTGAGTCGTCTGTTGAGGTAGGCTGGTCCGGAGTTGTGGAGTGCTTTGTGTGCGTGGGTGAGGAGCTTGAAGGTTATCCTCTTGTTGACAGGGAGCCAATGCAGGTCTCTCAGGTGGGGTGTGATGTGGCTGCGTCGGGGGATGTCGAGGATAAGACGTGCAGAGGCGTTCTGGATGCGTTGCAGCCGTCTCAGGAGCTTAGCCGTCGTTCCTGCGTAGAGGGCGTTTCCGTAGTCCAGCCTGCTGGTGACGAGGGCCTGGGTGACTGTTTTTCTTGTTTCGGTGGGGATCCACTTGAAGATCCTGCGGAGCATTCGGAGGATGTTGAAGCAGGATGAGGAAACGGCGTTGATATCAAACTAAGCGTAGGCAGAAGCAAGTTCAAAGTCCATGCAGTCTTCCATACCTTGCAAAACACTTATAAAGCTTGTCTTCACAAATTCAAAACTGCCCCAGTTTTCAAACATGGGCTATTTTTTACCTTTCCAATTTACTAATGAGATCACTTTCAGACCCATTCCGACCCTGATAGCACATGCATCACTCGTGTGATAATTACTTGTTGTGTGCACTAACTACATGGAACCCTAAAATAAAGTAGATTTCTGACCACACTGGAAACAGTTGTAAACCAATAAATTGGCCAATAGTTGTTCGGCAGATATAGCTGCGTTCAGAATTTTGCCTTAAACATTACTTAAAAACAAAACAACGTAAAAAAAAAAAAAATCTTTGGGGGTGCTATTGTGCTCTGGATTGTGGACGAAACAAGATAGGTAAGGAGAGTGTGACTATCTTCCCAGAACACAATTACTTATTTTGTGTGTCTATACTGGTGCTCTGTAAATGAAGCCCTGTGTTGCTCTCTCGTTTTCGCGCTCACTGTTTTGCCGCCTGCCAAGGGACAGCCTTTCGAAAGCAAGACATTTCTCTCTGTCATGTCAAGACCCAGAAATTCACTGCTAACACAATTACAGTTTCTGCTCCAGTGAGCTTTGTGGTAAATGAACCGTGCTCTGCAACGCAGCAGGCTCACGTGGCCGCCACAGGGGAACATAAGCTGCTGTTATGAGCTTTTCACATTCTTTGATGCAGTCTTTTCCGCAGATCAAAATGAGTGGCGTACAAAGTAGACTTTTTTGGAAGTACAAGTTTCTAAATCAAAGTCATTAATGTTGTTGGGATGCGCATATGTACTACATTTAACTTAATTACGATTTACATTGTATTATTTTCGCATTCCATGGTGTAAAAAAGGCTTTTTTATGGCAAGCTTTTAAATATGATCTAACCGTGTACTTTATATAAAATTATTAGTGACGTCACAATATTGCTTTAGAGTTACTTACACCAAAGTAAAACACTGGCAATATATGAATGCCCCGGTAAAGCCTACCATCTCAGTAGAAAAAAAAACCCTCTTATTAAAGGCCTGCTCTCATTTTAAACGAAAGATATATAGGAGAGCAAATAAAGGGCATATATTTAACAGGTTTTTAACATTCATCATCTTTTGTCAATCCTGCAAGGTACTGCGAGATTGCATGCCTCAGCTTTTAACGGCGAAATCTAGTCTGAGTGCAGAGCAAAGGTAAATTCCAAAGAGAGTTATATATTCTTTGACCTTTCATCAATCCTGTCGGTTCAACAACCGCTCCAAAGTCAAATGATGCTTGGCCATGTTGAAGTTACAGGGCTTATTTAAAATCTTATTGCAGGTCGCTGTGTCACTTTTTTTTTACGCACCGGCCGCGCAGAGTGCAGACCCATACCTACGAGGCCACGAAAAAGCCACTTTGCTTGGCTTTTCACGGCCTACTAGATATGGAGTATGGCAAAGCAGAGCAAGTCACTGAGAGGCATATTTACAACAACTTAACGCCGCCGTAGCATCAATTGTTTGACGTAATAGCAGCTTTTTTTATCACCTTATTTACAAGTTGACTCTAACTGCGGTTAGTGGCAATTTTCCAGCGGAACTTAACGAAAATGAGATGCAAGGTAGGCGTTCCCATGAAAAAACTGCCACTAAACACACATTGCGACATTTACAAAGAAATCCCAGTACGTCGATAACCCTCCAAAATTGCTGCTAACTCAAATTAGCGGCAGTTTTCTAACATCAAGACTTACCTGGTCTTAAAAATGGTGCAATTACACCTGTATATAAGGAATTCAATCCCAGACCCTCATTGGCAACCTCAACAACGCCATTGAGCTACTACTATTGCAACTTGGAGCCCCAAGAAGACCACCACCACAGAGGCAGCGCCGCAGAAGAGAGCAGGTCGACCGCCAAAGGATCACCCTCATACACCTGCGGCCAGAGGAGGTGATAGCCCATTATAGACAAAAAAGGTCCTTCATCCTACGCCTACTCAACCAGATAGCACCAAGGCTGCAGGCTGCATCCCAGCACAGCACTAACATCCCTCTGCAGACCAAGCTACTTGCTGTGCTGCACATGTTGGCCTCAGGCACCTTCCAACCCACCACTGCCAGAGTGGCCGGAGCCTCCCAGGCATCCTTCTCCAGGTTTCTCCCCACTGTCTTGGATGCCATCATCAGCCTAACACCGTAGCATCTACGCTTTCCCAACACTGCGCAAGAACAACTCCCCTACAAGCAAGGCTTCTATGCCATTGCTGGTTTTCAGCATGTGTTGGGGGCAAAGGACTGCACCCATGTGCAACTTGTGCCTCCTGTGGATACTGCACACATCTGCAGGAACACGAAGCACACAAACTCAATGAATGTGCAGGCAATTGTTGACCATCTTAAAGTGTTCATCAATGTTGTCGCCAAGAATCCAGGCAGTATCCATGATTCCTACATCTTCCCCCAATCCGTCATCAACCAGCAGTCCCAGAATGGCATCTATGGAAATTGACTGCTTGTTGGTAAGTACAAACTGAACACACCACACACCTCAAGTCACCCAATCATGTAGCTCAACTATGTGAGAATTGACATGCAGCAAATTGAATTGTGTATACATTGTAACTGGGCCAACTACTATACAAAAACACGTAATGGCAAAGAACAACATATATGTAAGTAGTCCCAACAAGAGAGTAGGCTAGAAATAATTTCACAAACCACTATGTCACTCAAGGAATACAGATCCTTCAGAACTCATCAGACATAAATTGCAAGGAATCAATACAGCAGGTGCCACAAGACATATGCTTGCGCTGTGCTGCATTAAGTCTGAAACAAAGCCATACGTCATATGTACAACAAGATGACAGATCACTCTGCTATTCCCTGTGCTGGTGCACAATTAGCTGATATGCACCAACACAGGCCCCATGCACTATGGTGCAAGGGTGCCTGCATCATAGGGAGGAAAGTATTTCTGCTTGAAGGGACGCCTAATTGCACACAAACAATCACAAACGTGGATTTCCCCTTACTATGGGTTGTGTCAGAATGCAGCATGCATAGAAAAAGCATACAAATCAGAGGAATGTAAATCTTACTCCATGTTGCGCATCCCTACGCCTCCCCTGGTGAGGCGTATCAATCTGATGCATTTCCAGGTGTAAAATTAATAGCAAATGCAGAAATGTAGCCAAATAAATTTGTGTTGTGTGGGAACACACACTGCAATATCCATGACCCGCCCCCAACCCACAATCAATCGGCTTCAAAGTTACCATATGCCCAAGGACATGAATCGACATGTGCTTTAGCTTGACATGTCCCAATTAAGTAGAGTGCACACGGTCGCAGTGCTGCTGCGTCTCAAACAGTGACCCACCTGGAATGCAAGGGGGATGTAACTAAGCCACATTGAGTACAACATTTAGTATTCAAGTGCTTCCAGTGCCAGCTACCCTCAGTACAATATCTCACAATGATGGATATTGCAGATGTACATACATAGTAATGTGCAAAAAGTCAAGGTGTTTTGAGGTGCCCATATATCCTGACAGTTACATCATGGAGGTATTAAACAGACCCTGGCCAATGGCATCATAGTGATGTATAGGCTGTAAAATCTAGGCAATTCAATGCCAGTGATGCAGGTCAATTGTATGTTCCACAACATGTGGAAGGAGAAAGTAGAAGCTGCACAATGGACACAAAATAAAAAAGTCTACTCTGCAAACACATCCGGTCAAAATACTAATAGAGACTTTTCTCCATTTCCTGTTTCAGCTGACCAAGGTTATGCACTGTCACCATGGGTGATGACCCCCATGAAAGTGTACCACACACAGACCCAGAGAGGCTATAATGTGGCACTGGGATGCACAAGGGCCATTGTGGAATGGACCTTCGGAGTCCTCAAATCCAGGTTTTGTTGCCTTGACATTTCGGGGGGAAGACTTCTGTACAGGCCTGAATTGGTCTGCAAAATAATACTGGTGTGTTCTATTTTGCACAATATCTGCGTAAGAGCTAATGCACCTCTGCCAGAAGACCAGGAAGAGCTGGAAAATCCGGAGGATTAGCAGGATGAAGAAGTCGATGCAAGCCACACCACAACTTCAGCAGCTGCAAGGAATGCCATCATCTGTAACTTCTTTTCATAATGATAACTTTAAAATGTCTTGTTTCAAACATTTCTTTGAACCAAAGGTTTTACCTTGTGATTTCACCCAATAAAAATTCAGTACACCAATGTCTTGTATGCTTGGTGTGTGACTTCAGAAGGGGAACAATCACGTAAAGTTACTTTATCAAAACAACAGTGTCACACAGATCACTCACCTAGCAGAGGATATGACACGAACTAAAGTAACACTGGGAATGGGCAAATGTTTTGGGCATCTGAACTCCTGACTGCGTACGGTTTCTCATTGAGCAATAAAACGTGCTTGTTGTGTGTTCTACTGAGCACAATCAGGTCCATTTTCACACAAGAGCGTAGTACAACATACAATATGTGTCTGGTGCATCATTGTAGCTGGGGCCACACAACTCTAATCCATTATAGCATTTTAAACACAACATCTCTGTGTAATCTGTGCCACAGGAAAAAAGGTAACTGACAAAAGTCACAAAGATACATGACAATGGTGGACTGGATCAACTTGCGGGTGTGGATGATGAAGAATCAAAGGATAAAAGGGCCAGACTAACGGATGTATCAATACAGTGCAGGGAATGCTTTTAACACCAAGCATACCCATTTATTCAACATTAGCAAGTGACACTACCTTACTAGCTGACACATGTGTCACTGTAATGAAAAATAGGCACGTTTTGCATCACTAACACTGTGCATGATTCATCCTTCAACACTGCACTGATCTAGTAATGCTATAGTTTCATACGCACAAACAATGACTCATAGGTCAGCCATGAGACAACTGGCAAGGCATCAGCAATCAACAACGTGAATGTAGGACAATAGACATGGCAATGCAATTGCAAGAAAGTGTTGATGTTACCTGCACAACAATATGAGTGTGGCATGGCAATGAATGTGGAGAACTGGCTATATCCTCAAGTCCTGTCATCTCACTGCCTATCAGGAACACAGACTCAGCAGAACCCTATATTTGAAAGGCACTCTGGATTAGTTGGGCTGGCTATACTGCTTAGGCAATGTTGACATGTCTCAAGTTTGATGGTCACAGGTAACACACATTGTAAACATAGCCAGTGAAGAGCCAGACAGGCTCCTGGGGGGGGGACATGTCCCGAGAAATGTTGAGGAATCAGAAAAATTCAGTCAGGAGGCTGATTGCAGTGTCATTGAGGATCAATGGCCACATTGACAGTTCATTACATGTCCAAGGTGAATGTAGCATAGTCAATCTGAGGACAGTGACAGGTGTTGTTCCGAGGCGTGATGGAAATCACAGGGCTAAGCAGAAATAGGACATTTAACACAGATGAATGCTACCACAGGGTTTTCCATTGAAAATATGCACCATCCACATCTTCTTCCTCTGATGTGTCTGGTGCCTCCCGTGAGGGTGATGGTGGATTTTCGGCAGCACAGGGAGCACTAGACACCTTAGGGACAGAAGAGGTGGATGGTGTAGTTGCAGTAGCATTCATCTGTGCCAACAGATGAGGCATCACTGCAGTGATGATGAGCTGCAGGGTGTGCAGGACTCTAACAGCATCTGGGTGACAGGAAGCCATGGCAGCCAAGTCGTAATCCTGCTTCTGCTCCATGTTCGCCATGATCTTGTGCATTTCACTCAACTCTTTGGCCACATCGCTGGTTCCACTTTGACAGTACAGTTGTTCTTGTCTCTGAGTCAGGAGGGCATGTAGCAGACTGTGGGTGCCTCTGATGGCTTCTAGGTGGTCCCTAATGGGACTGAGGCACCCACGAATCCCATCCGGTTTGGCCTCCAGGCTCTTCAACCCCACCCGCACCTGGTCTGCAATCTCATGCTGGACTCCAACCGCACTACGTTGAAATTGTATCTGTGGGTCCTCAGAGTTCAGGTTGATAGCTGTAGTTGTAGGTGGTGCCTGCTCGATGTTTTGTGCAGCAGGTAGAGCCTCCATGACACTGCTGAATTGCCCTGCTTCCGGAGTTGGGCTACCTCTGGAGTCGAGCAGCTCTTGGAGGGTGTCCTGGTCAATGGTTGTGAGCTCTTCTTCATCTTCATCATTGAAGACTGAGACAGGCTGCTGACCAGTAGGTAATGCTACTTCCTCTGAAATGTAAAGGGCAGATACTGTTGTATGTGTATGTCCACTTTGGGCAGGCATTTTGACAGTTGACAATCAGAGTGCATAACACTTTAGATTCTCATTTGTTACATGATACACCTATTACACGCAGCTTTGAATGTCAATGTACTAAGTCCCTGATGTTACATTTAGGTTGTTAATTGATTTGGACAGTTGCCCTGTATGCCAACAGTGAGGGGCATATTTAAGGGCCCCTGCTGCACCTGTTACATCATTTGTTCAGACCTTCCTGTGGTGCAGGTTTATTCATGTTAGAAATGGGATCTCTAGTTGGCAAGGGCTTGCACCTTTGTCCAAGTAGGGACCCTTCTTCCTAGTCAGGGTAAGGGAGTTACACTCCTAAAATAACCCCTGCTCACCCCCTTGGTAGCTTGGCACGAGCAGTCAGGCTTATTCTAGAGGCAGTGTGTAAAGCATTTGCACATAACCAACAGTAATACAGTGTAAGCACTACAAACTGACACCACACCAGTTCAGAAAAATATCCAATATTTTTATATACTTTAAACAAGACCAAATAAGATAAAAATCCACTGTACAGTACTTCAGAAATAGTTACTTCTCAAAATGTCTTTAAAAACAGTTCCTTGATGTCAATAGCTCCGTCCAGGGCTATCACGGCGTCGTGAACAAACAAATCCAAACAGTTCTGGCTGACCGCGGCGTCGCGGGTCAACTACGGTGTCGGGAAGACCCGCAAACAGTACCTTTCAGAAATGCAGGGCGTCGATGACCTCGCGGTGACCTTCTGAAAACACGGCGTACGCAGGCGTCGGTTCCGGAGGTCGGTGCGGGCGTCGTTGGGGCCCGCGAAGTCACACGCGTTGCAGATCGATCTCCTCTCGGTTGAAGTCAGGAGCGCTGGCGTCGGCCGGCGTCGGGTGCTGCGGTGTGAAGTGCAGCGGTGCGGTGCCCTCAGGTCGCGGTGCGAGCAGCGGCTCGGTGGCGGCGTTGGATGGCGTCGTCGGTGAGACCAGGGTCGCGGTGTGAGATGAAGGCGGTGCTCGTCGCGGTGCTGGCAGGTCACGGTGCAGCAGCGGCGTCGTCGTAGCTGCAGCGCTGTCATCGGCTGACGAACTGGAGTCGATGGCACCGGCGTCAGTGGGCCAAGGCTGCGGTGCGGGATGAGGGCGGTGCGTCGTGTAACTTACGAGCGGTGCCCCCGAACCACAGTGCAAGCAGCGGCGTTGAGTCCGGCTTGGAGCGGCGGCGTCGGGAAGGCCACGGCGTTGTCGTGAAGCGAGGCGGTGCGGAGTGCGGTGCCCACAGGTCGCGGTGCGAGCAGCGGCTCGGTGGCGGCGTCAGCAGGCGTCGTCGGTGAGACCAGGGTCGCGGTGCGGCATTGCGGCGGTACCCTCTGCGGTGCCGTCGGGACACGGAGTCGGCAGCGGCGTCGTCGACGTCGTCGAGTTGCTTTTCTTCTGTTGCAGCACAAAACACACAGTCACCAGTGCTGAGGGCAGAAGAACTTGAAGTCTTTGCTGTTCCTGAGACTTCTTGAACAGGGGGCAAGCTCTACCTCAAGCCCTTGGAGACACTCACAAAGTAGATTGCAGAAAGTTCAGTTCCAGTCCTTTCACTGCCCAAGACAGAAGCAGCCACTGCAGGCCAACACAGCAAAGCACACAGCAAAGTGGTAGTTTCTCCTCACAGCTTCTCCAGCTCTTCTTCTTGGCAGTCTTCTTGATCCAAAAGAGTTCTAATTTTCTGGGGTTTGGGTCCCCCTTTTATCCTCAATTTCTCTTTGTCCTCTGAAGGCAGAGAGGCCTTTGCCTAGTCCAAACCAGTTCTGGTCAGTCCTGGAGCACTTTGTTGACAAGTCTCCTTCTTTCCTTTCACAGTGCAGGCCAGGGACATCAGACGCACCACAGGAGGTGGAGCCAGCATTGTGGAGGGAAGGCACAGCCCTATTCAGGTCCCAGGTGCAACTCCTCCCACCCATCTACATGTAGATCTTGCTATTCAGCCCTGTGCTGACTCACCCTGTCTCCTGGCATCCCCCAGCCCCTGTCACTCCCACTCCAGACAAGGAATACACAACCTAGCAGAGGCAGGTTTGGATGGTTAGACAAGAAAATACCCACTTTCTAAAAGTGGTATTTTCAAACACAGAATGTAAAAACCAACTTCACTAAAAGATGCATTTTATCATTCTGAGTCCAGGCATACTAAACTCGAATTCTACCATGTTCCCTGGGTCAGTTAGGATTATAAGCTGTAATAATCAAAACTGCCCATTCTGGCCTATGGGGAACAGGTAGCCTTGCAATAGTGAAAAACGAAATAGGCTGTAATTCACTATCAGGACATGCCACACACACCAGGGCATGTCCTACCTTTCACATACAATGCGCCCTGCCCACAGGGGTACCTTGGGCCTACCTTAGGGGTGACTAACATGTAGAAAAGGGAAGGTTTTGGGACTTGCAAGTGTGTGCACTTGCCAAGTCAACATGGCAGCCCCAGGCTGCGCACAGGCTCTGCAATGGCAGGCCAGAGTTACACTTTACGGGCTGTTTGCGTGGGTGGCACAATCCAGTGCTGCAGCCCACCAACAGCATTTGATCTATAGGCCCTGGCACTCTCAGTGCACTTTACAAGGGACTGACACATAGATCAAATAGGCCAATCATGGAAACACCAATCCATAACACACTTTACACAGAGAGCATATGCACTTTAGCACTGATTAGCAGTGGTAAAGTGCCCAGAGTCCTAAAACCAACACACACAGGGTCAAAAACAGGAGGCCAAAAAGCTAAAAGTCTGGGGGTAAACCCGCTGAAAAAGCCAAGTCTAACAATTCACCTTATTAACAATGCAGGATTAATCTACTTCATGTGGCTTAACACTGCATTGTGGATAAGTCACCCTTACATAGTCATGTTTGCGAATGGGTGTGGGTCACTAGGTTTGGATGTGGAGATTAGACTGCACCCCCCATTGATGTTGGCACTGCCACCTATTTTGTAGTATGGCATGATGAGTAGGACACTCATGCACTTGAGATCTGGGATACAATGATGTCCACGTTGAGATGACAAGTAGATGTGCTTGAATTCCACTAATATGAGATGTATCTAAATGTTTCAAGGTGGGCTACACACATTGACACAGGTCAATCCCATGAATGGATGTTAATGTCCAGGGAAGAACACCTTCCTGTTCATTAACAACCATTCCCTCTATCCAGTCACCCTTGCACTTTAGTACAAGGGTGCCTGTGTTGATGCAAGGTAGCTTCAATACCCGCAGGCACAAAAGCAAATGCAGGGGTGCATTTACAATTTGGGTTGGTACTGGAACATGATTTATAATGTAGGTGAAGCATTCTGTTTGCAATTTTACTTGAACACTCAATTGGCCTTTCTGTGGTTCAGCCACATATGAAGTCACTACCTTCTAAATTTTTGGTTATGTGTGTATCATTGTCATCCTTTGTGTAGCATTGTTTTTGTTGTATGTGTGGAGCATGATGTGAGTCAGCTTAGGTATGTCGGCTGAACACATGTATGTGTCCAGTGATCCCTCTGCGTGTTTAAGACTGAGGTCAGGACAGAAAACTGACTGCCACACAGTTATGTGACCATGTTGATGATTTGTTTATCATGTGGCTACTACTCTTGCTTATTTGGTAGCTTGCTACAACCGAAAGATGTTGCAATGTGTTATCTGGTGACACATATCATGCAACACACCAGGGAATGCCTTTCTTGTCTTGATGGTGTGATTTCAGTACATATACTCCTTAGACCAGATTTTCGATGGACATGGTGTCACAACAACTTAAAGTGTTCAAGGCAGCATGTGTCTACAGACACTGGACTGGGCCAGAGTTAAGATGTGCGACCCCTCCCCTTGTGTTTTCCACAGCAGTGACAATGATCACTTATTGCAAGCAGGAGGACATAGGACTTTGAGGCTGGCTTCTAAGATTGGTGCATTGTTGCACAGCAGAGCTTTGTGGGACATCACAGGGATATGCACATGGATGATACATACTGTTGGGGAAATTGGATGCATTTGTTGCTGGAAGGATGTTTACAGATATCATTTGTTATGCATTGTTTACTGCCACTGTTAACTTTACCTAAGATCCAGTTTCCATGCATGTCAATGTGTGTTTGACCTCCAAACCCTGGACCATGATGACAATGAAAACTAAACAACACAAGAAAATAATTCATTTGGAGGTCTGCATTTTGAGGAATAATGTCAAGGCAACGTGTAGCAAAATGACATGCATTATTACAAGTTTGTGAATGAGGCCCATTCTCACCCTTCACTTACTATGCACGGAACAGGGAATCTGTAGTTCTAGGGTGCATTGCAACAAGAACAGGCATGTTGTTATTTTATGTACACAGACCTACAATTCTGAGGTCTTACACTGTACTTTGAAATGCAGATCCCTTTTACTTGGAGGTAAACAGCACCTTGGCCCTCCAGTATGTGTTTTTGGGACATGAAATGGAATTTGCCCATCATTGACACAAGGTTCTTGCAAGAGAAGTGCAGCTTTTCATGTGGGCAACAAGGGTGAGTCAACTTAAAAAAGTGTTCTCTGACATTTTTAGATGTGGTTATGTGTGCTGCATTCTGCTGCACACGTAAAAGCAGCAGTTAAGCCATTACAATTGCTTGCAGCATATTTCCAAGGCACTATCACGACTGGACCATCCACAGTTTTTGTTTACTGAGGGAAAGCATGATTCACAATATTTACATGGCAGTGTTGACCTAATTAATGTGAAATGGCAACACCTTGTGAAGGAAGCACACTTTCCTTATGTACTTGGGGTCATATGTACAGGCCTATAACATAACGCAGCATTAGCCTGCTTGGATTGACATGGCGCTCAGCCACTTCTGCAAAGCAGGGTTCAGAAGTATTTACTACATTATGTTGAAGCATGAAATTTCGGCATGCACATGCAATAAATGTAACTCGCTAGCCCCAATGCAGACACTCTTGCACCATTGTGCATGAGTGCCGGCATTTGCACAAGGCAACTACATTTATCACCAGTGCATGTTGTGACACAAGACTGAGCCATATTGTTGTACATACAGTTCAGTGCTGTGTTTCGAAAGTGGCAGAGGGCTGCATTGAGCCAAGCGAGATAACCCAATGCTCAGTCAGTTTGCTTGTTAATATGGCCCAGAGTTAGGGGACATATGAGTGGTCAAGTGTTATTATACATATGAATGTGTGCTGCATTGCAAGTCACTTACACCACCATTATGTGTCATTCTATGTATTTGTTAATGATGCCCACAGCTCAAGGGACACATGAATGGAACCCCAAGTACTTGTGTATCTGGGATTTGATCTGCACACAGTGTGGGTGGGCACTGAGACATATTTAGATGGACAGAAGCAACATTACTCCCCCACCCCCACACCCCACCCCCATGTCCCTGGTTGTTACTTACCCTGTTGCTGATGTAGCTGGTCATAGTCAGCACTATCCTGTCCCTCGACTACAACCACCGACTCCTCACAGATGATTGTGGATACCAGTTCCTCCAAAGCATCTAGCTCCTCATGTGGCGCTGGAATCCCATCTCCAGTCTGCAGTGGTGCCTGTCGATTGTTGGCCAGTTTTTCCTTAGTCTTGTGCTTGGCATCATGCCAGCGCTTCTTACAGTTGGCCACTGTCCTCTTAGCTTCTGCTACTGCATTCACCTTGGTCAATATGGACTGCTAAATGGCATTGTTGGCCCCCAATGACACCTTGGAGCCGACGAAGAGCTGGTGTTGATTCTCCGTCACCTCCGCAATTAGGATCTAATTTTCCTCATGACTGAATCTTATTGTCCTCTTCCTCTTCTCCTGGGACTCTGGCTGGTCATCCTGGCTTTTAGGTGGGTGAGGGGGGCTGTTGTCTGCTGCTGAACTGGGTCCAGGCGGCCCATTTTGCTTACAGGTAGTAGGTTTTTTGTGTGTATTTTTTCCCAGCGAAACGTAAAAAATAGTGACGTGCGGCTGACTAACGTGAGTTTTCTGGCCGCTAATTGGGTGGCCGTCACTTTTTTCACATTAGCATCAATATTTTTATCGCCGTGACACTAGTGTTTGCAGCAAAAATCGCTGCCGCGAGCTGATCCTATCGCCATGTACTGACATATTGTAAATACGTCGCTAACATGGCAATAGTTTTCGGCGATACACACCGTTAAGAAAATTGCCACTAAGCAACGCTAACTTTGCTTAGTGGTAATTCTTGTAAATATACCCCTGAGTTGCCTTACTCTGCGTCTAAGAGGCTTTCCATGGGTGTTGCTGTGGGTGCTCCCACACAATATCCATGGATTTTGACCCATTCCCAGATTTACAAGGACTTGTAAACCTGGGAATGCTTCAAAAGCCTACGCCTCCCCATGGGGAGGCGTAACGGGGAGAAATAACTTTATTTCTCCTATTTTTTTCCTTTTCCTATGTGTGACGCATTCTGTAGCACGCATAAAAGGAGGAAAACGCCTCAATTGATTGTTTTTGTGCAAGAAGGTGTCCCTTCCTGCACAAAAACAATCCTTCCTACAATGCAGGCACCCTACACCATACGACTTATTCCTGCCTTTTTCTTTTGATGCAGGGCAGTGCAGCAGAGTGACTTCCTGTGCTGCCCTGTGTCAAAAACTAGAAAATAAGCCCCTACGTTTCTTAAGGTACGAGGAACTGGGGAGCATATTTACAAGCCCCTAGTGCCATCGGAGCATCACTTTTTTTGACGCGCTGGTGGCACTGTGTGCTGGCCCATATCTACATGAGCACACAAAGCCACTTTCCATGGCTTTACACGGCCTTGTAAGTATGCCCCTCTTTCAAGCAGTGCTCTGCGTCAACGGGACGTGTCATGGGTGTTGCTGTGGGAGTTCCCATGTGTTGGAAAACGAGGCAGTATCTGTGAGGCCTGCACAAATAACATGACTACATTTGTCCTTCACTGGGAACCAAACACCCAATTGTAGCGCCTGACTCTCAGAGGGTAGCGTTGCAGAGCAGTCCGAGGCTTTACTCAAAGGAGGTGGTGTGGGCTAGTAATCGCCATTTGCAGGTGCGCAGAAATAACACTCAATAATTGATTGTCCAGTCTGTACTTTGCTTTATAAAAGTAAGAGTACATTTATTAAACACACACACTACTCAATACTATGCACCAATTTACAAATATACATAAGCTGTTGGAATTACTTTGTGACATTGCGTAACATCTCCACCCCTCCCAAAAAGGGGTGGGGTCTAGTACCACCACTCCCATGTATGCACATCATCTTGCCCCCTAATGCAGTGTGTTGAGCCTAACCTGGAGCGAGGGCCCTGCGCACTGGCACCATCCCAGTGGCGACCCACCCCATTACCTCAACGCGCATTAAAAATGGGTACACCTGCCTTGGTGACACATAACCCTGACTGAGCATTTCCTACTGACCATAAAGTATGCGCCTCTATATCTTAAGGGCTAGCAGTCTGGGTCTTCACCTAAGTGCAGCAGCAAGAATACATGTTTACGCACACCTTAGAATGACAGTACTCATCACCTTTGTTTGACATTAGAATGGGTTGCAATTAGAGCCCCTAAGGGAATCACAGATGAAATCACAGGATTACGCCTATACAGCCAGACACCCTAGCAGGAATGTCTGGCAACATAACCCACTTTGCTTATGACATCACCTTACACAGGTACTTCACATTACATATGTGACCTCCAGTCCCTCTAAAAAGGTATAACAGTTAGTAAATGCAGTTCTGGTGCAATTACACCTCTTCACCTCCAGGGGATGCCCTTCTGGAGCCATCCCCAACTCAGCCTTTCACTCCATGAAGTATGTAGCAATACACCCTCAGCTGTAGAACAAATTTCCAGCATAGAAGGTGTATAAATGCAGGTTGAGCCCTTGAGGGGTTATCTTTTCCAAATCCCTAGGAAACTTAGGGAGGGACTGAACTTCGTGCTGGGGGGAGACTGTGCTTCTCCAGCAGCTCCCCCAGCACCCTTTTTCACTCTTGAGGGTGACCCCCTCCTCTGGGGGTCACCAAGCACAAAAACATTGACTTCCCCATGCCTTGCAAGGCATTATGGGGCGCTTCAGGCTCCTTCTGGTGAATAAACGATGAGCGGCTCTCCCGCTGTGCCGGGGAGAGCCGCGATGCCGCCGGCGGCCTTCCACCGCTTCTGCTGGCCTCGGTGGGGGCCCGGTCCCACCCGGACCCCCAGGTAAGTTTGACGGCGCAGGAGCCCACCCCCGGCCGCGTTGCCATTTTCGGGGCCCGGTCCCACCCGGGCCCTCCTTCCATTTCCGGGGTCCCGGTCCCACCCGGGACCCCCGCATGCTCCCTCGATGGAGAGCAGCTCGGGGAGCCCACCCCCGGCTGCCCCCGCCGGCTCCCCGCCCGGCCAGCACACTCGAGTGCTGCCGCGGGAGCCGGCAAGGCATTTCTGGTCCGCCCGCTTCAGCGGGTGGATGCTCCGATCTTTGCCGGCTCCTCCTTCCCCCTCACCTTCCAGCTCTAGGGGCATCTTCACGGGGAGCGCAACAGCGCTCCCCGACTTTGCTTCGGGGCCCGGGGATGGGGTCCCGGGCCCCTACCGACCACTTCGCGGGGCGCGGCGGCGCTCCCCGTCTTTACCTCGCTCACGGGGGCCAGGGTGGGCTCCTGGCTCCCCCGCCTTCCTCCTCTTCACGGGGGCGCGGCGGGCGCCCGGCTTCACCGGGCCCGGGGATGGGGTCCCGGGCCCCTGGGTCATCTTCGCGGGGCGCGACGGCGCTCCCCGCCCCCTCCCCCTGCAACTCTTCACGGGGAGCGCTGTCGCGCTCCCCGGCTTTGTTTTCAGTGGGGGCCAGGGTGGGCTCCTGGCACCCCGCGGGCGCACTTTCACGGGGTGCGCGACGGGCGTACCCCGACTCCCCTTCTTCTTGGGGGCAGCCCCGGGACCTGACCCACCTCGGGGACATCTCATGGACCGGCGGCGGAGCCCACGTGCTTCGCCGTCGGTCTTCTTAGGAGTCAAAGGTCGCTCACCTTCCGGGGGCCATTTGTCAGCCCCTGGGGGTCCGATCGGCCCCATTTTCGCGTCTTCTCGCTCCTGGCGGCAGCCCCAGCCACTGGGAGCACTCTCCTTCGCCCTCCGGGCCTCCAAGAGGGCATTCTGCAGGGAGCGGTCTTCACTGGCTCCCTGCGCCAGACTTTCGCCTGGCTCTCCTCCTGGGCCTCTCTTCTCCTTGCGCAGAGGCCCCTGCTTCTGCGCACCGGTCCTGGGCTCTTCTTCTGGCGCTGTTAGGGGCCTGGGGGACAGTCAGGGGGTACCTCCTTCCAACTGCCCATTGCCAGGCTCCAGCACCTTCCGCCTCCGCAGACCACACCCCAGAGAGAGCTTCTCTTCCTGCGCAGACACCTTCGCGGGGGCGCGACGGCGCTCCCCGTCTTTACTCGCTCACGGGGGCCAGGGTGGGCTCCTGGCTCCCCCGCCTTCCTCCTCTTCACAAGGGGCGCGACGGCGTCCCCCGGCTTTACTTCGGGGCCCGGGGATGGGGTCCCGGGCCCCTGGGTCATCTTCGCGGGGCGCGACGGCGCTCCCCGCCCCCTCCCCCTGCAACTCTTCACGGGGAGCGCTGTCGCGCTCCCCGGCTTTGTTTTCAGTGGGGGCCAGGGTGGGCTCCTGGCACCCCGCGGGGGCACTTTCACGGGGTGCGCGACGGCGTACCCCGACTTTCCTTCTTCTTGGGGGCAGCCCCCGGGACCTGACCCACCTCGGGGACATCTCATGGACCGGCGGCGGAGCCCCACGTGCTTCGCCGTCGGTCTTCTTAGGGGTCAAAGGTCGCTCACCTTCCGGGGGCCATTTCTCAGCCCCTGGGGGTCCGATCGGCCCCATTTTCGCGTCTTCTCGCTCCTGGCGGCAGCCCCCAGCCACTGGGAGCACTCTCCTTCGCCCTCCGGGCCTCCAAGAGGGGGCATTCTGCAGGGAGCTGTCTTCACTGGCTCCCTGCGCCAGACTTTCGCCTGGCTCTCCTCCTGGGCCTCTCTTCTCCTTGCGCAGAGGCCCCTGCTTCTGCGCACCGGTCCTGGGCTCTTCTTCTGGTGCTGTTAGGGGCCTGGGGGACAGTCAGGGGTACCTCCTTCCAACTGCCCATTGCCAGGCTCCAGCACCTTCCGCCTCCGCAGACCACACCCCAGAGAGAGCTTCTCTTCCTGCGCAGACACTTTAAAAGTTGAGTAGGGGCTGGCAGGAAGTCTCTGTTGATCCTATCAAACAGCGACACATCACTTCCCTGCCCCTGCTCCCTCCTTCTTGTCCAGCCTCTGGGTTTGTTCAAAATGGCGTCGTCCAGGGTCTCTGGCCACATGGTCTCTGAAACCAGAGCCCTTCCCTCCTAGGTGCAGCCTGGTGCCTGGCACCCAGTGATAGCTGCTGATGGATGAGCCTGTAGCTCCGCCTATCTTCCCTTCGTGGAAAGGAGGTCTTCACTCTGGGAGGGAAAGGTCATCAATCCAGCCTGCTGAGGTCAACCCCCCAGCCAGGCCCTGGTTATGATCTGACTCAGAGAGATGTAACATTTCTGGATGACCCAAAAGCAGTACAAATATGACTCTGGACTCTGCCGAATACTTCTTTTCACATCCGCTACAGTGGACTTTAGTGCGTGTCTGGAATCTGTAGGCCTTATGGAAGTTAATCTAGCACATGGGCTCCACATCCCCATAGGGGAATAATGAAGTGAAAAACACAGTAAAGCACACTGACTTTCCCTGGCATGTTCCTTCCTAGTGTATAAGGCCTATTCCGTGTCACCACCCAATTCTGCATAAGTCCTGCCACACCATTCACTTTGTAGCTGCTCCTGGACTGCGCACGCCAAGAATCTTCCCTGCGCAGCCCCTACACGTGTGCACACGCATGTACACAGGTGTCTGCATGTAACCAGCCCGGTGCCCCTTACTCCAGCTGCTGCGCAGCGGCCTAGTCAAGCTAGGGGGACACCAGTAAAATCCACATGCAGTCTCTTTCATCATGAGTTCACTGTGGATGAGTCCCAATTTATGAGGCTCTCCCACCGTAAAACCTCAACACCTAGGTGCTCAAAAAGCGAAAAATCCGGGCGGCCCATAGTGTCAGAACCACCTTCTAACACACGCCGCGCCCAGTTGATTCCTACAGGGAAGAAGTAGCCACCCTACATGGGTATTCTTCCCGTAGTCAGCGATAACTAGTTATAAGGGGTTCTGACCAGACCCCCTTACTCACCAGTTATCCGCTCAGACCACCTACTCCTCCCATCCATGAAATCTCCACCCATGACAGGGATCCCAGACTACCCTAAGAACCCTCCGGGCTCTAGGTTAGATACCTCTAGGTCACTCATGGTCTACATGGACTTGGCCTCACTAGGCCCACCTTTGCCCTTGGGCATGCAACACTATGCCTACCCCTTCTCTGGACAAGGGTCCAGTGCCTCAGCACCGTTGCGGTCTTCCGGGACAGGTCTACATCCCATCCCCTGGGTCACTAGCTGGTCTCCCTTCTGGAGTTTGTTCCAACCAGTACCCTCTCTCTGTTTGGTCCTTGCACCCCAAAGATGCAACCTCTCTGGACCCTCACCCTCAGCCTGCCGCTGAGGTCATTCTGCTGCCACCACCCTTTCGGGACGACTGGCTTCCCTAAAGAAAGCACAGCCACTCGTGCTTTTCCCACACAGAAAAGCACCCTCTGGCCACTTGCCTGGCTCCCTGATAGGACCTCAGACCGGCCTCACTACCACACTGGCAGTGCCAGGGAGGAACACTGAGGGTGCCCCGTCAGACATCCTACAGCTCATTCCCCCCGTCAGTAGCTCCCCACGGAAACTACCCCGGGAACCTAGACCCCTTCCTTGTTCTCCGCTGCGAGAACAGGGCCTATGCACCCTTCCCTCCAAGAGGCGCGCTCTCCTCCCAGAGTACCCTTAGAGAGCCGGTGGGCCCCGAGTTAGCTAGACCCAGGCCCACCTCTCATGGCCCTCCCCGGTCTCCCAGCAGCGCCTTGGGAGACCGCCCAGGGACCTACATGGTCCCCGGATGGCCTGTACCACCCCTTATGAAGAGCAGGGTCCCCTCTTTAAGATAGGCCCCACCTGCCTTCAGGGTAGCACGACCACTCCAAGCCAGGGACCCTAAAGATCCCGGCTAGGCCTGCACCACCCCTTTACGAACCACAGGGTCCCGTCACTTAAGATAGGCCCCACCTGTGTTCAGGGTGGTACTACCTTGCAGACGTCCACCTCCTGCCCCGAGCTAGGGGAACACCTCCCTGCTCCTGGTCCTTGGGTTCAAGACCCACAGGACCTACCGGACTGGTCACCGTCCACCCGACCCTGACGCCTCAGGGTCCACCACTAACCCTTCACTTGGAAACTAGGGAGTACATCACCCCCACTCCGATCTCCACTGGGTCAGTTACCTCGCCCACCTAGGGTACCTAGGGGCTACCACTACACACCATCACTTAAGAACTACCCTCCTTTGGGGCCACCCACTACCAGGGGCCACCCCTGGGTCGCTCAACTCGCCACCAGTTAACCTGGGGGGGCCTGCCGGACACCCAACTCTACCACACCCTCCTCCCACCGTGGGAAAAGTTTCTTGGGGTCCCCCTCCATGGGAACCCCTGGGGCGTTACTACCTGGGGTAAAGAAACCTCCTGCCCCACCCTTCCAGTGGTTTTGGCCTGTGCCAATGGCAAGTAAAATTTCAGCGGGGGAAGGACACCTGGGGCCCCTTCTGTGGAAACCCTCCCTGCCCTTAAAAAGCGCGGGAATTTCCCAGGACCCCCTCTCTCTCCTGTCCCCCACAAAGGTCAATCCACCCCTACCCCTACCTGTGATGTAGGTATCAGTTGCTGTCCCTATCTCTTGAGGAGACACCCTCCTCATGCAGGTGTAGTGTATGTAGTGTTAGGGTTCAAAGGTGTACAATATGGCTCAGAACATTTGTATGCAATCATTTCCTGGAAAGCACCATCCCGCTAGCACATGATCATCAACATAGCGCGGTCATATCAATACAGTTTACATTTCAACCATAATATCTTAACATGACACGTATGTGCGCAGGGCTTTCCTTTCCCATACCTTTAGTTCACCTAACCAAAACTTTGAACCCTTCTCAGAGCCTTGCGCTCTTCCATTTGCTCATTACTGCATAGGTAATGTGTGGCAAAACTGGACTTATCAAATGCTATAAATGCGCACCAGAATGGGATACTATGTATCCCGCCGCTAGACACCAATGTTGGAAAACGAGGCAGTATCTGTGAGGCCTGCACAAATAACATGACTACATTTGTCCTTCACTGGGAACCAAACACCCAATTGTAGCGCCTGACTCTCAGAGCGTAGTGTTGCAGAGCAGTCCGAGGCTTTACTCAAAGGAGGTGGTGTGGGCTAGTAATCGCCATTTGCAGGTGCGCAGAAATAACACTCAATAATTGATTGTCCAGTCTGTACTTTGCTTTATAAAAGTAAGAGTACATTTATTAAACACACACACTACTCAATACTATGCACCAATTTACAAATATACATAAGCTGTTGGAATTACTTTGTGACATTGCGTAACATCTCCACCCCTCCCAAAAGGGGGTGGGGTCTAGTACCACCACTCCCATGTATGCACATCATCTTGCCCCCTAATGCAGTGTGTTGAGCCTAACCTGGAGCGAGGGCCCTGCGCACTGGCACCATCCCAGTGGCGACCCACCCCATTACCTCAACGCGCATTAAAAATGGGTACACCTGCCTTGGTGACACATAACCCTGACTGAGCATTTCCTACTGACCATAAAGTATGCGCCTCTATATCTTAAGGGCTAGCAGTCTGGGTCTTCACCTAAGTGCAGCAGCAAGAATACATGTTTACGCACACCTTAGAATGACAGTACTCATCATCTTTGTTGGACATTAGAATGGGTTGCAATTACAGCCCCTAAGGGCATCATAGATGAAATCACAGGATTACGCCTATACAGCCAGACAACCTAGCAGGAATGTCTGGCAACATAACCCACTTTGCTTATGACATCACCTTACACAGGTACTTCACATTACATATGTGACCTCTAGTCCCTCTAAAAAGGCATAACAGTTAGTAAATGCAGTTCTGGTGCAATTACACCTCTTCACCTCCAAGGGATGCCCTTCTGGAGCCATCCCCAACTCAGCCTTTCACTCCATGAAGTACGTAGCAATACACCCTCAGCTGTAGAACAAAAGTTCCAGCCTAGAAGGTGTATAAATGCAGGTTGAGCCCTTGAGGGGTTATCTTTTCCAAATCCCTAGGAAACTTAGGGTGGGACTGAACTTCGTGCTGGGGGGAGACTGTGCTTCTCCAGCAGCTCCCCCAGCACCCTTTTTCACTCTTGAGGGTGACCCCCTCCTCTGGGGGCCACCAAGCACAAAAACATTGACTTCCCCATGCCTTGCAAGGCATTATGGGGCGCTTCAGGCTCCTTCTGGTGAATAAACGATGAGCGGCTCTCCCGCTGTGCCGGGGAGAGCCGCGATGCCGCCGGCGGCCTTCCACCGCTTCTGCTGGCCTCGGTGGGGGGCCCGGTCCCACCCGGACCCCCAGGTAAGTTTGACGGCGCAGGGAGCCCACCCCCGGCCGCGTTGCCATTTTTCGGGGGCCCGGTCCCACCCGGGCCCCTCCTTCCATTTCCGGGGTCCCGGTCCCACCCGGGACCCCCGCATGCTCCCTCGATGGAGAGCAGCTCGGGGAGCCCACCCCCGGCTGCCCCCGCCGGCTCCCCGCCCGGCCAGCACATTGGCGTGCTGCCGCGGGAGCCGGCAAGGCATTTCTGGTCCGCCCGCTTCAGCGGGTGGACGCTCCGATCTTTGCCGGCTCCTCCTTCCCCCTCACCTTCCAGCTCTAGGGGCATCTTCACGGGGAGCGCGACGGCGCTCCCCGACTTTGCTTCGGGGCCCGGGAATGGGCCCCTACCGACCACTTCGCGGGGGCGCGACGGCGCTCCCCGTCTTTACTCGCTCGCAGGGGCCAGGGTGGGCTCCTGGCTCCCCCGCCTTCCTCCTCTTCACGGGGGGCGCGACGGCGTCCCCCGGCTTTACTTCGGGGCCCGGGGATGGGGTCCCGGGCCCCTGGGTCATCTTCGCGGGGGCGCGACGGCGCTCCCCGCCCCCTCCCCCTGCAACTCTTCACGGGGAGCGCGACGGCGCTCCCCGGCTTTGTTTTCAGTGGGGGCCAGGGTGGGCTCCTGGCACCCCGCGGGGGCACTTTCACGGGGTGCGCGACGGCGCACCCCGACTTTCCTTCTTCTTGGGGGCAGCCCCCGGGACCTGACCCACCCCGGGGGCATCTCATGGACCGGCGGCGGAGCCCCACGTGCTTCGCCGTCGGTCTTCTTAGGGGTCAAAGGTCGCTCACCTTCCGGGGGCCATATCTCAGCCCCTGGGGGTCCGATCGGCCCCATTTTCACGTCTTCTCGCTCCTGGCGGCGGCCCCCAGCCACTGGGAGCACTCTCCTTCGCCCTCCTGGCCTCCAAGAGCGGTCTTCACTGGCTCCCTGCGCCAGACTTTCGCCTGGCTCTCCTCCTGGGCCTCTCTTCTCCTTGCGCAGAGGCCCCTGCTTCTGCGCACCGGTCCTGGTCTCTTCTTCTGGCACTGTTAGGGGCCTGGGGGACAGTCAGGGGTACCTCCTTCCAACTGCCCATTGCCAGGCTCCAGCACCTTCCGCCTCCGCAGACCACACCCCAGAGAGAGCTTCTCTTCCTGCGCAGACACTTTAAAAAGTTGAGTAGGGGGGCTGGCAGGAAGTCTCTGTTGATCCTATCAAACAGCGACACATCACTTCCCTGCCCCTGCTCCCTCCTTCTTGTCCAGCCTCTGGGTTTGTTCAAAATGGCGTCGTTCAGGGTCTCTGGCCACATGGTCTCTGAAACCAGAGCCCTTCCCTCCTAGGTGCAGCCTGGTGCCTGGCACCCAGTGATAGCTGCTGATGGATGAGCCTGTAGCTCCGCCTATCTTCCCTTCGTGGAAAGGAGGTATTCACTCTGGGAGGGAAAGGTCATCAATCCAGCCTGCTGAGGTCAACCCCCCAGCCAGGCCCTGGTTATGATCTGACTCAGAGAGATGTAACATTTCTGGATGACCCAAAAGCAGCACAAATATGACTCTGGACTCTGCCGAATACTTCTTTTCACATCCGCTACAGTGGACTTTAGTGCGTGTCTGGAATCTGTAGGCCTTATGGAAGTTAATCTAGCACATGGGCTCCACATCCCCATAGGGGAATAATGAAGTGAAAAACACAGTAAAGCACACTGACTTTCCCTGGCATGTTCCTTCCTAGTGTATAAGGCCTATTCCGTGTCACCACCCAATTCTGCATAAGTCCTGCCACACCATTCACTTTGTAGCTGCTCCTGGACTGCGCACGCCAAGAATCTCCCCTGCGCAGCCCCTACACGTGTGCACACGCATGTACACAGGTGTCTGCATGTAACCAGCCCGGTGCCCCTTACTCCAGCTGCTGCGCAGCAGCCTAGTCAAGCTAGGGGGACACCAGTAAAATCCACATGCAGTCTCTTTCATCATGAGTTCACTGTGGATGAGTCCCAATTTATGAGGCTCTCCCACCGTAAAACCTCAACACCTAGGTGCTCAAAAAGCGAAAAATCCGGGCGGTCCATAGTGTCAGAACCACCTTCTAACACCATGCAACACCCATCGCTATTTGACACTGCCCCAGATTTACAAGGATTTGTAAATCTGAGACAGCTCCAAAAACTAACGCCTTTCCAGGGGAGACATTAAAGTGGCGCAACAAAGAGAAATACTTTTATTTCTCCTCGTTTTTTCTCTTTCTATGTGTGCCGCATTCTGCAGCACACATAGAAGAAGCAAAATGCTATTAATGAATTTTTTTGTGCAGGAAGGTGTCCCTTCCGTCACAAACACAATGATCCCTGCAACACAGGCACCGTTGCACAATGGTGCAAGGGTTCCTGCATTGGCACACAGCTGATCTTTGTGTGCCGGCACAGGGGAGACCACAGGGGTGCACCTCATTCTTGCAAATGCAGCACATCCCAGCGTTTTTTAAATGATGCAGCTCGTGTAGCAAAATTGAATGTGGTGCTGGGATGCACAATTTCATTGGAAATATGCGCCTAGTTTGACTTAAATGGGGGCCAAATATCTTACAAGACTGTTATGCCAGCAATTGTGATGCGTTGTGAGAGTACTAAGCTGACTTTTGATTCCAAGTGGCTTATTTACAATCCCATTGTGCCACCGGTGCATCACTTTTTTTGATACACTGGTGGCACAGAGTACAGACCCATATCTACGAGGCCACGCAAAGCCACTTTGCGTGGCTTTGCATGGCCTCGTACATATGGAGTAAGGCAAAGCAGCGCAAGTTGCTGCATTGCCTTACACTGTGTCAGGGAGGCGTTCTATATGCGTTGCGGTGGGTGTGCCCACACAGCACCCATGGATTTTAATGCTTTACCAGAGTTACAAAGATCTGTAAACCTGGAAATGTGTCAAAATGCTACGCCTCCCCAGGGGAGATGTAACAAGGGGAAATAACTTTATTTCTCCTTGCTTTTTCCGCTTTCTATATGTGATGCATTCTGCAGCACACATAAATGTAGGAAAACCACTCCATTGATTGTTTTTATGCAGGAAGGTGTCTCTTCCTGCACAAAAACAATCATTCATGCAACGCAGGCAACCTTGCATCATGGTGCAAGAGTGCCTGCATTGGCGCAAGGCAGCCAAATCGGCACCAGCGTAGTGGGGAGAGGCTGGAATGCACCATAGATCATAAATACAATGTATTCCTGTCCTTTCCTTTTGACGCAGGGCAGAGAAGCAAAGTGACTTACTGCGCTGCCCTGTGTCAAAAACTTTTAAATGAGGCTACAAGTATTTGAAGGAAATGTTTTTGTTTGTTTGTGCCATTCCATAAACATAAGGCAGTAGTAAACATAGGAAGGAGTCCCACAATAAAGGTTAAATAGTGAGATTGGTTTAAACGTATTTCATTAGTGGCCACATAACTACACAGTACAATAGATTATTCAAATGCATATTGCCAAGCATCTTATAAATATAAGTGGTTACATGTACACATATTGTCAGAATCACTTTCAGAGGGCCATGGGGCAAGCGGAAGTTAGTGTGCCCAGCCCTGGGGGTTGAGGCCTTTTACTTTTGATGTCCTGTGGCCTGGCATACTGTGACTCAGAGTAATACACCCAAGTATTACCCCTTCAGAACTTGACTTTCAGAGGTAGTGCGGGTCGAACAGTTCAAGGCTTCTCAGGGGGAGGTAAGTGCACGTTTTTCACAGGCTCATCAACCCCAGTAAATGACTATGAAATGAAATCAAATACGGCACACACCAATTAACATACACAGTCTTTGTAAGGCCGGCATTACTCTAGCATTGCCCAGGCAAGTCCTGAGTCCCACTTCCCGGCTTTGGTATTTCCCATTCACGTGATTCAACATTCATACACTAGTAAGTATGAGTTTTAGAAGATCCACAATTGCTTTCAAAGTCAAAGTGTCTCAGTGCCATAGCTCTATAGTCAGGGAAAGTTCCCCAAAGGGCTCTGCAGGCCACTGATCAGTCTTACTCGGTCCATTTGGTGCTGCAATACGGAAGGTCTTGGAGTGCAGGGCCGGACTGGATACCAGGTGTTTTTTGCTGGGGTGGAGGGTGGGGTCCAGGTTCACTGCTGAGGGGCTGATTTTGTTGCTGGGGAGCTACCGGCGCTTCTAAATAAACAATGCAAAACAAATAGCTTTAAGGCGTGCTTTTTTAAACATTTGTTTTTCATTGTTTATTAAGGAAAACCCAGTAGTCAGTCCGGCCCTGTTGGAGTGTGTCATGGGTTGACTTGAGCAAAGGGTGGTAGTCTGGTCACTGAAGGCAAGGCGACTGGACGTCCATGACACTACGCCGGTTGAATGGTAAGTCCTCCAGCTCCTGAATGTAGGTCTCGGGTAGCATCTTGTCTGTGATGGCAAAGTATTTGTTGTGGTTGCAGGGGTCGCAACCCGCAACACTTCACTTTTGCACCCTGCCCAAGGGCAATGGCCCCATCTCTTTCCCATGGCCCCAACATGGCACGGGGCCCTTTGCAGTCAGAATGCTTTTCAGGGCAACGGGTATCCTCGGTCACAGTGATGCACCAGGATGATGGCCCTCAATCTTGACAGCGGCCCTTCTTGAAATATGGGGTCACTGACTTGAGCTACACACAGGCAGATGGCCAGACCGGTGAAATAGTCTACTTGAGCTGCACTTGGGAAGACGGCCCGATCGGTGCAGTGATCCCGACTAAATTGTGAATCTCAAACTTTGCATAAGGGGTCCAATGTACAGGATCCCCACTGGGCCTCACTCCCTCCAGGAACTCTCCTCCCCCTCCTCCTACTCACAGGGTCCTCAGGCCTTGATTGACTGGCAGATGCTGGTGCTCCAGGATCCAGGGCAAGTGGTCCTGATGCTCCTGGGTGATGTCCCCTCACCCAACCAGGAGACTAACGGACCTAGTTCCCCAAGTTCTGGTGAGAGAAGACAGAAGCTGTGCTGGGCTTCTTCATGCTGATGTACAGCTACAGTTCAATTAGTTACCCATTTGAATCTGCACTCGTTTTTATAATCCATTTCCTGATACAGATGTGATTTAGTGTCTCAAGGCCCGATTCACAAAAGTAATCTAAGACAAAATCCTAACTTTCCGTAGTCACAAAAGGCATTTAGGAGTAGTAAAGTTAGGATTCCTCACTTTACTACTCCTAACCTGAGAAAAATCCTAACTTTACGACTATCGGTATTCACAAAAGGCATTTTGGAGTAGTAAAGTTAGGATTCCTAACTTTACTGCTCCTAAACTGAGAAAAATCCTAACTTTACAACTTTTGGTATTCACAAAAGGCATTTAGGAGTAGTAAAGTTAGGAATCCTAACTTTACTACTCCTAAATGCCTTTTGTGTATACTGAAAGTCATAAAGTTAGGATTTTGTCTCAGATTACTTTTGTGAATCGGGCCCTCAGTCTTTCAAATTTATCCTGCAGGTGCTGCCTCCTTTGACTTGCTCCCTTCTTTGTCCTGCCCTTTGTCAAGGAAGCAGTCTGCCACAGCATGAGAGATTCCAACCTTAATTGCCCCACAACACAGGCCATGGTAGTGACTAGAGCATCACACCTGGAAGTCAGCCTCACTGATATATGCCTGTCAAAAGGTTACTAGAACCTCAGTCCTGCCTTTTATGATTAGCTGTTCCCACAGTGATTCCCTTATCAACTTCCCCATCTCCCTGAGTATGCGCTCAGACCCCAGTGACCTTTCCAGAATGAAAGAGTCCTTTCGAAGTGCACAAGAGATCCTGGCTTTTCCTTCCCCCAGTGTGTTCCACCCAGTCCCCAGGAACGCAGGCAATCAACAAATCTGTCTGGGATGGTTCCTCTACCTCCAGGCCTCCATATACTGTACCACACATAGGCAGACATACATTACAGCATGCACACACAAAGAAAACACATGCTGCATAGTACTGAATACTGACAAGATGTAGGCCCAGAGCAAGTTAAGTGCACAGCAGCAGAAATTTACATAAGCGGGCGGATAGGCTACTAGGCCTCACAACAGGCCTGTTCACACTACTGGCCACTATTACAAAAATGGCATGCTGCCACCACCGCACTTGTGCTACTTAACTCTTGGTATGAACAGTAGCCCTTTACCACTAGAAGTGTAGCTCATTGCATGCCCCTTCTGGTTTAACAAGACCGCAGTCCATGACAAAAGCCTAGATCATGGTGCACATGATCTGTATTCATCCATGATCAAAAATCGGTACCAAGGATCCAGATATCGTTGCAGTTGGAGCACTCAGGGCAGGTGTTCACGTCCATCACTATGCAAGGGGACTTTTTCTTCTCAAAACATCTAATAAATACCACTACTTAGCAGTTTCCAAAGCTTAATTAAAGATGTATTCCACTTGTTCAAATGTATCAATTTCTGTAATTTTCTGTATGAAGAGTGTAAACAAATGTGGCAGTTTGGACCTCTGACCCCCAACTGTAATAATTGAGATTGTTTGACACTGCTGTCCTGGGGGCCATCCTACTCCTGCTCTGCAAACTAGGCCAAGTACAAAACGTTCCTCACTTGCCTGTCAGGTTTCTCAGAGCGGTAGCGTAGTTGGGGGAAAGAGCTAAGAACACGATGGACATCCAACAGACACACTAAAGTAATGGCCAACTCACTGCACATATTTATTGAAAAAGAAAGTAATTTAATGATGAAGCAAACTAAATGCTACTCAACACAATGAGAGCATGAACAGGAGGCTGCAATCAGTAGCATCTGACAGTGAAGCATGGCTTTCTCTTATCCCAAGCACCCTTCTCCTTCCTGCTATGGTCCAGTTGCTGTCTCTGCAGTTTAAGATGCATTACAGCGTATAAAAAGATTGGGGACAGATGCAGAATACTCAAATCAGTCTTCCTTGTTAGCAGAGCAACTCAATATCTTTTTCAACCCTTGGTAAAACAATATTAAGTGGTGCAGCAGTCTTGCCAATGTGCTGTAGTCTTTGTCCTCATATACAGGCTAAGTCCTGCATTTATCTGCTCTTGGATGCTGTTAGACTTGGCATCTTTGTCTTGGTTTCCCCTGAATTTTTGTCTCTACCTCCTGTATTTTTGATGTTATGCTGGATTTCAGTTTTGCTGGCTTAGATGCTTTGGGCACTTTGCCACTTCTGATCAGTGCAAAAGTGCAAATGCTCCCAGTGTAAATTGTTATTACAATTGGTTCTCCCTGATTGGCATATTTGATTTACTGGTAAGTCCCTAGTAAAGTTCACTGAGTGTGCCAGGGTCTGTAAAACAAATGCTACTAGTGGGCCTGCAGCACTGATTGTGCCACCCACATGAGTAGCCCTGAAAAGGTATCTTAGACCTACCACTGCAGTGTCTGTGCACAGTTTCAAACTGCCATGTCGACCTGATAAGTGCACCTACTTGCCAAGCCCTTGTCTTCCCTTTTCTTACATGTAAGGCACCCCTATGGGTGGCCCAAGCGACCCCCATGGGCAGGGTGCAGTGTATGTAAAAGGCAGGACATGTACTAGTGTGTGTGACATGTCCTGACAGTGAAATACTGCCACTTTCATTTTTCACAATTGAAAGGCTATCTGTCTCATAGGATAGAATGGGAGATACTGTGTAACATCTTACAAGTATAACTTCCTAATGGGACAAGATAGAGAAATAAAGCTTTGGCTCTCTGAACTCAGAATTTAATAACACATCTTTTAGTAAAGATGGGGGCATATTTACAAAGAGCTATCGCCGAATTAACGGCACTTTATCGCAGCCAAAGCCGTGATAAATTTACCTCCCCATTCACAAGCTGGTGTTAACAGCCCACAGCGCCAGTTTACCCGCGATAGCAGCCACAAAAAACATCGCCACAGAGGCCACCCGCAAATATCGCTAATGAGATGCAGAGTAGGTGTTCCCGTGCCAAAAGCCGAGACAACAGCACACCTCAACATTCTCAACAACCAGCCACATCGGGGATAAAGACACAAAACAGGCGATAAGGCGCGTTAGCACCAGGAAATCTACACCTGCTCTGACCTGGTGTAAAGTCGGATGGCAGCCTGCAAACCAATAAGGGAGCACAGCCCAGGGCTGCATTGGAAGGGCAACAGATGCCATGGAGCCACCCATCATGCAGCCCGGACACCCAAGAGGGCCACAACACCCACCGCCACCACCCCCAGGACCACCCCTCCCTGGCACCCCGACCAAAGACATGCCACATCAGCCACACCTAAACTTGTACAAAATATTCTGGTTGATGTCGCACAATCACAACTGGTGACATGCATGTGTCGTCACAGAAATGAGCAGCACACATTCACTTTCGAAGCAACAAATGAAACTTTATTAAAATGAACACCAAAATGAAATCAAGACACATGGCCGCTCCCCTCTGGACAATACGTAGGTCACAGCCTGTGAGACAAAAAACATGATGAGAAGGTGTGTCCTGCGCACATCAGAGGACAGAGAGAGAGCGAAGGAGAGAGAGAGAGAGGAAGAGAGGGAGAGAGAGAGAGAGAGAGAAGAGGAGAGAGAGAGGAAGAGAGGGAGAGAGAGAGAGAGTGCGGCCCCTGCGCACCCAGGCCTCACTGCTCACCTGCTGCCACCGGTGTGTCTCCAACCACGTGCCGGTATGTATAGCAGGACACCAGGTGACACATCTGAGTCAGAGCCGTCAGCTGAAACAGAGCCTAGATACATGACTGGCACAGTACACACACTTGCACAAGACAACATCGCCTGCCCGCCCATGCACACCCAGGCAGAGGCACCCCAACCCCTCCCGCTGCCCATCGGAGCATGCCCGCCCATGCACACCCAGGCCTCAATGCTCACCTTCCGCCACCGGCGCGTAGACAGGAGGTCCCACCATGTGCCGCTGCAAGCCACAAGCCTGGGGCCCGCAGACATGGCACCCTCCACATCATGCAGCCCCGCTCCGCAGGCCACTAGGTCTCACGTTTGGTGCTGGGTCTTGATTAGTCCATGGCAGAGGACATACCAGTGCACCCGGCACCATCGCAGGCTGCACACCCGCTCAGCCCAATGGGTGCCACCAACTCTGGGATCCCAGAAGCGATGCCATGTGGCGGTAGGCTCGCGCTGCCCGCTGGCTCTGGCCTACACTGCGGTCCAGCAGGGCACACAAAACCTGAGCTGTCCAGACCGCCGGGACGGGGCATCATCGCAGGCTGCACACCCGCTCAGCAGCTCAAGGTGCCACTGACACAGTGCACCCAAAGTCACCGTCCTGTGGCGGGGTGCCTGTGCCGTCCGCAAGGCCCCGTGAGCCACTAACCCTGTGCAACCCCAGTCTGCGCCACGTGGTGGTAGGCCCGTGCCATACTCAAGGCCTCGGATGCCACTAACCCTGTGCAACCCCAGTCTGCGCCACGTGGTGGTAGGCCCGTGCCATACTCAAGGCCTCGGATGCCACTAACCCTGTGCGCAAGAACTCATGGGCCCTATATGAGTGCGAACCATGGAGCATCCGTTATCCAGTCACCACCGGAAGAGGGGAATGTGACGTCGTCGGCCCCTTATGTTGGCGGAGTCACATGGCCTGTGACGCCTGTGCCGGATGGGTGTGGTGTGTGTGAAAACCTGCCCTCAGGGAGTGGCTGTGACATGCTGACAACTAGACCAGTGACCTGCACACCACCAGCGAGTACGGCTGCGACGGGTAGCAATGAGGGCCCCCCCTCGGGGTGTAAGCGGAGTGGTCTGGCCTGCCGTATGCCGGACCAGCGCAGGGCTTCCAACAATGACTCGTGGGATCTGGGCATGGTCCAGTCCATGTCCGGACAAGAAAGTGACTGATGCGTGTGTCCCTGTTGTAGTGTTCACGGGACCCGGTACACAAAATGTAATGTCGCACCCTCTGACTGGCATCCCACAGGATGAACATCATTGACGCAAGGGAAGGCACTGTGCCCACATTCATCCACACATCCATACATGAATGACGTAAGACATTACACAGCAGTGCGTCACTGGATGTTTATTTCACATCCAGTTCAGTCATGCAGCTGGAGCGGTACAGGGCAATGCCGAGCACACTACACAATATAGGCCCGTGGAGGGCCAGCCAGTGTACATCCGGGGATGACCTGTACTGCGGAAGGGTACAGTCCGCAGTCTGTCCGCCGTGTCAATGGTCATCAAACAGGATGTGGCAGTCCATGTCGCTGTCCAAGGTGACTGCATCGGAGTGTTCGGGGGTCAGTGGTAGGTCTTGAGGCCATGTGCGGCACCAAGCAGAAACAGGCAAGTTGGCGGAAATTAATGCTAGTACCTCCTGCTGATCACAATCCCATCCATGTCCTCGTCCCCGGATGTGTGCTCTGCCCCACCTGTGGGTGTTGCAGTACCGGCTGTGGCACTGTGTGCCACTGACACATCAGGGGCCAGAGGAGGATTGTCGGCCGCACTGTGTGGCAGTGACACATCAGGTGCCGGAGTGGATACGCCTGCCGCACTGGGAGGCACTGACACACGAGGGGGCTGAGATGTGGATGGTGTGGGGGCAGCAGCATTCATCATCGCCACGCCTTGTGGCAGCAATGCCATGATGAAGACATGCAGGGCCTGGTAGATCCCAGCTACATTTCGCTGATGTGCAGCGGTGGCTGCCATCCTTTCCGCCTCCATCCACACCATGTCCTCCATGAGCCTCCGCATGTGTGCCAGCTCACGGCTGGCATCGCTGGGGCCACTCTGAGCGGACAGGTATTCCTCCCTCCGCGTCATGACTCCAGCGATGTCAGTCAGGGCTCGTTGGAGACCCTGGGGCGGACATAGACACCCAAGGATGGCGTCCAGTTTGGTAGCCATGAGGTCGAACCCCACCCGCACCTGCTCAGCCATCTCCCTCTGGCCCTCCAGCACACGGCGTTGGAAGGCCATTTGTTGTTCCAGGGGGTCTTGGGAGAGTGCTGGGGCTGTGGGTGCCTCCTGCTGGGTGGTTTGGGTGGGGGTGGGGTCTCATCGATGTAGATGGGCTGCCCTGATCCTGGAGGTGGCTGGCGGATGAGGTCAATGATGTCTTGGATGGTTTGGGTGTCGATGCTGGTGTTGTCATCCTCCTTGTCATCAGTGAAGAGTCGCTGGGACTGCTCTGCAGGAGGTGTTGATGATGCTCCTGCGATGTGAAGGGGAGATGGTGTATTACAATGTGTCCACATGTATGTAGCCGCATGGTACAGGTTGACATTCAGACAGCATGGCATTGTACATTGTGACAGTTTGTGGGTCTGGGCGAGGACCCAGGGTCATTGCGGGTGTGCACTGTGCCCTGCTTGCTTGTGCATGTGTGCCATTGTGGCCATCTCCCCCCGTCCCCCCAGTACCTGGTGGTCACTCACCCTGTTGTGGTTGTGTTGTGTCCTGTCGAGCAGTGTCCAGTCCCCCGACTCCGGCCACAGTATCCATACTGATGACTGTCGACACCAGCTCCTCCATGTCATCCAGCTCCAGCTGTGGCGCTGGGCCCCCACCTCCGGTCTGCATTGCTGCCTTCTGGGTGGCGCTGAGTTTCTCCTTGGTCTTCCGCTTTATGTCATTCCATCGCCTCTTGACCTCGTCCATTGTCCGCTTGTGCTCTCCGACGGCATTCACCTTGTCGACGATGTCCCGCCATATTCCATTTTTGGTGCCCAATGACACGTTGGAGGTGACGAAGAGTTGTTGATGGTGTTCCATCACCTCAGTGACTATGATCCTGTTCGCCTGCTGATTGAACTTGGTCTTCCTCGTATTCTTGTCCTTGCCCTTCCCTGTCCCCGAGGTCCCAGGCTGGTCGTCCGGGGTGCTCGTGGGGTTGCGCTCGCCCTCTGCGCCTGCTCCGGCTGCCTCCATGGTGCTTGGGTGTTGGTCAGTTTGTGTGTGGGTGTTTTTTCTACTTTTATGGTGATTTTTGACGCCTGCCAGGTGTGTGTTGCAGGCCTGGCACTGCTTGTCGCTGGTTTCCTCATCGCGCTTTGGCCCATCGCGTGTTTTTTGGTGTTGTGGTTTTTTTTTTTTTTTCTCCATCGTGGTGGTTGTATCGCGGACATTGTCCGCGGTTTCGGCAGACTATCGCTTGCTAACTCCTTGTTGTGAATTCCACGTTGACACAGGGTTATTTTCCCGAGATAGGCTGCGATATGGAAAGTTGCGTTACGCTACTCTTGCGGTAGTTATCGCACATTCTTGTGAATATACCCCATGGTTTTTAAATTGTGTGCTGGAAAATGTTACTTTTAGAAAGTGGGCATTTTCTTGTTTAACCATTCTGTGTGCCTATGCCTGTTTGTGGATTGACTGTCTGGTTTCGGAGTGACAGGGGCTGGGGATGTGCATTCACTGTAGACAGCCACTGGCGTGGGGGGGGTTGAGGTGTGCCTGGCCCTTTCTGGATAACTCAGAGCTGAGCTGAATTGGGCTTGGCGATATTTAAAGTAGTGGAAGAAGTTTCCCTTGCATCTGAATAGGGCCTGTCTCCCTTGCACAATGCTGTCTCCACACCGTGTGGTCATACTGCACCAGTGAGGACAGAACTGGTTTGGAAAGGGCTCAGAGGCCATTGCACAAAGAGAACAAAGACAAAATGGGGTATAAGTAGTGGACCATAACCTCTTCCATGCGTCAAAGAGGTTAAAGCCCAGAACTTTAGATCACTTCTGGACTCAAGAGGAACCTTTGCCAAGGAGAAGAGCTGGAGAGCTGTGAGGAGGAGTATTGCCCTTTTGCTGTGTGCTGTGTGGGGTTGGCCTGCAGTTGTTGTTTCTGCCAAGGAAAAGACAAAGATTGGAACTTTGCTGTGCACCTACTTGAAGAAGAATCTGTGTGTGCTGGCCTCCTGTTCTGAAGTCTCAGTGACACAAAGACTTCACCCCCAGCTCCCATGAAATCTACTGCTGGGAGTTCTAACCTGCCAGGAGGTGCCTGTTCCAGTATTGGGCCTCTGGAGGTTGTTACTGCTCTTGGGAGCTGGAAGAACCTGAAGAAATTGAAGAAATCGACGCATCGCCCTTCTTGCGGCTGTTTTTCCAATGCAGTACCATTAAGCAGGAAGACTCTTCATGCACCACCGCCGTGCCGCTGCAGAGACGATGCAGCGCCTGCAACTGCAAGAGCCAATGCATCGTGGAATTGCGGCTAAAGAAACCGACGCAGTGCCGCCACTGCATCGATCGCCAGCCCATCCCGGGTTCCACGCATTGCACCTCTGCTGCAAGTTTTCCCGACGCATTACCCGCGGACCAGAATCGTCTTGGAGTCAACGCATCACTTCACCCTACAGTCCGTATTCGACGCATCACTTCTCCTGCGTGCAGCAGAAATGTTGCATCGCCCACTCAAGTACTCAGGAACTGACGCATCCCTTTGTTTCTCGATGCTTCCCTTCTCTGCGGCTGTATGGCCTTGTGAATTTTGATGCATCTACAGGTACTTTGGGTGAAATCACGCATCCATAGTTTCCTATGTACCAAGTTGCTTGAAACCTTTTAAAAGTGATATTGTTATTACATGTATTTTTTTAAAATATGTTTTTATATGCATTTAACAGTTTTACATTTGTACATATGACCAGTTTTGGAGGAAACCATACAATTCACAATATAGGCATGCTGTATCAGTGTACAAAGTTTCACTTTACAAATTGTGTGCATCATTTGTCTATTTCCCAATCAATGCGTTCAATCACTCTTTGACGCCAATTTCTCATCCTCACCTCTACTGCCTATTCCCTTCTCTGATCTGCTGAACAATATTATGTACTCAGGGGAGTGTCATCAAGTTATACAGTTGCTAAATATCCTGTACTCTTTTTATTATGCAACTTGTCCCTCTAACTGGGAAACATTAGAACTGTATGTGTCTCCAGACGGTATCCGTACCAATTGCTGCTATATTTTCTGGGAGGGATTATCGCGAGAAGTGGGAGTTGAGGGGATTCCTATTACATGTATGTTGGATTTTTGTTGTTTTGGTCTTCTTGAGTTTAGAGAAAGATATTTTATTTTCCTAAACTGGTGGGGTGTCCAATTGTGGTGTTATCACTGTATTACTGTGGGTTTTGAGCACAAATACTTTACACACTGCATTTGGGATAAGCCTGTCTGCTCGTGCCAAGCTACCAAGGGGGTGAGCAGGAGTTATCTGAAGTGTGTAACCTCCTTACCCTGACTAGAAGCAAGGGTCCCTACTTGGACAAAGGTATATACCTCTGCCAACTAGAGACCCCCATTTCTAACAGATGCATTGCAATTTAGGGCGCAAGGTGTGCATGGAATGTGCTTCCACATTATGGCACAGGCCGTTTCTTTAGTGGGGCTGCAGCATTGAATTGTTCATGTGGGAGTTTCCAAAGCAGGCTTTGCTGGGCTAGCTTGCATGGTCACTCCGATCTTCAGCAGCTGTGGCCCTGATGGCTAGCTATAGACTGGAGATCTTGCACAGCAGTTGCAGACTCCAGGAAGAGTTTATTTGCAATGATTGGTCCATGACAGCTGGGGTCTCAAGCCCAATTCAGACTTTCTGCTTCAGCAGTGATACATTTTTCCCACCAGCTGCAGCGGTATCAATATTTCAAGCTTGCGGTAAATTACCGGGGGTGTATAGGAATCTTTGCTTTGGTGCAATCACAATACATTCACTAAGGAACTGTGTAGACTCTTTTCAGATTGGGTCACTCCTGGCTTGCTTGCTTTTTTTGTCAACTTCCTCTGGGTGCTCCACGTGCAGAGACAATGATGGGCCTCTCCTCCTGGACAGCCTCTACTCTTTCAGGGCCAGGCACACTCCTTTCCTCTCTCAGCAGGTATTAAGGTCCTTGGGTTCTTTAAACAAATGATCCCTCACCTCTGGGAGACTGGCTGACATGTAGACATGAGCACTGGTTTCACAGCAGCACTTAGAGTACTTTGTAGAGCATTAATTTCCTTGGTCAGGAAGAACCGGGAACCAGCACAAAGTGGTGTAGTTTGGATTCCACATTTATACAAATTTTGTAGATACAGGGTATGGAGCTTGGACAGTGTATCTAGCAGGCGTTTCTGGCTAGAAAAAGTGATTAGTTTAAGTGCTTTAAAACTAAAAGCATTATTTTAGATGCTTAGACCTGCATGGTTGAACAAGAACTTAAAGTGTGGATTGAGCCTGTCTGTATTCAAGGAGATTCTGATTTCAGGAGCATTTCCCTTTTCCCCTGTATACCAGTTTGTACTTTACTGATTGGGCCTCAAGCTTCTAAGCAGCCCTGAGCTCTCCCCTCACACCTACACAGGCCCTTAAGTTTGGGGAGGGAACCCAAAGCCAAGCACCTCTATTTTGGTGTCCCAGCTTCTCTGAGCCCTAAACAGCCCAGTGAGCAAAGATAAAAAAGGTGGTAAGAACACAGACTTTGTGCTGTGCATTTTAAAACTTTAAACTGTTCTTTTCCTCTAACCGTGACTGTTTAAATTTATCTCTTGGTTTCTCTCCAATTTGGACTTTTAAAACTACTGTTTTCTTCTACCCATGAATGTTTAAATTTCTCTTCTGGTTTTCCACTATATTGTGCTAAGGACTCTAGAAATCAATCTCCCTCCCCCCAGCTAAAAAAGGCAAAATACACCCCTAAGCCTAGCCAGAGTAGGTTTAAAGGACTGCTTAATGTGTTTTGTGGTTTAAATTGTGTTTGGAAGGTGTATTTAGGAGGCATTTCTGGCTAGAAAAAGTAATTAGTTTAAGTGCGTAAAAAGCAGTATTTTAGCAGCTTTAAATTTGAGCCTCACCTGCAGGGTTCAACAGGAACTACAAAGAGTGAATAGAACCTGTCTGTATCCAAGGAGATTCTGACTTCAGGAGCAACTCACTGCCCCCCAGTTTGTCTTTAACGTCATATACCACTTATCTAGGTTTCTTACTGGTTGTTGCAGCTGTGCTCTGACTGGCTCTTAGGGTTTTTATTGTACATAGGGCTTAGGGTTTGAGTTCTGATTGGCTGATAGGTCTAGGGTTCTGATTGGCGCCTAGGATTAGCTTTTCTATTGTACTTAGGGTCTAGGGTTTAGATTGAGTTATAGGGCTAGGGTTTCTGTAGTACTTAGGGCTTAGGGTTAGCGTTCCAATTGGCAGATAGGTGTAGGGCTCTGATTGGTTCCTATGGCTAGGGTTTAGATTGTGAGATCTGATTGGCTGATAAGCGTAGGGCTCTGATTGGTTCCCAGGGTTAGGGTTGCTGTTGGATTTAGGGTTTGAGATCTGATTGGCTCATAGGGCTAGGGTTCTGATTGATTCATAGAGCTAGAGTTTTTATTGGAGCTAGGGCTTAGGGTTTGGTTTTGGATTGGTTGCTAGGACTGCAGCTATGACTGGTAAATAGGGCCAGGTCTCCCATTGTTCCGAGGGTTTAGGGCTAGGGTTCTTATTGGTTAGTGTTGGGGCTAGTGTTCCCATAGGCCAAAGATCAACTGACCCAGGGTTATTTATCCCTTGGACTCAGGGTGTCTTAGCCCGGGCATCAAGGCTAAGGGTGGAGAGGGCAAGGGTAGTTGGCTGTTTGGGCCTATTCAGGGCTAGGGACATAAATGCTGTACTTTTTTCCATTCAGCAGCCACCACCACAACCCATCCACAAACAAACTGTGGAAGGACTACTTACCTTACTATCTGCTTTACTCCAGCCAGTTGCCTCACAGAATAGGCAGACATCCTGGAACTCCCCCGCCGAAACACAACTAGTTGGAAAAACACAATTCTTCAGAAAAGTATTTCTACCGAAAGTCACAGCAGATTACCTTTTGTTCGCTCATCTCTTTTTGCCTGGGTTACAAAGACTCCTCCTAGTTATGTGCCTTTGCCGTCTTTTGCTTCTCTACACTGCAACTGCACTCCTAGCTCTTCCACCCACCATCATGCCCACCACACCCTCTCTAATCTATAATGTCGACCAAGAGAGTGAAAGTTGGAGCCAACTACAAGATGATTTACTCTCCCAACCTCTCCAAAACCTCATAAAAAAGGTTCAAACACAACACCCTAAACAATTTCTTGATTCCATTTTCGTTGACCAATACCAGAGCGGCCGGTATGGGAGGCTCAAAACTGACCTGATTTTTTCCATCTCATCTTGGACCACTGTATCCACGAACTCATTTAACATTACCTCCTCCTTCAGAATCCCTCACGGCTGCCAACTAAAAATTCCCCCCTCAGCTTGCTTCAATGCAACACTTACTATCTCCCTTTACAACAATGGTAAGGTCATGATTCAAGCCAAAGACATATGCCTCTCTCTTTTTGACCACCTACTTCCATCTCTTCTTCTATGAACTCCTTCCTCCCTACACACTCACCTTTCCCAATACACCTTGACACCATAAGGACGATCCCCCAAGAGGAACAGGATTCCTCTCTGGCCCATCCGCATCCCCCCATCTTCCTAACTTCCCCTCCTCCCAATTTCTCCAGCCTTTATCCTCTACACCCCATCCCAGCCATTGGCCAGCACTCTCATTTCCCCCCAAGCTACCTACATTCTTCATCTATTCTCCTGGACAATTTTCCACATTGTCCATGTATCTGAACACCACGGACTCACACAACCTAGCGCACATGCCTACACCCCTCCCCCTCTCATCACTAACTACTATGCTGCTCCCTGCCTTTCCTCAACTCACATATCTCCCCTCCCCACACACCTTCTTCCAACCACACCTATCACCCTTCATTCACCACATTTAACCCACAATACATCTTCCACTCTCAATAAAAGCCCTGAGTATCTCATCTACACCACAGCAGCACCCACACTTATTTCCAACCAATACCACAATCTAACACCCCCCACATTCTCATGCCTTCCCCATCCCAAATCTACCTCTCATGATAAACTCCCCTCAGAACCTGTCGCCCCTATCAAGCAACATAACATTCTGCGCTTAGCCCTACTCATCCTGGAAAATAAAGTAGGCCACCTCAACTCCACAATCTCCCAGCTTGCAGCAACCATATCCCACTTAAGCTCTAAAATGTCAACTGTTCCCGACTCCCTACTCCCCTTGGCGAAAACACTATACCCCAAACTCCTAATCCCGAGGAGTACCCTCCTCCCATGCCCCAAAAGAGCTGCACACAATCTCCCACTAACAGACATCTCCAATTTACTGGCTAGCTACAATACCTCTAACTCCCCCACCTTCTCTTCTCCAGACAACACAAATCAATGGGGGATATTCACAAGAACGTGCACTAAACATCTCCAAAAAATGTTAATGCAACTTTACACATCGCAGTCTATCGCGGGAAAATAACCCCGTGTTAACGTGGAATTCACAACACGGCGGTACCATGCGACAGCCTCGCGAAACCGCGGCCAATGTCCGCGATACAACCACCGCGACGGCGATAAAAACACAAACCCTGACGCGTAAAAAGTCGCGATGGGCCCAAACGCGATAAGAAAACAGTGATAACCAGCAAGAGGCCAGCAATACCCACGCGTAATGCGGGAGAAAGCACAAGAACAGCATACGGAAAATGCCACTAAAAAGGAAATGAACTGCGAAGTACCACGGATGCACCCTGACCGACTGCAGAGGACAACATGAACCCCACAGTCCCCACGGAGGAACACCCAGGAATCCAGGGCTCGTGGAAGGGCAATGAGAAGAGGAAGAGGAAGACGGGGTACAGTCTGCAGGAAAACACAATTATCGTCACGGACGAGATAGAACACCACCACCAACTGTACGTCACCTCCAACGTGTCATTGGCAACAAAGAGGCAAAGATGGCACACCATCTCAGACCATGTGAATGCCGTTGCAGCGCCGAGGAGGACAATGGAAGAGGACAAGAGGCGCTGGATTGATGTGAATGGCAAAACCAAGCAGAAACTCGCTGCCAACATGAAAGCAGCAACGCACTTCGTAGGAGGGGGGCCAGCAGAACACCAGGAGCTGAATGACATGGAGAAGATGGTGGCCACAGTCATCAGTCGGGAGACGGTGACAGGAGTTGGGGATCCGGACACTGCCCAACATGACCCGACACTACATCAACAGGGTGCGTACTGACCAGGGAGTGGGGGGACGGGGGGAGATGGGCACAATGGCACACATGCACAATTAAGCAGAGCACACTGCACACCCACAATGTCTCCGGATCATGTCCCTGTTCCCACAGGAACACTTCAGTACACACACAAACACCAAGTAGTCCCACGTACACCATGTGCCCAAAGGGGCACCCACCCAACACATCAACAATCACACAACCAACACATGCACACGTGCGAAACACAGCAAACATGCATATACGTCAGCCACACTGACAATGCAAGAGACACCACATGACGAGTAGCATGGCTGCAGTCCAATCATCATGACAATGTACACAGCACAACACTGAGGTGGCTGAGTGCGGACCACAAGCAGAAAGGAGCAGGTCACTCGGACACAACCACCTGCACAAACAACCCCTGACGTCAACGACACATCTGCGGACAAACCATGCCCAAGAGTCACAACTCGACAAAGAGCACAAGTTATCCAAGTGTGCAACATCTCAGCACTGTGGAAGCACAGAACTGAAAGGCACACCGCATGAAAGGGATAAGTGGCAGCCAAATCTTAGCCGCAGGAGCGACTCACCCACCGTGCAGCCTATGCACATAAGAATAAATGCACCTCGACATTGACAACATCCTGGTACAAACAGCAACAACTCCACAACAGAACACAGGACACAACTGGTGCCGCATATGTGCACCTCATGGCCAATCACATCTGGCACAGCAGGAAACTGTGACATGACAATGTACAAGCACAACCTGTAACCTGCAAATATGTATTATTCACACATGCCGTGCTTGTGGACATTTTGCACTGTCCCATGATTGCCAAGGACGGCCACAATGTGACGTGCTCATGAGAAGAAATTTGCAATGAGGGTGTTCCTACGGCTATTCCTGCCGCAGCTGCAGTGGCATGTGGGCCACCTACCCCATCGTCCTCATCATTGTCCGGTACTTCTGGAACTTGGATCCATGGGGCATTGGTGCGTACACAGATGTTGTGCAACACACCACATGCAACGCTCATCTTGCATACGATGTCTGGGCTGTACAGGAGCCTTCCACCTGTGACGTCCAGGTACCTGAAACGTGACTTCAACACGCCAAATGTGCATTCCACGATGCCCCTGGTGTGTATATGGGCCACATTGTACTGCCTCTGTGCAGGTGTGTTTAGGTCTCGGAGGGGTGTCATCATCCAAGGGCATAGTGCATATCCTTGATCACCTGTGACAGTGCAGAGAGATAAGAGTCAATACTTGGTTCGGCATGATGTGTTGGCAGGCCCACTAGTCCAGTGATGCCTGTGCTGGCTGTGTGTGGAGTGTGTGTAAGCCAGCCCTCAGGGAGTAGCAGGTGCTGGCAACAACTTCAACAGTCATCAGGCACTCAGGAATGCAATGTTCGAACAGCAAGGGAGCATGACTTGAGTTGCACAGAGTTAGTGGCCCCGGATGCACAGCAGCCAACACGGGCCTACCGCCACGGGACGCTGTCTTTCGGGAGACTGAGGTAGGGTCATGGGGGCAGAGCAGGGTCTCGTATGTGTCAAAGGTGGTTTTCGCAGAGTGTCTCGGGGGAGAGTGGGAGGTGTACCCCCAGGGCATGAGGCAGAGGGCACATACCAGCTGTGTCCGGCAACATGGCGGATATGAATGCCACAGACTCATGCCAAACACCAAGTCTGTACCTGCCAGTTGCTGATGACAACTCCCAGGCCACAGGCTCAGACACCAACAATGTTCTGCCGGAGGCTGACGGTGACTCACGGCGCACAGGGTTAGTGGCACCAGGTCAGTTCTTGCGAGTGGTTGACCTCCTCTGTAACGGTGATCCGTGTTTCCACAGGACTGAAACGCATCTGTCTCTCACTCCTCTCCCTGCGTTCACTGGCATGAACTCTGTCATTGATTAATGAAGACTCAGTTCTAGATGTGGGAAATACTGGACTGCAGTGTAGGCCGGCTGCAGCGGTGGGGTATGTCAACGAATGAGGACTCCTGGGGGCCTGTGTCACGGAGGACAGCGATGGTCTGAGGAGGCTGCCAAGGTTGCGGGCATGGGTCTTGGAGCTAGCACCGGCATGCAGTGGGCCCTCTTTGACCCACGACGGTGTCAGCAGGTGAGCAGTGCGGCCTTGGAGCGCTGGGGCAGGCAAGCCGGGTCTGGGTATCAGCGGCCTGGGGTGCAGCAGGCGCACAGGCTCGCAGGCCCCGCTGCTCACAGCGTTGGCCTCATGGCGGGCTGAGAGGCACCGCCCTGGCAGTGACATTGGCCATTCCAGGAGAGCACCACGCTCAGCGCAACGGTGTTTTCATCCACACCCCTGCGCAGGCCTGGCATAAGCTGGGGCAACCCACTATGCTCACGCACACAGGGGGGGACGCAGCAAGTGACATTTCCGTGATCTAACCCACAGCCTGGGGTGACATGGTTGCGTCCACTGTTCACTACTCCCCAGACACCAGCAGTTAATGTCTGCATGGACATATCTGTGGTTTGCATACCCAGGTCTGTCCAGCACATTCATGCCACACTTGTCGTTGTGTACATTCCCATTCATGGGTCACTTGCATCCTTCGCACATGCCTGCTTTCCGCCTCTCCACACGTTCAGCTGTTGTATGGCTGTGGTGCCATGATATAGCTGGCTTGTGTACATGGGAAGCCCAGGATCCCAATGGAGTTGTGTTGTTGTGCCTGGTAGGTGGGCATTTTGATTGACATGTTGTATGTGGTTTGGTCACGTGTGCATTCCCACAGTTGTACGTTGTGTGATGGTGGCTTTGAGGTGTGTGGTGTGTTGATTTGGTACTTACCAACAAGCAGTCCAGTTCCATGGATTCCATCCTGGAAGCGCTGGTTGATGATGGACTGTCGGAAGATGTAGGAATAGTGCACACTGCCTGGGTAGTTTGCGACGACATTGGTGAACATTCCCCGGTGGTCCACTATTGCCTGCACATTGATGGAATGCGTGTGCTTTCTGTTGCAGTAGATGTGTGCAGTGTCCACAGGGGGCACAAGTGGGACATGTGTGCAGTCAATGGCCCCCAACATGTGTGGGAATCTAGCAATGGCATAGAAGCCTTGCTTGGTCTCCAGCTGTTCCTGTGCAGTGTGGGGGAAGTTAAGGTACTGGGGTATGAAGCTAATGATGGCATCCAGGACAGTTGTGAGGACCTTTGATAGGGCTGGCTGTGAGACTCCTCCGACTCGGGCCGTTGTTGGTTGGAAGGTACCAGAGGCCAACGTGTGCAGCACAGCCAGCAGCTTTGTTTGCAGAGGGATGTTGGTTGTCCGCTGTGTTGGGACCGTCAGCCTGTGGCCGATGTGGGTCATGATGCGGAGGATGGTTGTCCTTTTGAGCCTGTAGTGGGCAATGACTTTCTCGGGCGTTAGGTCTGTGAGACTGGTGCGTTTTCGGTAGGTCCGCTGTCTTACTCTGCCCTGCCTCTGTGGTGGTCTGGGGGGGTGCCGGTCCGGGTCCTGGGGGTGGTGGCGGTGGGTGTTGTGGCCCTGTTGGGGCTCCTAGCTGCATGATGAGTAGCTCCATGGCGTCGGTTGTTCTTCGGCTGTGGCTGTGTGCGGGGCTCTGTTGCCTACTGCAGGTAGTCGTCCTGCTTAACACCAGCAAGAGGCAGGTGTTAAATAGCTGCTGCTACTGCGGCTTATCACATGGTTTTGGTTCGCATCGCAGATCTGGCAGTTCGTTGTGAAAGTGGTGTAGTGGTGT
>CAWUFW010008948.1:600000-833313 GCA_963921515.1 Calotriton arnoldi | reverse complement strand
ATGGGCCAGTTGTGATTCTGAGCAATGTCTGTGACTACGACTCCCATCATGCTATTGCCTCCACCCCCTTCCCAGCATGCCCATGCTTCCTTCCTTTTGACTCTGCTTCCCTGTGGGGTGGGCTGGCTGTGCTGACAGGATGGCTGGGAGTGTTGTCCTGGCAGTTGTTTGGCTAAGAGTCCCAAGAGTGTCCCTGTGCTTCACACAACATAACCCAGGGTGGTGGTGCTTTGTGGGATCTTGTGTTAGGATGGAGGGCATTGCATTCTACCAGGTGGGTACTGTGGAGTTTGTGTTGGGGAGGGTGTGAGGGGAGGTGCTGGTGACTATGGTCAGTGCTGTGAGTCCTCCTTCCCACCCAGCCAGCCAGATATCCCACCATGGAACGTGCTTGCATTGCAGGGAGTGTAAGTTGTCTCTCAGGATGTCAGTCAGTGGTGTCCTGCTGTTTGTTGGTGCACAGTTGGCAGCAGGGCCTTGTGCTCCCCACAGCAGTAGCCAGTGTCAGCCATCTTGTGAGTCCTTCTCCACTCTCTGTGATGTGCGCATGGTTCATGGTGGTGTTGATGGGACAGTTTTGGGGCGGGCAATATGTGTGACTGCGACTCCCATGATGCTATTGGCTACACTGACTTGGCCAGCATACACAGAATTCCTTCCTTTGAGTGGTCTTCACTGTGTGTTGGTGTTGTTGTGGTGGCTACATGTGTGGATGTGTTTGTTAGTTCTATTTGTGCCACTGCCTAGCTGTAGTTGTGGTTGTGTTTGTACATGTGTTGGCACAGTTGGATGTGACTTTTTGATGGCATGTGTTGTGTTTCTCTGACTGACATACACATTTTGGGATGATTCTGTTCTGGTTGCTGTGTGATTGCTATGAGTGCATGGTTTGACTCTCCCTTGACAGTGATGTGTGTGTGTTTTGTGGCAGTATATTGTGTACATTTGTTGTGTACTCACCAGGCTCTGGGATGTCCTCTAGTCCATATATGCTCACTGGCGGTAGGATGGCCCGCACCTTCTCCTCCCAGGGCCTGAGGTATATTGGCTTGGCAGGAGGGCCACTGCCGGTGTGTTGGCTGTTGATGTAGTCTTGCTTCAGCAGTTTCCGTACCCTCCTGCGCACGTCATACCACCTGTTCTGGATGTCGGTCTTTGTGCGCCGACATGGTGATTGGGCGTTCACCCTGTTGATGATCCTCTCCCACATCTTGGTTTTCTGCGACATGGGGGTCTGTTGGACCAATGTGCCAAACAGCTGTGGCTCTACCCTGAGGATCTCGTCTACCAGGACTTCCAATTCACAATCTAGGAACTTGTGATTCTTCTTGGGGGCATGGTGATGGGTGGTGATGGTGAGTGATGTGTGTGTTGGTGTGCAGGTGAGGGTGTGTGAGTGTGTGTTTTGCTGGGTGTATGTGAGGTAGGTATTTGTTGGTGTGCTGATGGTGTGTGGCTTGTGTGAGGGATGAGCTGTGGGTGTGTGGTTGCTTTCTCCTGGGTGCTGGCAGTGGAATGGCATTTGCAAAGGCTCATGGTAGTGATTTGTGTCCTTTATATAGGTGGAGTTGTGGGTGTGTCTTTGTTCTCTGTCCCCACCCCCCCAGTATTTATTGGCTTGGTAATTGCTTGTTTGGCCTTTTTTTGGGTGATTTTTCCTTTGTGTTGTTTGTGTATGTTGGAAACGTTCTTGTGACCGAGTCGGACCCTGCATTGGTCTCGTACGGTGTTTTCCGCTTCGTTCACGCTGTGTTTGTGCAGTTTTCTATGCTGCGTACGCGTCGGTCGCGGTGTATTGTGTTGCTTCGGCTCGGTTTTGTATGCGTGTCGGTCGTACGGCTTGTCCTCCGTCCGACTCGGTCGTGTTTTTCGCGCCTTGCATCGTACTTTGCGGTTTGGAGTTGGCGGGTACGTTTCGGTCGGATTTGTGCCGGGTGCGTGTCGGTCGGTTGGATTCGCGTGTTTTTCCGGCCGGATTGCTATTTTCCGTGCGGCTCGGTCGGTCGGCTTGGTTTCCTTACGTGTCGGTCGGATTTATCGCGGCTTGCATCGTACTTGGTGTGTCGGGTGCCACTGGTACGTGTCGGTCGGTAATTTTTCCGGCTCCGAGTCGGTCGGTGCTTTTTCCGGCCCGAATCGGAATCGACCCCATAATGTTTGATATATTATTTTAAACAAAGGACTGACAGTGCTTTAGTTTTTTGAATCCAACTTTTATTTTAACAGTAATTAAATTTTCTTTTATTTGGTTTTATAAACCTGTGAAGTAGTTACCTTGGGCTCCAAGAAGACGGGCGCCAAGTTACGCTGCTACTTTGAAGTTATTTGTTTCTCCTATGGCGCTAAAGCACACAATGTGAAGAAGACCTGGGAAGTACTTGGGTGCGGCTTTAACACCAAGCCAAGCAGCAAGGGTGCAATGATGTGTTTGTATTGTAAAAGAGAAGCACAGAATGAAAAGGAGGCTTGTGAATTTTTAGGCTGTGGCTACAACAAAACGGATGTTAGGACAGACACCAACTTAGTTTAAAAAAACAAAAACTTTTGTGTGCCGAGGAATCACATGATAGCTATACGCGAAAACTGTTTTACATTTATAAACATTATGCGCTTAGCAGCAAAAGACTAGATTACCCCAAAAAATTGTAATTGAAACACTATTATTCCAGGCAGAAACATTTGAGACATTAGCAATATGACGTGTTTGGCTAACAAATAACACAGTATTAGGAAATGTAATATTGAATTAAACGGAAAACGGCGGTGGAGCTGTAGCTGAAACCGAAACATTGCTTTGAATGAAATAAGAAAGTAAAGCAAGCTTCTGTGTAAGTCCGTTGGCTAGGTCCATAAATATAGAAATACTATGGGCAAACGCACAGCAGCAATGTAAACCACGGGGGAGCTGTAGCTCAAATAAAAAGATTGCCTCAAACAAAATGCAGCATATGTGCCGCTGGCTATGGAAGCCCAAAGGTTACTGCTGGCGCCGCTGTTTTTTATTGAAGCTCCTTAACGTTTATTGAATATGGCACAGAGAAGGCTCAGAAAAATAGTGAGATACAGAGGGAGATATAGGATATAGAATTAGAATAAGAGTGTGTGACAGAGAGAAAGAGATAAAAAAAGAAGAGAAAGCATGAAAAAGAGAGAGGGTTATGGGTAAACGCATGTATGGATGAGTGGGTAGATAGATGGGTGGGTGAGTTACTGGCTAGCTGGCTAATGGGATGGAATGGTTCGGTAAGTGGATGGGTAGTAGAATGAGGAGATAAAAACAGAGCCAAAGAAAGAAGAGGGAGAGTATGAGGATGGTTTTAACATTTGTTGTATAGTAACATTTCGTTTGTAATCCCGCTGTTAACCTGCCTAACCTAAGAATTATTAGGCAAGTTTGCGCTAAGAACATATTTATTACAACAATATAAAAAGGAGTGCAGTTAGATGTAGATATAGCTAGTTACAATACCTGCTAATTAACTGTGTGCCGCTGTTTTTTTTATTAAAGCTTATTATCGTTTACTGAACATGGCACAGAGAAGGCTGAGGAAAATAGTGAGATACAGAGGGAGATATAGGATATAGAATTAGAATAAGAGTGTGTGTGAAAGAGAAAGAGACCAAAAAGCAGAAGAGACAGCATGAAAGAGAGAGGGTTATGGGTGGATGTATGCATGGATGAGTAGGTAGATGGATGGGTGGGTGGGTTACTGTCTAGCTGATTAATGGGATGGAATGGTTTGTTAAGTGGATGGGTAGTGGAATAAGGAGATAAAAACAGAGGCAAAGAAAGAAAAGGAAGAGTAAGAGGATGCTTTTAACATTTGTGCAACAGCAACTTGTTGTTTGTAATCCGGCCCTTAACCTGCCTCACCTAATAATTATTAGGTACGTTTGCGCTGAGAACATATTGATTATAACAGTGTGAAAAGGAGCGCAGTTAGAAGTTTATATAGCTGGTTACAATAGCTGTTTATTAACTTTTTGGCGTGTTTGCTGAGCGCACGAACTGCTGTGGTTTTTTTTGTTTGCTTACAGTAACAGCACATTGAGTACAACACTATAAAAGGGAACGCAGTTAGATGTTCATATAGTTTGCTACAATATAAGTTTAGTAACTGTTTTTTTTTTTTTTGCTGACCGCACCAAGTGATGCAGAGTGTGTAGGTGTTATAAGCAAGCACCAATGTAAAGGGCAAGGGAGCTCTAGCTGGGAAACGAAAAAATTGTATCGAACGAAATACCAAAGTAAAGCAAGCTTCTGTGTAAGTCTGGAGGAGGGCTAAAGCTAAAACGAAAAAAGAAGCATCACCTCACAAGAAACGCTAAGGGGTTGATGCATAGGCATGGAGCACTAATAATGCGGGCTGAGAAATGCTGTAGCGAAAACCGATTCAAAAACACGACAAAAGCAAAGCAGTTGCTACAGCAGAAAAAAATGGCAAAGTAAAAAAAAAATCGCCACACAAAAACGGCTAAGGGGTCGATGAGGAGGCACGGAGCACTACTATTGCACTTTGAGAAATGCCGTAGCGAAAACGAAAGCAAAGCTGTTGCTACTGCAGAACAAAAAGCACTAATAATGCGGGCTGATAAATGCTGTTGCGAAAACCGAATCTAAAACACGAGAAAAGCAAAGCAGTTGCTACAGCGGAGCAAAAAGCACTAATAATACGGGCTTAGAAATGAAAAAACATTAATAATGCGGGTTGAGAAATGGCGTAGCGAAAACCGAATGAAAAACACGACAAAAGCAAATCAGTTGCTACAGCGGTGCAAAAAGCACTAATAATGCGGACTGATAAATGAGAAAACACTAATAATGCGGGTTGAGAAATAGCGTCGCGAAAACCGAATGAAAAACACGCCAAAAACAAAGCAGTTGCTACATCGGAACAAAAAACACTAATAATGCGGGCTGATAAATGCGATAGCGGAAACGGAATCTAAAACAAAAACCGCTAAGGGGTTGATGAGGAGGCACGGAGCACTACTATTGCACTTTGATAAATGCCGTAGAGAAAAAGAAAGCGAAGCTGTTGGTATAGCGGAAGTCAACCAAGCTTCCCTTCAAGTCCCCAGAAAAAAAGAGATCCACGCAGAAAAAAAAAACACGAAAAGAATGCAAGAATCCCATGTAAAGGGGCCAATAGCCAAAGGTGTGTCCAAGAAGGAAAAGGAGGGACGTAACACACGCATAACAAATAGCAAGAAGCCAATTTAAAAAAAATAAGTGAAGAACGAATTGGAAAACGGAGGCGGAGCCTCCCTCACTATGCTGTATACAGCATCTCTCGACGAGACAGCGCATGCGCTGCCTAGCCGAGACCTAAAAAGGGGGGAAAGGATGCTGAAAGCACAGAATCAGGCTGACATTTTATGCTGTCAAAAAAACGTAATGTCACTAAAAGGCTGACTTACTTGAAGATCAATCGAAACTTAGGTGGAGGACCGGAGACTGGAGCACTGTAAAGAAGGGGGAAACAAACGGCCATCAATCTGTCGGCCACAAAGAATATTTGTCCAGCATTTGTTCAAAATAGCCGTCATTGAGGACGAGCAACATACCTGAGGCATTTGTAAGTCATGCATATAACTTGGCTGCCGGCACTTTAGTAATTGCTATTGGAAGAAAGGAGAGGGAAACGTTTGAGCGAACGGGCGCTTCTGTCTTGATGCGTTGCTACGTAAAAATTACAAATGAAGTAGAACCGAACATCACTGGCTTATCTAGCAAATAGATGAAGCGGCATGCGTTTCTGAATATTAGTACGGCGTGCACTACTGTTTGCGGGAGCAGAGTCGCTATATACTAACTGGCTCGAATGGGCTTACCTTCCTACGGGCAGCTGAAATGAGGAACGTATCCTCGGTCCTCCGCAGGGGATCCGAAGACTTCTGTATATCTGTGAGCATTTATTCGCGAGATAAGCGGCTCACATCAATACGTAGCCACGTCCCTCGGCCATTTGTTAAGGGGACTACTCACGTAGTAACCATGTCACGTCTTTTTTTAAAGAAAAAGGGAAAACTTTATTGCGTCAAGGACGAAGGCTTGTGCATAATACATTGTACTATGCTCAAAAAGCCTTTTGGTACTGCCAAGCGGCACGCTGAAGTGCAAGGCTTAATGCATATTTTGCCCATTAGAGACTGGAACGATCTTAAAGACAATGTCTATGAGATTCATGCGAGGGATAGCCACATCCGCAATATATTGGCTGGTACTCGAAAATCATGTAGAAGAGTCAAATGATGATGTTTACAGATTGAATAATTCAGAGAGTTCGTTCAAACCATCAACAGCAGTATTAAACTTGATGATTAGCATAGCTTCCCTCTGAGATAGTTCCAGGTCCAAGTCCCCGCTACGAGAATCTGGTTCCACTTTGAATAGAACAGTCCATTTGAGATCGAGTTCAGAGTGATTTTTTTCAGTCCAATGATTGACCAAAGGGGCATTTGCAGTCCATTTTCGAATGCGAGATTTATGTTGGGTAATCCGCTGGCGAATTTCTTCGTTTGTTTTGCCAATGTATAATTTGGGACATGGGCATAGGATGCCGTAGATTACATTGCGTGTTTTACAATTAGTAAACAGATCATGTTTCCATTTAATTCCTTTGAAGGAAAAGAGGGCACCTTCTATAGTTTGCGGACAACAAACGCATGTACCACACCTATGATGTCCAGTTATAGGGGGTAGACTTAGTTGTTCTCTCAGTGTGTTTTCTTTAGGTTTTAGTGGTGTTGCAGCGCGGATGATCTGGTTGCCAATGCTCCTTTCCTTTTTCATGGCGAATAATGGTCTTGCAAATGTCGGATGAATATTCTGAATTAAATGCCAATTTTGATTGATAATCTTTTTAAGAACATTTGTCCGTGGGCTAAAAGTAGTCACGCATACTAAACATTCCATGGCTGGTTTAATCTTTTTCGTCAAAAGTGTTTCCCTAGGTGTCCACCACGCCCTTTTCATCGCATGTTTAAGCAATTTTTTGGGGTAACCGCGCAGTTTCAGTTTCTCAAAAAGGCAGGTTGCATGTTGTGTGTATTCCTCCTTTAAAGTGCAATTACGTCGGATCCTTAAAAATTGACCGAACGGAAGATTGTCCTTGAGACTGCGTGGATGGTGGCTTGAATAGAGTAAAGCTCTATTTCGATCTGTCGGTTTTGTATGTAGAGTCGTCACTAATGTCCCGTCCGAGACATAGACCTCTACATCTAAAAAAGTCATTTTATTAACATTGTAGTTTAGACTGAACTGAATATCCGGACTGTGAGCGTTCAGCCAACTGTGAAAATTTTTGAGTTGCAATTCGCTGCTGTTCCATATTAGGAAGATGTCGTCGATATACCGTACCCAATCGGTGATGTATTGGGCAAACGGGTTGTTGTCGTATATGAATCTCTCTTCAAATTTAGCCATGAAAAGGACTGCCAGTTCCGGCGCGAAGGGACAGCCCATGGCTGTCCCTTTGATTTGATAATAATAGTCATTCTCAAATTTAAAGTAATTCCTCTTTAAGGCAAAACGGGCTAGATTCACAATAAATTCAGTAGAAACCCTACATGGTCTGGATCTTTGATCCAGGTATGTTTCGATTGCTGCAAGTCCATCTTCTTGGGGTATCTGAGTATAAAGGGACACCACGTCTAAAGTGACCAATAATTGATCACTGGGTCTGTACTCTTTATTTTCAATTTTATTGATGAAATCTGTGGTATCTCTAAGGTAAGACGGAACATCTTCTAAAAAAGGCTTCAAAAAGAAGTCCACATATTTCGACACTGGCTCAAGAACTGACCCACACCCCGACACGATAGGTTGGCCCGGGGGATCAGTTTCACTCTTATGTATTTTAGGAAGAACATACATTAGAGGGATCCTTGGATGTTTATTGTTAAGAAAGTCAAATTCTTTCGGTCCAATTAATCCTTGATCAAGACCTTCTTGAAGAATAATAGCCAATTCACCTTGTATCTCCAGTATAGGGTCTCTTGACAGTTTCCGATAGCAACGTATATCTGATAGTTGTCTCTGGACTTCTGTCTTATAGTCCGAGGTGGCCATGATGACTATAGAGCCCCCTTTGTCTGCCGGCTTAATAGTTACCAATGGATCTGATTTCAATTGCCCAATTGCCTCTTTCTCTATTTTGGAAATGTTGTATTTGACAAAGTTCCTTTTACCTTCCATCCGAGAAATAGCAGATAGAACAGATCTCTCAAAGGTTAAGATTTCTTTGGGAATTTTTTTTGTCGGGGGGCAGAACGTGGATTTTTTCCTCAGGCCTGTTGGTTCAGGAGGCATTGGGAATTCATTTGAAAGAAAAAAGGACTTCAATCTAATTTTCGAAAGAATTCCAATGTCTCCGTCTTCATTTTCACAAAATTGGTTACTTGTGTCGGAACAAAGGAAAGGCCTACTAACTACTATTCCAACAGCTCTGGTGTCTGGCAGCACCTCTCCAGTGGGGAGAGGGCATGAGTCCAGAGAGGGGGGCACCATCCCCAGTGGGAGGACCAGTGGGTCAGGGGTTGCTGGCTCTGGAGTCAGAGCACCCCAGGACTGACCCTGGTGAGGCCACTTCTGGCCTGGGGGGTCTTCATGCTCTGTCAGGTGGACAGGAGGCTGGAGACCTGCGCCAGGCAGACTCTTACACAACACCAGAGGAGTGTGTTTCCCTTGGGGGGGTTGGTGTACTCCCCTAGAAGTCCTGGATTGGCAGGCACAGGTCCAGCCTAAGGGTACAGACCCTGGGTTGGAGGGCCAGGTTCAGGGTGTCCCCCCTGACCTGGAGGAAGGGGCAACTGCCAACAGTGCCCCTACCGGTTTGTTTTCTGGGGGCACCCCTCCAGGTGGGAGGGTGCAGGGCCCCAGTAAGGGGGGCAGGGAGAGGACAGCCTCACCCCTGACCTCTGCCCAGTCTAAGGGTACAGACCCTAGGCTGGGATCCCAGTTGCAGGATAGAACCCCTGTACTGGTGGGCGAATTGTGCAGGAGACCTGCCACAGGTGCCCTGACAATTCTGGAAGGGGGTACCGCTCCAGGTGGGAGGGTGCAGAGCCCCGAGGAGGAGGACCAGGTGTGGGAAAGCCCACCCCAGTCTCCTGTCCAGTCGACGGGTACAGGCCCGGGGCTGGTGGGTCAGTGTCAGGATGCCATCCCCGACCTGACAGGAGGGAGAGTGGACAAAGGGTGCCAGTCACCTGGGGCTACTGCCCCCCACTCTCTGATGCCACAGAGGTTCGAGAGCCCTGAGAGGCATAAGGCCTGGGTCTCATAACTGACCACTGTCAGTGGCCACTGTGGCTTGCTATCCTGGTGAACAGAGTGGCCCCTGGGGGTGTACAGGAGTCACACCCCGGGGGTGGACTGGGCCACACCACTGTGTTGGCCATGATGGTACTGTCTACCTGTTGGGACACACCTGTGAGCAAGCTAAGGTTAGATGCTGCACAGATGGTGTCCACAGGTGAGAAGAGGGGTTCCCCATGGGTTAGCTTAGTGGGCCCTGAGAGTATGGACAGAGGGATCCAACTGGGTTCAGAAAGGCATAGAAGCAGAACATGCCCCCGCTATTGTGGGCCAGGTCTAGGTTCTATCGCCTCAACCAGGGAAGCCCATCAAGGGATTGATTAGTCTACCCTGGCTTTAGGCTGAAAAGGGGTTGTGTTAGACCTGGCTTTTTTAGCGGGTTTATCCCCAGACTTTTTGCTTTTTGGCCTCCTGTTTCTGACCTGTTTTTGTTGGTTTTATGACTATGGGCACTTTACCACTGCTATTCAGTGCTAAAGTGCATATGCTCTCCCTGTAAATTGTTGTTATGGATTGGCGTTTCCATAATTGGCTATTTGATTTACTAGTCAGTCCCTAGTACAGTGCACCGTGTGTGCCCAGGGCCTGTAAATCAAATGCTGCTAGTGGGCTTGCAGCACTGATTGTGCCACCCACATAAGCAGCCTGTAAATGCAACTCTGGCCTGCCATTGCAGAGCCTGTGTGCAGTCTGGTACTGCCATGTCGACCTGGTAAGTGCACCCACTTGCCAGGCCATACCCTTCCCTTTTCTTACATGTTAGTCACCCTTAAGGTAGGCCCAAAGTACCCCTGTGGGCAGGGTGCAGTGAATGTGAAAGGCAGGACATGCCCTGGTGTGTGTGGCATGTCCTGATAGTGAAATACTGCGAATTTCGTTTTTCACTATTGCAAGGCTACCTGTTCCCATTGGATAGAATGGGGAGTTTGTTTATAACATCTTATAAACATAACTACCACTGGGAACAAGGTAGGAAAATAAAGTTTGATATGCCTGAACTCAGAATGTTAAAATGCATATTTTAGTAAGGGTGATTTTTATATTTGTGTTTGAAAATACCACTTTTAGAAAGTAGGTATTTTCTTGCTTAGCCATCCAGTATGCCTCTGCCTGGTTTGTGTATTGCATGTCTGGCTTTTGGATGACAGGGGCTGGGGAGGAGCAGTAGCTCCAGAGAGCCTGATGAGTCAGGGCTGGGCTGAATAGACCTGGGCTGCATTTAGAGTAGGGGAGGAGATTTCCTTTCACCTGAATGGGCCTGGTCTGCCTGCTACAATGCTGTCTCCACCTCCTGCCAGGAAGCTGCAGCAGAGAGGACAGAACCGGTTTTGACCAAGAACAGGGCTTCTCTGCCACCAGAGAACAAAGGATTTTGTAGTATAAATATTGGGGCCCAGACCCCAGAACTTTAGATCACTTCTGGGAATCAAGAGGAACCTTTGCCAAGGAGAAGAGCCAGAGAAGCTGAGGAGGAATACTGCCCCTGTTCTCTTTGCTGTCTGGGGTTGGCCTGCAGTGGCTACTTGCTGCCAAGGAAAGGAGAATAGGACTTTGCTGTGTGCTGTGTCCCCCTGCTTGAGGAAGATCTACAAGGGCTTGAAGTGGAGCTTCCCCCCTGTTCACGAGGTCTCAGGAACATCAAAGACCTCACCAAGCTTCTGGACACCGTCTCTGGAACCGCTGGTTTCAGTTGCCTGGAGAAGAAAAGGGTAACCGACTGTGTCACTGAGTCCGTCGCAAGATTCTGTGTCCTGAAAGCACCGCAGCGAGCCATGCCTCGTTTCGCAACGCAACCCTGGTCTCACCGACTCCGTCAACGAGGTGCTGCTTGCACCGCGTCCTGGGGGCACCGCACTCCGCACCGCTTCGCTACACGCTGCACCGACGTCATCGACTCCATCGCTGCCCGACTCGAACACCGACTGGCTCCGTTGCCGCATCGTGACCTGCCAGCACCGCATCGAGCACTGCCTAACCCTGCAACGCAAGCCTTGGTCTCACCGACTCCGTCAAGGAACCGCTGCCTGCACCAAGCCGTGAGGACACTGCACGCTGCAACGCTTCCATCTCTCATCGCAACCGCGGAGGTTGCCCCGGACCGGCTCGTACCATCGTGTGGGCCGCAACAACAAAAGGTACTGTCTCTGAGTCTGTCGACACTTTTGCTAACCCGTATCGACGCGGTAGGCTGGAATTGTTAGACTCTGTCGTATTCAGTATCGCTGTAGCCCCGCACGGAGCTACCAAGTCGGAGGAACTGTATTTTCATGTTTTTCCAGCATTTTAAAGGTTATTTTGCACAGTAACTATTTTAAGAGTATTGTATGTTGGATTTTTGTCATTTTTGGTCTTGTTGGTTTAGATAAAGTTTGCTTATTTTTCTAAACTGGTGTGGTGTCCATTTGTAGTGTTTTCACTGTGTTACTGTATGCATGCACAAATGGTTGACACACTGCCTCTGAGATAAGCCTGTCTGTTCGTGCCAAGCTACCAAGGAGGTGAGCAGGGGTTATTTTAGAAGTGTATCCCCCTTACCCTGACTAGTAAGAAGGGTCCCTACTTGGACAAAGATACCTACCTCTGCCATCTAGAGACTCCCATTTCTAACAGTGCCCCATTCAAAATCGCTGAGTCCAGTACTGTGAAACAGGCACTCCAGAGTTTGGTCTCACTCATGAATAGATCGCCTGGGATTTTGTCTATCCCTGGAGCTTTTTTGGGGACTATTCCCCTAATTGCCAAATTAATTTCCTCCACTGAAATATCTGCGGACTTCTCTTCATGTGCATAGGTGATGGGCCCTGGGGTGACAATCTTGGGACTCACCACACCTTATACACTGAGCAGCTGGCGGTTTTCCCCTACCTCCAACTGTCCCCCGTGTTACCTTGCGTGTATAAACTGGTGAACTGTGCCACCCAGTCTGTAGCTGCGATGTTATTTTCTATGATGCTATATCCATCCCTGCTTCCTGTTGCTACCACGTTTCAGAAGGAACGTTGGTCTTTCATTTTGACAGTGTCTAGGAGAGCCTCCCAAATTCCCTGCTCCCATTCCTTTTTGGCCCTCAATAACACAAGCTTATAGCTACACCTGGCGGCCTGGATCAGTAGTCTTTCACTCTGCCTGATCGCAATGATCCAAGCAGACTTAGGTTCTCAACATGCTTTGTTAAACCAAGATTTGGGGCGCTTCCTACCAACTGAACGCCCTGTTTCAGGTAGAAATAAGCTCCTCAGATTTGTATACATCCGTGTGTGGATTTCAATTATCTCCCCAAATGACTCAGGAGTACTCCCTATGCTAATCAATTGCCTCATACCCTCCATACCTACCACAACCGTCCTGTAGATCACACTGATAGTCTCCTGGGAGTGTTCCATTGTACTCCATTTGACTCTACGGCTGTTGCTATTAACTCTCAGTCTTCTATAAAAGGGCTCCCGTGAGAAGTTATGTTGTGCATTAAATGACAGACTTAGCTTGAGAGTCAGGGCATTGTGGTCGCTGTCCAGTTGTGGTATGTCTGCCATATCCACAAAAAATAGCCAAAGCTTAACATCCAACATTATGTAATCAATTAAGCTGGTGTGATTCACCCGGTTAAACGTGTGATTACTTGATTTATCAGAGACTGACCTTTCATTACAAGCACGGAGCCCCTGGCTCAAAGTAAGGGCATTAGTTTGGACTGCTAAGGGGGACAATTTCTTGATTGGGGTATTTCCAACACTGGTATAGACCAGCTAACATCCTCGTCTGCTGTCAGCGCAAGGCAGTCTGTATTCAATGGTTCAAATTGACAATTAAAGTCTCCCCCTACTATTTTCCTTATTGAAGCTGGAAGTGAAGCTAAATGCTGTTGGAAAACGAGGCAGCATCTGTGAGGCCTGCACAAATAACATGACTACATTTGTCCTTCACTGGGAACCAAACACCCAATTGTAGCGCCTGACTCTCAGAGGGTAGCGTTGCAGAGCAGTCTGAGGCTTTACTCAAGGGAGGTGGTGTGGGCTAGTCATCGCCATTTGCAGGTGCGCAGAAATAACACTCAATAATTGATTGTCCAGCCTGTACTTTGCTTTATAAAAGTAAGAGTACATTTATTAAACACACACACTACTCAATACTATGCACCAATTTACAAATATACATAAGCTGTTGGAATTACTTTGTGACATTGCGTAACATCTCCACCCCTCCCAAAAGCGGGGGTGGGGTCTAGTATCACCACTCCCATGTATGCACATCATCTTGCCCCCTAATGCCGTTAGTTGAACATAACCTGGAGCGAGGGCCCTGCGCACTGGCACCATCCCAGTGGCGACCCACCCCAACACGCATTAAAAATAGGTTCACCTGCCCTAGTGACACATAACCCTGACTGAGCATCTTATATTGACCATACAGTATGCACCCCTACATCTTCAGGGCTAACAGTCTGGGTTGTTCCTCACTTAAGCGCAGCAGCAAGAATACATGTTTAAGCATTACTTTAGAATGACAGTACTCATCACATTTGTTGATCATTATAATGCATTGCAATTCAAGCCCCTAAAGGCATCACAGATGAAATCACAGGATTATGCATATACAGCCAGACCCCCTAGCAGGAATGTCCGGCAACATAACCCCACTTTGCTTATGACATCACCTTACACAGATACTTCACATTGCACATGTGACCTTCAGTCCCCCTAAAAGAAATAACCGTTTGTAAACGCATTTCTAGTGCAATTACACCTCTTCACCTCCAGGAGATGCCTTTCTCCAGACATCCCCAACTCAGCCATTCACTCCTTCATGCATTTCTTCATTCACCTTAAGCTGTAGAACAAAAGTTCCAGCCTAAAAGGTGTTTAATGCTGATTGAGCCCTGGAGGGGTTATTCTTTTGAAGTTCCCATGAGACTTAGGGTGAGACTTTTCTTCGTGCTGGGGGGCAGACTGCGCTTCTCCAGCAGCTCCCCCCAGCACCTTTTCACACTTGAAGGTGACCCCCCTCCTCTGGGGCCACCAGGCGCCAAAAACGATACTTTCCCCATGCCTTGCAAGGCATTATGGGGCGCTTCCAGCTCCTTTCAGTGAATAATAGATGAGCGGCTCTCCCGCTGTGCCGGGGAGAGCCGCGCTGCCCTCGTGGCGGCTTTGCCGCATTTCCCGGCCTCGGTGGGGGGCCCGGTCCCACCCGGACCCCCAGGTGAGTTTAACGGCGCAGGGAGCCCACCCCCGGCCGCTTTGCCATTTTCGGGGCCCGGTCCCACCCGGGCCCCTCCTTCCATTTCCGGGGTCCCGGTCCCACCCGGGACCCCCGCATGCTCCCTCGATGGAGGGCAGCTCGGGAGCCCACCCCCGGCTGCCCCCGCCGGCTCCCCGCCCGGCCAGCACACTCATGTGCTGCCGCGGGAGCCGGCAAGGCATTTCTGGTCCGCCCGCTTCAGTGGGTGGACGCGCAGATCTTCGCCGGCTCCTCCGGCCCCCTCACCTTCCAGCTCTCGGGGCCCGGGGATGGGATCCCAGGCCCCCGAACTTCTTCAGGGGGCGCGACGGCGCTCCCCTGCATCTCTCGGCGGCGGGGGCCAGGGTGGGCTCCTGGCGCCCGCTTGGGTGTATCTTCACAGGGAGCGCGACGGCGCTCCCGACTTTGCTTCGGAGCCCGGGGATGGGCTCCCGGGCCCCCTGGGCACCTTTTCGCGGGGGCGCGACGGCGCTCCCCGCCCCTCCTCGGCACACGGGGCCCGGAGTTGGGATCCTGGGCCCCTCCCCTCCACACCTTCACGGGGAGCGCGCCGGCGCTCCCCGGCTCTGTTCGGCGGGGGCCAGGGTGGGCTCCTGGCACCCCGCGGCCAGCTCTTCACGGGGAGCACGACGGTGCTCCCGACTTGGCTTCGTGTTGGGGGCAGCCCCGGGACCTGATCCACCCCGGGGGCACATGCAAGACCGGCGGCGGAGCCCCACGTGCTTCGTCGTCGGTCTTCTTGTAGGTCAAAGGTCGCTCACCTTCTGGGGGGCATCGCTCGGCCCCCTGGAGTCCGATTCTCTTCATTTTCGTCTCCTCTCGCTCCTCTTGACCAGCCCCAGCCACTGGGAACACTCTCCTTCACCCTCGGGGTCTCTGAGAGGGGGGATTCGGCAGGGAGCTGTCTTCACTGGCTCCCTGTGCCAGCCTTTCTCCTGCTCTCCTCCTGGGCCTCTCTTCTCCCTGCGCAGAGGCCCCTGCTTCTGCGCACCAGTCCTGGGCTCTTCTTCTGGTGCTGTGAGGGCCCTGGGGGGCAGTCAGGGGGTTTTCCTTCCAGCTGCCCATTGACCAGGCTCCAGCACCTTCAGCCTCCGCAGACCACACCCCAGAGAGAGCTTCTCTTCCTGTGCAAGCACTTTTTAAAAGTTGAGTAGGGGGCTGGCAGGAAGTCTCTGTTGGTCCTATCAAACACCGACACATCACTTCCCTGCCCCTGCTCCCTCCTTCTCGTCCAGCCTCTGGGCTGGTTCAAAATGGCGTCGTCCAGGGTCTCTGGCCACGTGGTCTCTGAAACACGAGCCCTTCCCTCCTTGGTGCAGCCTGGTGCCTGGCACCAGTGATAGCTGCTGATGGATGGGCCTGTAGCCCCACCTATCTTCTTCTTCGTGGAGAGGAGGCCTTAGCTTGTGGGAAAAAAAGGTTATCAATCCATCCAGCTGAGGTCAGCCCTCAGCCTGGCCCTGGTTATGACTGACTCAGAGAAATGGGACATTTCTGGATGACCCAAAAGCAGTACAAATATGACGTTGGACTCTGCAGAATACTTCTTCTCACACCCGTTACAGTGGACTTTAGTGCGTGTCTGGAATCTGTAGGCTTTAGGAAAGTGACACTAGCCCAGGGGCTCCACTTCCCCATAGGGGAATAATGAAGTGAAAAACACAGTAAAGCACACTGACTTTCCCTGGCATGTTTCTTCCCAGTGTATAAAGCCTATTCCCTGTCACCACCCAATTCTGCATAAGCCCTGCCACACCATTCACTTTGTAGCTGCTCCTGGACTGCGCACGCCAGGAATCTCCCCTGCGCAGCCCCTACACACGCATGTACACAGGTGTCTGCATGTAACCAGCCCGGTGCCCCGTACTCCAGCTGCTGCGCAGCGGCCTAGTCAAGCCAGGGGGACACCAGTAAAATCCACATGCAGTCTCTTTCATTATGAGTTCACTGTGGATGAGTCCCAATTTATGAGGCTCTCCCACAGTAAAAGCTCAACACATAGGTGCTCAAAAAGCGAAAAATCCGGGCGGCCCATAGTGTCAGAGCCACCTTCTAACAAATGCTCATTCAGTTGGTCTACCACAATTGATTCTGTCCTATTCCTGATAGGTCTACAATATGCATCGTATATGTAATGTGTCACATCCGGGTGTGTGGCCAAACTAAAGCATGTGATGTCAGGGGAATTCACTGTAACCTCCTTCATCAGGCCTGTGATGGTGGTTCTCACCCATCTCGTAAGACCCCCTGAAGGCCTTTCTACCCCTGTGGATATGGCTGCCTTGAACAAATTCACATAACCTGTGCGGTAGAGGGGCTGCAGAGACCATGTCTCTTGGAAGAGATGGACGTCATATTGATCAATAAAATGACACCATTCTGGAATTACTAATTTAGATGCCAGACCAGCTATATTCAAGGATAAAAATCTTGTTGGCAGAGGGACCTAATCGGGGAAGCCCTGTCTAAAACAACATACAATGGAAGTGCGGGAGCAATCGAGGGGGGGCACAGTATAATCTAAAATTCCTGGAAAGGATGGGTAAGTAACTTGGGTAGTTTGAATACTATGGTTACTAAGGGTCATCCTGTAAATGATAAACCTTCAAACTCTTTACATTCAGCATGGTATACAGCAGCTCCCCTTGCGTGTTCTGCACAGTGCTAGGGGAGAGTCAATCATTATAGTCCAGCCCAGATAATGGTGTAAATCTATTGCTAGTTGGTACGGAGTAACCTCCTGCAGCATTAAGTTGTTTTCTCACAGACCTTACTCTACGCATTAGGCGTTAGACTAACGCATTTCAGTGTGGTGGTCCGCATCACCGCACTGAAGTTCGAAGTCACGCATATTAGCGCATGTGCCTGTCAAACCAAAAATGCTGGCTGTAGCCTGTTATTATAATAATAACATGTAAAGCAGCATGAGCCTGTGCGCTGCTGGCAGAGTGCAGCAAACACACTGTGTGCTGTCTGACCACAGCCTGCTGCACACATACTGGGAAGCATTGCAAACTAACTATCATTTATTAGAGTTGGCAGCCACCGCGCTGCAGCCTGGGGGCTGGCTGCATTCAATCAGCTAGTCTCACTCTCAGCCCGGCCGCGGCGGCGCAGCCTCACATGACGTGGCTGTTACAGATGGCAGGGCTCCACAGACAACAACCTACAACAGTTCCTATTAAGTGAGAAAATCACCCTGCAGGAGGCCTGCACTGAATGAATCGGGAGGCGGCGCCTTGCGTTGTTGGTTTTAAATTCCGGCAACTCCAGCAACTGGCGCCACCCCGGCACTTTCATCAGTTTGTGCTGGGATTATTATAGCCAATGAATGAGTGGCAAGTAAATTCAACTTTCACTTTCTTATTCCGCCGTAGATCGAGAGAGAGTGCAAGGCTCAGGTCCATATAACAGGTAATTGGCTGGCAATGCACTCTGTGTGCACATAAACAAGCCTTTACAGGGTCCTTGGCGTGCGTGACTGGCACCCCCTGTTTTGCTATCCTACCTGCCCCTTCAGTATGGTCAGGGACTACCGACAATCCCCCTCCCTGTCTTGCGCACTACCACAGTTAAACAATTAAAGCAATTGGACATGAGAGGAGTTTTCTTTGGAAGGCGGGGGGTCTCGCGACCCCCCGGCCGTATTTATTAAAACATGAAAACAAATTAAAATTTGAAATAAACAATATTTACACAAGCATTTTTATGCAGAAAATTAGACATTAGATTACAATCAATGTAGACAGGTATCAATGGCTAACCTTAACAAATGTCTAATACAGCGTGTTTCCTAACCGAATCTAACATCATACTTATTACTTTTCTGCATATCCTAGTTTTGGGCCTACGGCAAGGTCGCTAACCGGTGTCAAATCCTTATTAACCAGCTACGCCCTCACGTATGAGTGCGCATGCGCAGAGGGCCCGTTTACCGAGAGGGTACTTCCCCCCTCCCGGTTACCCCGTACGCTCCATGAACTCCATTACCCAAAAGGGGGGCCCTTGCACTCTGCGCCGTTTAATGACGTCATCGTGCACGTGCGGGGTGGGTAACCAGCCCAAAGAAAGCGTGACTCCCCCTCCCCCGCACCCATCCAACCAAGCGGATGTACCGCCCCTGGAGTTCTGGGAGAGACCACTTGCCCCTCCCCTGGGCGACCCCATTCAAGAATGGTGACGCCCCTAAGGACCTTAAATTGACTGCTCACCGATCATGACCTTACCGCCACAGGCCAGCATAGTTGACCGACTATCTGGCCCCCTATCCTCCTCTTCCGAAAGGTCATGCCTACTTAGAACCTCCCAGCCATGCCAAAATGTTCTCCAGAAAAAGTTGGTTACCTGCCCCAGTCAGATGGACCCCGTCTTGCAAGAAGAACTGTTCCCCCAGATACACCCATGTGGTATATTCTGTAGTTGAGGTGACCGAAATAATTTCTCTATCTTGTTGTTGATCCTCTTTACCGAGTGATTCAACGCCCTGACCGAGTCCCCCCCCCTCAATTTGAGCCTAGGAATCATCTGAGACCACACTATGGTGCAGCCTTGGCATGTTTTAGCTAGCCAGTTTACTTCCGAAATTATCTCCTCCACCAGGAACCTCCTGCCCAGTTTCACCAGATCGTTGCCCCCAGGTGTAGGATAACTACTGCGGGCGGCGGGGTGTGCCTATTGAGCAACTCTGTAAAGAACCCCCTAAACTGACTGAGGCATAGGCCCCCCCTACCATGAAAGGAAACTTTGAAACCTCCTTGTTCCACCCTCTGTCTATAGCTACCTGAAAAGAAAACAGATTTAACGCGCTTCACAAATGAGTGACCAACCACCCATACCACTTGTGTCTCCTTCCTCCGTTCCTGTGTCCGCCGTGCTGAAGGTACTTGCTGTTGGTGACCCGGCAACAGTTTCCGCCCTGCGTGACAGGCTCGAGAAACTGAAATATAAGCAAACAACAAGACAGGCGTCAGCGTAACTTACTTGTCACCTCACAGCATGTGCATCTGCACATAACGTTTGTAACAGTTGGAAGACCATCTCCCAATCCTTTTCACGCTGCTCGCATGCAACCCTCTAGCAGTCGCCTCGGTGGCCGCACCTATCCTGAAGGAATGCATCCCAAAATCCTTTGGATTGAAACCAGCAATGTCCATTGTCATTGACAGTACTCGTTGGAATTGGAACCTGGTCAGTGGGGTACCGTTTGCATGCATTAACAATGCTCCCTCCTTCGCGCCCGCTCGCTGTTTGATAAAGGCTTCTACGTGGAACACTGGGCAGCAAGGATTAGCCCGTGCCTGATGGAGTACCAGCCCGCCCCCCGGGCCTCCTGGTCAGTTTTTGATTTACGTATGGTAATCAACAGCACATCGCCCAATATTTTTGTGTGTTCCAGTCGGAGACCCCCCAGCATGTCCTGCTTGCTGCTAGCCACCAGTTCCCCTACCCGGAATGCCCCATAAAAGGCCAAAGTAAAGGCGGCTCTGAACAAGAGTACTTCCCCATACGAACTGCAGGTGTCAGACAAGGCATTCAATAATGATGCCAGCCGTTCTAAACCTATCGGTTGCCTGGAATCTGCGGCGGTTGCTTGCAGGCGCCGCCACCCCTTTAGTGCCTTCCGCACGACGAAACTATTCGTGGGATCTCTGGCCCCCCTGAGTTGTGCCATGAAAGACACGGCCGCCCTGTGTCTGCTAGCTGTCGCTGCTGAGCGCCCCTCCTTATGTAATGCATCTAGGTACTTAGCGAAATTCTCCTCATGCTCCCATTTCTCTGCCCAGTCCCGTCCCAAAAAGAGCAATAAGACAAAAACGCCCTTCGTAAGCTGTCCTGGTCCTGGGCGCTAGGCTAGCTGCCACGAGGTTCTGTAGCTGGGGGTACCAATTTGCCAGAGTGTTGCTGGGAAGTGTGCAGGCGTCGCCTCCGCGGATGGTAGGTGTTCCCTGAATACCTGCATCTTAAAGCGAGAGAGTGCATCGGCTGAGTTATTCAACACTCCTGGGACATGTTTGGCCCTAAACTGTACATTGAGTTTCATGCAAACCAACACAATCTCCTTAAGTAGGCGGAGTATAAACTTACATCGTGCCGCCTGCTGGTTGATACATTCGACTACCGTCATGTTATCTGACCAGAAGATTACAGATCGATTACACAACTGATCAGGCCAAACTGTTAATGCAACCCATATTGGAAATAGCTCCAAGAAACCGATATTAGCTGTCAGGCCGCTCGCATCCCACTAAACCGGCCACCGTTGGGCCACCTACTTGTTTCCCAGTATGGCACCAAACCCCACACTGCCTGCAGCATCCGTCCATAGACCTAACTCTGCAGACGTAGTAGGGGGACCGCACCACACCACTCTGCCGTTGAAGCCCTCCAGAAATGCGATCCAAATACTCATGTCCTGGCGGACCTCAGCCAGCAATCTAGTGTGATGGTGTTTCTCTCGCAGGCCCGTCATGGCCTGCGAGATTGAGCGGGAGAAGGGGCGTGCCATGGGTATGACTCTTAATGCGAAATTCAGCTGGCACCCAATCTGTTGTAGCTGCTGGAGCGTCACTCTATCTTTGACCAAACCTTGCTGGAGAGCTGCTCTGAATTTCGTGATTTTGTCTTTGGGTAACCTGAAACAACCCTCCACTGAGTCCAATTCTATGCCTAAGAATTCCAATGTGGTTGCAGGACCCACCGTCTTTCCGGGTGCCAGCGGGACCCCAAAAGCCTGCATGAGCACGCAAAATTCCTGCAATGCCCACCCACACTCCTGTGAGCCCGCCGACCCCAGAAAGAGAAAGTCATCCAGGTAATGCATGACATGGAGGTGTCCTGACGTTTGCCTAAAAGCCCATTCCAGAAAGGAACTAAATTTCTCAAAGTAGGCGCATGAAACAGAACAACCCATGGGCATACACATATCCATATAGAATTTGTTTTGAAAAGAGAAACCTAGCAGATGCTGATCTAGGGGATGCACTGGCAGTAGCCGAAAAGCCGATTCAATGTCCGACTTGGCCATCAAGGCTCCCGGTCCGAGAGTCCTCAACATATCCACTGCTTGGTCAAAAGACGCATACTTAACACTACAAATGTCTTCATTTATGGCGTCGTTTAATGATGCGCCCCTAGGTGCTGATAGGTTATGAATGAGCCTGTACTCGCCCTCCTCCTTTTTGGGGACCACGCCGAGGGGCGAGCAAACAAAATTCGGTACAGGGATGTCATTAAACGGCCCCGCTATCCTACCCAGGCGCAGCTCTTTAGCTATTTTTGCCGCCACCACATCTGGGTTGTGCTTAACTGAGAGTTGATTCCTACATTCTGGTGTTCCGGTATATCCCACCGCTGGGATCCTAAAGGCCTGCCAAAAACCTTCCTGCAACATCGCCGCCGAGGCATGGTCAGGGTACCTGTTCAGCCAAGGAGTCATAGCCAGAACGGCAATGGGAGAATGAGCTACCAACCGGCCTCCTCCCCTAATCCTGTTTCTTTCTTCCCCTGTTTCCCGAGGCGTTACCTTTATTGCGGCAGACTGTTTCTGGGTGGGAAGGATGGTTACAAATGGAACATGCGTGCCTGAACTTGCACGTGCCCTGTGTCCTGGTGCATGTACGCTTGTTAAAATCCCAGCACACCCCTTTTCGCCCACCACTGCTCCCTGTCTTAGTGGCTGTGCCACCCCCCTGAGGTGGCCGAAAGGGCTGCTGATGATTGGAGTGGTAGCTTTTGCTCCAGCTTGGCCCCGCACTCCCTGCCGTAAACTGGCCATACCATGAAATCGAATCCACCCTATCCCATGATAATGCGTGGTCAAACTCCTTAGCCTTCCTGAAAGTAGTGTCGTACTCCTTCCACCCATCCCCTCCATATTTCTCGCTGAAAGTTGTGATCCTACTCTGGTAACATGCCATTTCTGCCTGCAAATTCGGGAAACGCTCGGCTGTAATTGCCATAAACACAGAAAAGGCTCTAATCCAGTTGATCAATGTCTCCTCCACCCTGAATCTCGCCATTTCACCCCGCCATTCGCTAGGCAACAACCAGTCTTTCTGTTTCCTAGCATACTCCATTTCCCTGTTATCAACTAGCAAGGAAAACATATTGACATATTTTCCCGCCCAGATCAAATCCTTCACTTCTTGTGTCACATGCTGAGCCAGATTTTCCCTCCTGGAGGGTATTGTCCCTTCCCCCAGCACTGGTAATGCCACCTCCTTACCACTTTCTGCGGCTCGCGTTGGTTCAACAATCTTGTCTTTTCCAGAGTCGCTGCCCGAACATGTTGCTTGTGGAGTAATGGGCGCGCTTGGCCCCCCCCCGCCACCCTGAGCAATCATGATCTTTGCTACCATTTTCTGGGCCTCCGCCGAGGGGTCCTCTCCCACCTCCCTGGCACCCACTGAAGAAGGTAACATCCCACCTATCCCTAGCCAAGGGAGTACAGCCGCTATCTGCGCTGCCAGCTCTGGAGGTACCCGACCAACCACTGGGGGTGCTGAAACTGGCATGGGGGATCCCGAGCCGGGTACCGGAATAGGCACGGGTACCACCGGGACTACCGCTGGGACCACCTGAGGCACTATGCTTGGTGCTGGCGCCGGTGAGGCCGGAGCCGGTGTCACCGGTAGTTTTGCCGGGATTATGGGAGCGGGCATAGGAGCCACCGGCGTACTAAGCCCTCCCTCAGGGACCACCCCAGAAGGCCCCCCCTCTTTGTGTGGCTTGGGGACCCGACCGCTACCCCTCTTGGCCCTGACCCGCTTGGGCAAAGCATCCAAATCCCCCCTGGGCTGCGGGGGCACTATTATTCGCTTGGGTCTCCCCGATGGCCCAACCTGTTCGTCGAACCTTTGTCTGAGCTCTGCCACGCTCTTGCCTATCTGGTCCACCTTCCCCCATCTCCTGTCCATAGCTGTCATCTTGCGCATCATGCCCTCCAGCATATGCTCCATGCGGGAGCGCCTAGCGCCACGTCCACTAGTCATCCCTGCAACAGGTAAACCACCTGCACTTACCCCCTACACTGAAAGCCCTGCTGTGTCTCTGCGCCCACTAGGGCCTGCCTGGTGTTTACCTGTCCCGAGTTGGAGGTACACAGACTGGCGGTAAGCACCACGCAACTGTGACCGCGACACACCAGCTAACCTGGGTGTTGGGCGAGCGCACTCTAGCCCGGCGGCCCAACAGAAGCAGTGAAATGCAGGCCTGCCTGTGTCCCCGGATCGCGTTGTCCACCGCGCCACTCTCCTTTGGCTCAGCCCGCCGCGTTAACGAGATCCTAGGGTGAAAAGTAAATTAGGGTATAGCACTGCCAAATCTCTCAAAAGGCCCCTTTATATGCGCAGCAGATGCCACCACCTCAAAGTACAATACCCTGGCTACACCGACTTGCGCTTATTAGCAGATCACCCCTCACTAAAAACAGTGCCACCACCACCTCACATCTAATATTATTACTATTAAAAACGCTCGCCTGCAATTATTTGCCCAAAATTGCCTTTTCCTGGTATGCACCGTATGTTATCTGCACCTGCGGTCTCCCATCCTTGTGCTAACCATGCCCGACCCTGCTTCGCCCTCTGTTTGAACCTGTGTCCCTATCTGCACCAGCCCGTAGTAGCTGTAGCTCTGAGAACTGGGGGCCTGCTGCAGCCAAAGGCAGAGTCTGAGCGGGAAAGGGGGATGGGGCAGCAGGGAGCACGATCCGACCTGATTCCTGGTAGCGCGTAGATCGCTCTCCTCGTCCGCCTCGCTGGGCTCCTGTCGTTCCACCTTCAGAGCGACCGGGCCCACAGCTCTCGACCCGCCGATCCGGTCCAACGCGCCGATCCTTCCGTGATTTCCCCAAAACCTGCAAAACAAATTACAAATTAAAGATATTCTGCGCCTTGACGAGGCGCGGGGCAAGCCTGGGGAGTGCGGGAACAAGAGGGCGCCTCCCGCGCTCCCCCGGCCTTTTAACCCCTCTGGGGGCAGACCAGTTACAACTGGTCCGCCCACTCTGGCTCCCCCCTTTGACCCGGAAGCAATTAGATTGCTTCCGGGTCAATGCAGGAGCCAGCACCAATCGGCGGTGGGCGCGCCCGCCGCGTCATCAAGATGCGGCGGAGGGCACGCCCACCACCGAGAGTGCAGGGGGAGGAGGGGGCCGGCGCCCCGCCATACGTGCGGGGGGGGCCGAGCGGCCCCCCCTTTCCTGAAGGCATCACTGCTGCTTAAGGCTGGCCTGCTGGGAAATAACATTCAGGTGGTCCCCTAATCACTGAAAACGGCCACCAGCCAGAGTGAGACACCGTTGAGGAGAACTGCCTGTGTGTGGCATGCCGTGTGCTGAGACAGCTTTAAACTGCAGCTGTCTGTGGAATGGCAGCACTCGGGTAAGTCATACATTCTGTCTAGGGTTGCTCCTTTCTGAGAGAAAATTACCAGCCATTAATTGTTGTTTCAAGTCTGCAAAGGCCTGGATCCTGGAAGTGACTTACACTAATGGAAACAAAATCGTATTTATTCATTTGTAACATGCAATTTATGTTTGTTTACTTTAAGTATTAGCCCTGGAACACATTTAAACGTGCTTTCTATTTACATTTTTTCTGTGAAGAATACAGATAAACTGTAAAAATATGTACCAGCTGTGTTTTGGCTTATTCTTGTACAACATCAAAATATCAACCCTATGTTTATTTGATCTCTGCCGCACGTACTTAACTGTATTATTAGGACGCAATAAAGTGCAATAGCAGGGGGGGTGAGACGTTTTATGATGATTGCTTTACTTTTATATCTTCTTAGCACTCAAATAGTTTTGTATCAGTATTCTAACCTTCCATTTCAGGTGTTCTGAAGCAGTTGAAAGCTATTTTAGGGCTTCTCATTGATCGAAAGGGTGTAATTTCTAATATGGATCTCTTTCCATGCACTTTATTGCTTGGTTTTGCTCGCAGGCAAATGTTACACTAAGGGGCCGATTCCGATCTCGGCCGGTAGGGCTCCGAATCGGATTCGGCTTTACCGGATCCGATTCGGAGCCCTGTTTCCCGACCGAACCGTACACGGGTCCGGCCGAGCGAGTACGATCGCGAAATCTCCGACCGACTTCGTCCGGGCATCCCGACCGCTCCGACCGACTCGCTCCCGGCTCGAACCGCTCCGACCGACTCGCTCGGACTCGACTCGCACCGCGCAATGGAGACGTTTCCCGGCCGGGTAAGTACGATGCGCGCCGCGAGCGAGTCCGACCGAGCCGCGCACTCCGGCTCGTAAGAGCTGTCGGAGCCGTACTTTGGGGGTCCGTGTCGGACCCCTCTGTACGCGTAGCCGCGCGAGTCGCACACAGGGGGACCCATGGGTCCCCCTACCTGTGCGTGTACGGCGCGAATCGCTTCGCCGCGTACCCGCTGTAGGGGGCGCCCTTGTCCGACTCCGCACCCATTGAGTCAATGGGAGCCCGCGTACGCGTTGTACGACCGGCTCCCATTGACTTCAATGGGAGTCCGACCGACTCGAGTCCGATAACATACGGACGCATCGTACTCGTTCGGTCGGACTGCACGGGTCCGATTCGGTCGGAAATCTCTCCGGGTCCGGCTCGGTCGGAGAAATTTCCGGCCCGAATCGGAATCGACCCCTAAGTGACACACACTTGGCTGTTGAGTGTCACTCATGCACTGAAACCATGGAAATGTCACACAATCTGAAAACTTGGCAGCTATGTGCATGAAGCTTTCTCACACCCCTCTGCTTCCCTCAAAACCCTGAAACTGGGGGCCTGGCTGCAGCAACACACAGTCTCTAGGCAGCACCATGTATGCAGCGTTCTCCCGCCTCCCCATTTCCTCAAATCGCTGAATCTGGGGCCTGGCTGCAGCGACACAGTCTCCAGGCAGCAACCCCATGTATGGAGCCTTCTCCAAACCCCCTAAATCTAGGGCCTGACTGCAGCGACACACAATTTCCAGGCAGCAAACCCATGTATGTAGCCTTCTCACACCTCCCCTTCCCTCAAAACCCCTGAATCTGGGGCCTGGCTGCAGCGACGCACAGCCTCCATGCAGCACCCCTATGTAAGGGCACTATGTTAGTGCCCTGCCATTTCTGGTGCTTTGCAGCAGTTTTAAGATCGTCTTAGAGTTTCTCGTTGCTTCAATGTTTATATGTTTCCCTCGTCTTCCTTGTTTGATTTTGCTCGCAAGAAAGAGTCACTCATAGTCGTTGAATGTCACTCATAATTACACTGAAATTATGAAAATGTCACACATAAGCAATTGAAACCTTGGCAGCTATGGCCGACTCTCATGGCGTGTCCGACCTGTCATCCTCTTAAGCTCAATAAAATGAGCACTACTAAGTAAGGCAATAATAACGTTTATTTTTTGGGGCCAGTTTTATACAGCGCAAACTTGACCCGAAGGTATTACACAAGGTTGTGGTATCTTGTTACGCCACTATACTCAGGATACAGGGGGGTAGGCCGCATGCATATGTGGGAGGCAAGTGACGGACACTGACACTGTGGTTCGATACTGGGCCAAGACCCCGAGCGGTCGAGAGCCCCTTTATTTAAGCCCTCGGGCGAGCCCGCCCTCGGGGTGCGTGCGTGCGTGTGTGGACGGGCCGGGTGGCTCCGTCACTACATCCCTCCAATCTTTTAGATACAAAGAAAAACCCTTCTCGGTTGACTGTTCAGTCTTTCTTTATGCACCACGCAAAGTCTCTCAGTTTCTGGTTGGGAGTTGGGTTCGGCCGGAGACCATACCTCTGGCTCCGGGAGCTCCTCTTTGCTTTCAACCCCTCTGCATCTCTCTCCAGCTTGGACGACGCGGTTCCAGAACTCTGTGGCTCTTCCGCCATAACTACCGCTCCTAATGCTTGGTGCTGGTTTGGCTCCGGGCTGTCAGGAGCGGTATCTGTGGAGACCACCCCTTCTTCTTCCTCGAGGTCTTCCGGGGCACGGTCGGTCGGCGGTCCACTCACGATCTTCTTGAACCATGAGGTGTTCCTGGTGACTACGCGAGTCCCACGCATCGCGGACACCATGGTGCCCTGCACATTGACAACCTCCCACACTTCAGGCTCGTATGGGGTGCGATACTTCCAGCCGGGGTATCGGTCTTTCACCACGACTTGGTCGCCAACGCGAATGTGCCTCGGTTGCGCTCTTCTAGCTTGGCTCGCCTTCTCATTGGACATCTTACTTCGGGCCTGGGCAGCCTCTTGATCCAGCGCCGGGGGAGTCCATGACGGGTCCGCGGGAACACTGTCTCTGGGCATTCTCCGAAACACCACCCAGTGTGGGGTTTGGCGATATGCACTGAGAAACTGCAGGAGGCACTGCTCGGCATCTTCTCCCTTCTCCACTCCAATTCTGAGGGCCCGATTCATCGTTCGCATGAACCGTTCTACCTCTCCGTTCGCCTGGGGCCACTGAGGCGTGATCTTCCTGTGTCGGATGCCTCTGGAGGCGAGGTACTCCTGGAATTCTCTTCCCTGGAACGGCGGCCCGTTATCTGACTTAACCTCAGCAGGCAGTCCCATCATGGCGAAGGCACGCTCAAGAGCAGTCTTGACGTGATGAAACGTTGTTGATGACACCACCTCCACCACCGGGAACTTCGAGTGGGAGTCGATGAGTACCAGGGTGCTCCGTCCATCCGGAAATGAGACGAAATCTAGGCTCACTTTGGACCACGGCTCCAGGCATGGATCTTCTGTGATTACCGGGTGAGGTGCAGGATCGCCACCCGTGATGTTGCAGGCATGGCATGAGCGGACGACCTCCTCGACCATGGTGTCCATCCCTGGGAACCAGACCTTGCTCCTCATCCTGGCCTTTGTCTTCGAGACCCCTTGATGCCCTTGATGCGCTAGACGGACCACTTCTTCTTGAAGGCTCCTCAGGATCACTAGGGTGGTTCCTCGCAATACGACTCCATGAAGGCCCTCGCTGAGTTCGCTCTGAACTCTCCACACCTGTTGTCGGAACAGCCTTTCCTCCGCCGTCAAGGAACTGATACCATCTAGTAAGTGACGCCAGTTCCTGTTAGCTAGCGTGGTCTTGACCTTGGCAAGGCATTCATCTGATTCGGTAGCCTTCCCGATGTCTTCCAGCGTGAGAGCGACTGGGCATGCTTCGAGGGAGACCATCCGGACCAATTCTTCAGTGTAGTCTTCGTGGACCAGCGCATTGGACGGCACTGTCGGGCCGGGGTGCCGCGATAAGAAGTCGGCAGGGTTGTTGACCCCCGGACGGAAGATTACTTCAAAGTGATAGGCCTGCAGCTGAACGGCCCATCTCTCGATCCGGGGAGGGGCGAGGCGAGACGTGCCAGCGAAGAGAGGAACCAGAGGTTTGTGGTCCATGACCACCCGGAACACATGTCCATACAAGTAGAGATGGAAGTGCTGACATGCCCACTTGATGGCCAGGGCTTTGCGCTCTATCTGTGCATACCTCATTTCCGCTGCAGTCAACGCCCGGCTGGCGTATGCAGTTGGAACCCATTCCTTGGACTCTGTTTCCTGCATCAGCACGGCGCCCAGTCCTACGAGATTTGCATCCACCACGACTTCAGTGCGACGATGTGGGCGGAAGTATGCCATGACTTTGTCGTCGATGAGGGCCTCCTTGACAGCCTGGAATGCCAGATCTTCCCTTGCGGACCAGACCCACGGTTGACCAGACTTCGTGAGGGCCCGGAGCGGCTCGGACAGGGACGCCAGGTTGGGAATGAATCGGCCACAGTACGTGGCCATCCCGAGGAAACTCCGGACTTCGGTGGCTGACGTTGGCCTCGGGGCAGAACGTATTGCCTCCGCTTTCTTCGGGTCAACACGCAGCCCTTCCCTGGAGAAGATGTACCCGAAGAAGTCCACCGACTCTTGATAAAACGAGCACTTGGCTTTGTGTAAGGTGGGTCCGTTGTCTGCCAGCCGTTGAAGAGTGGCTCGGAGGTGTATGTGGTGCTCTGACAGCGTCTTGGAGAACACGAGGATGTCATCACTCAAGTTTATTACACCCTGAAGTCCTGTGAGAGTCTCTCTTATTGCGTTTTGAAACACCTCCGCGGCTGATGATACGCTGAAACTCAACCTCTTGTAGCGACGCAGTCCGACATGAGTGGAGAACGTTGTGATGTTCCTACTGTCAGGTTGGATCTCCAGCTGATGATAGCCGGCATTGAGGTCGAGTTTGGTGAACCACTTGGCGCCGTTCAGGTCGGCCACAATGTCATCCATCGTTGGCGTGAGATGACGTTCCCTCTTCACGGCCTTGTTTGGCAGGCGCATGTCGACACAGAGTCGAATGGCACCTGGCTGTTTCGGATTCGGGGCCACGACCAGCGGGGACACCCACGGTGTGGGGCCCGACACTTTCTCTATCACCCCTAGGTCTTCCAACATCTTCAGCTCCTCCTCCACTTGTGGCCACAAGTGAAATGGCACCCGCCGATGCCTCAAGGCCATGGGCCGGACCGTCGGATCAACGTGCAGCTTAAACGTCTTCCCCTTCAGGCAGCCGAGGCCCTCGAACAGCATGGGAAAGTCTCTGAGCATCTCTCGAGCATGTAGGTCATGCACCTGGTGCGCAAAGAACACTAGCTCCAGATCCTCCGCCGTGTGGCAACTGAGGAGGGTGCCTCGTTTTCCTTCAGTGACTTGGAACTTTGTGTTGAGACGATGACCCTCACTGGCAATTTCAACTTCCATGACTCCTCGTAGAGGAAGCGGCTCGCTTCCATCATACGTGTATATCCGTGCCTTGGACGGCAGGAGTGGCGGACGTGGCAATAGCTTCTCGTACTGGTCACTGTCCATCACGTTTACTGATGCTCCGGTGTCTATGAGGGCACTCACGGGAGATCCAGCGACGGTGACAGTACACATGGGCGGCGGTCGGCGCCGTGTTCCTTCCCGGCCGACAAAGGATACGAAGAATACATCGTCATCAGCACCCAAGCCAAACCCTGGAGGGGTGTTGTCCGTTTGTTCCGCAGGGTCCTCCAGCGTCAGTTGCCTCACCGCCGTCGAGAGTCCGCGTGAGCCAGGGACACCGCTCCTTCCTCTTCCGCTCCCTCAGACTTTTGCAAAATGGTTAAGTTTTCTGCACTGGGAGCACTTTTTCCCTCTTGCGAAACATCTTCCTGCCGGAGGGTGATCCAGACCACAGGTGCCGCATGTGTTCTTCTGGGGAGGTCTAGTGGATCCTCGTGGTTGAGTGGGCCGTCTCTGAATCGCGTCCACTCTCTCTTCTTTGACCACCTGGGGTCGAGGCGTTGCGACCTGGGGTGCGGGCCGGTTGAGGGCTGCTTCCATCTCGTCCGCCCGCGCATTGGACAGCTCGTGGGACCTGGCGAGCACGAGGATTTCATCAAGACTGATGCCCGGCTGGCGTAGTATCAGACGTCGCAGTGTCACGGAACGACATCCCTGGATGACCTGCGCCCTAATTTCCTCCCTCTGGTCGGGCAGCGTGCAGGAGCTCGCCAGCTTCCGTAGACGGGCGTAGAAGACGTCAATGGTTTCAGCCTCCCCTTGACGCACTTGTCTGAGTTTGAAACGCTCGAAGTCGGGGTTTATTTGGGGGTCAAAATGCCGGTTCAGGGCTGCTACTGCTCCATTGTAGTCATCATCCGTTCCGGTGTTGGGCAAAGTCTCAAACAGGTCGTATAGTTCACCCCCTCCATAGCACATGAGGAGCGACCTCTTTACTCTTCCATCGGTCTCCCGCACACCCACAAAGTAATGATCCAGGCGGCCGATCCAGGACTTCCAGCGGGCCGCAGGGGGGGCGGGATCAGACAGCTCGCTGAATGGCGGTAGGGGGGCAGCCAGGGCCTGACCAGGCCGAGGGTGATCCGGTACAGCAGCCTGCTGAGGCGGTGGTGGCGGCACCACGGGTGCATTACCCCCTCCATCTGCATTCTGCACATTCATGATGTGTTGCCAACGTGGTCAGTCGCGTCCTGGGGCGAGTGCAGCACGGCAGGCGAGGTGGGGCAGGTGCGTCTATTTGTAAGCAGGTGCAGAGCGCGGGCCCGTGTTACAAATGCCCCTCACTGTCTAAGTTCAGGCAGCAGTTGTCGTTGGTGAGTGCGCCAGGCAGGTAAGTGGAGTGCCAGTCCGGCAAGTGGCAGGCTGATATGGGAGCAGTGCTGAGCAGGTGTGTACCTTCTGACTCTCTTTTCTTGTTTTATTATTATTTTATTTTTTTTGGACGGACAAAAGCCCCGCAGAAGTAGCAGGCGTAATGTGTGCAGGATCTAGTGCTGGCACTGGGGAGCCAACTGGGCCTTAGCGGGAGATGAGTGCACAGGAGAGAGCGAGAGAGAGACACACCCATACTGGCTCCGGCGTCGACTTGCTGCACAAGTTGTGCTGGGGACGCTCTTCACTTCCCTGCCGGCTGCGAGCTCCACCGCGTGACCGCGGCGCACAGCGGGCCTTGCAGGGCTCTACGCGTAGGCTCGACCACAGCAGTGTGGGAGCAGCGTGTCTGGCGCGCGCACAGACACGCTTCCAGCGGGGCCGGGCTCACCTTTCCGCAGTCCGGCGCTGACGCCGTCTTCCTGCAGCCGCCGCGCGACCCAGGTGTCGGGGCGGGGAACCGGGTATCACAGGGTGGGCACCCGCTGACAAGGTGCGCGACAGCGCAACCTCCCCCGCAGGACAGCAGCTGCTTCGCGGGGTGAGCACCCGCCGCGATGATGTGCCGGGCCGGCAGACAGGCCGCACACGCTCCGCCGGGCAGCTTCGTTGGTGGTGCACGCCGCGGCCACAGCACCAGGATCAGGCACGGTGAGTAGGGCACGGCAGAGGCGTGGGTGAGACCCGCCTCGTCGCCAGTGTGGTATCTTGTTACGCCACTATACTCAGGATACAGGGGGGGTAGGCCGCATGCATATGTGGGAGGCAAGTGACGGACACTGACACTGTGGTTCGATACTGGGCCAAGACTCCGAGCGGTCGAGAGCCCCTTTATTTAAGCCCTCGGGCGAGCCCGCCCTCGGGGTGCGTGCGTGTGTGGACGGGCCGGGTGGCTCCGTCACTACATCGGTCACTTTTTTTTCTAAGATTTATTAGGCAGGAGGAGATTACGTGATTTGCCTAGAATCACAGTATGTTGAGTGGACGCAGACACTCGAATCTGTTTCTCCAGTTCCAAAGTCGCAAGCTCGCACCATTACACTTACACCACATCCTCTCTTCCATCTATTGTTTGCTTTGCATCGCCACTAAACCGAAATACTGTTACCACAATCATCACGTAGGCACAAGTGGTTTACTTTATAACTGGCAAATATTGTGTTTGCTGATAAACATGCGGTGATAACAGCTTTCACACCAAAGCGTCCTGGAAAAGAATGTTTCGAATTGGCGGTGCGTGCACTCTGCCCATTTATTCACAGCTAGCGATTACAAACGTATCCTATTTCGAAAGAACGGTTCGCCCACACACCACAGAACAGCTGTAAAATCTGCCCTCAAGTTAGTTTACTTTGTCAGCTGCTGGGCATCCTCCTTAGCTATCAGAAACTTGCCGTTTATTCCTAGACCCAGAAGCCGCATTTCCATTAAAAGCAAACAACCAAAAATAACTGGCCTCCGTCTGTCGTCATGTGACTTCTATTGCCCAATGGCAGGCTCGCCGGCTGTCACCCACCCGCCTCTTGGTTTCCGAGGCAACCCCAAGCTAACAACTCCAACATGGCGACCAAGAGCAGGAGCAGTATTCAGGTACGGACCAGCATATATGGAACTCTAATAGAAGTTCTGCTTTGTTGCAAATTGGCCGAATCGTTTGTGTTCGAGTAACAGCTCTTTTTACCAGCCGTTAGTGAGGAAGGATATTGCAACCGCTTTGCTTTTTGTATGACGTTTCCTGTTGTAGCTTGTTCAGTGTCATTTCGTTCCACATCTCGTACCATTACAGGCACACTTCTGATTTATTTTCTTGAATACTTGTCCCAGTAACAGAGCCAGTCGGGATGGTCGATGTTTACTAACATTCTGTTTTATAGCAAGTGGGATGTACATGATGCATAAGGTGGACTTTCATTTCTTAAGCCAGCGATTAACAAAAATGGCACACAGCCATCTCTCAGTTTGCAAAATTTCAATTATGCGGCGCAATGCCGCACATTTTGTAATAGTAATAATTCCTTATTTTTGTAATTTATACACAAGTTAACATTGTCTTGGCAAAGGGTTCAAATCATTAGTACCAGTTTAAAACTCAAATACATTAATAAGCAACAGAAAGTGGACCAATCAACCTTAGCAAAGGGCTTCCACTGCATTTTTTCTAACTTTTGATCCGTTTGACTTAGAAACATGTTTTTTGTTAAAATCTAAAGATTATGCAGCAGATGATGGATTATGTGGCAAATGTGGCAAATCCACAATTATGGAGAAAACGCTGCAGCTGCAAAATCGCATAATTCCATTGGCCCTGTTTATGCCCTTTGCAAGCGATCTGACATTGGGTTCCTTGTCTTGGCACCCATCAAAGTGTATGGTTCAAAGGGTGTTATTTGTGGTTTGGTCAATATGGGTCATGTTGATGAGGCCCATGTTGTCTGATGATGTGCAAGGAAACAGGAGAAACTAAGGGGCAGATTTACAAGAAACTGACGCATCTGTATAGATGCGTCAGTTTCCCTGCGCCAGCCTGCGATACCCTTGCGCCACCATGGATGCGCCGTATTTACAATATGGCGCACCATGGCGCAAGGATTGACAGATGCGTTAGAAATTCTGACGCATCTGTTGGCCCAAAAGTCACGCATTGCTGGGGTTGTGTCGCAAGCACGACGCAACTCCAGCAATGCATGTTGAGGCCTATACGTACTGTATTGCGTCACTCCTTACGCCTGCTTCAAGCAGGCGTAAAGTTTTGACGCAGTGGCTTCCTAGAACTGGCGCAGTGAAATCTTGTAGATTTCACTGAGTCACTTTTACAAGGCTTTCCTGCGTGGGAAAGCCCACCCTGCAAACATTATACCTGACGCAGGTATAATGTGACGCAGGGCTTTACAACGTGACACATCTCCCTAGATGCGTCATGTTTGAAATTGGCCGCATTGTTTATTCCGCCGCTGCGTCACAAAAGCGACGTAACAGCGGCGCAAAAGTGTCGCAGCGGGCTTGTAAATCTGCCCCTTAATTTCTGGGGGAGATAAGGACAGCTTTAGGGGAAGCTGAGCCAGGCATCTGGCTTGGCACTAAGAGCCAAAGCAAAAGCCGGGCTATCAAAAGATGTAAATCAGGCAAAACATGTCATGAAAAAATATGATGAAGGCTTTAAAATGTAGCTTAACACAAAATAAAAGGGGGAGGAGGATATGACCTTACTTCGACCTCCTCAGGGTAGACCTCATAACACGTAAAGAGGTAAGGATCATAAAATCACAATTTGTTAGATAAGATAGAAGGTGTAGCAAAGTGCAATGCTTTGTAAAAACTGCCCTCACCCACAACGAATTGTGGCATGCTTCATCATAGGGCTGCTGCGACACCTCTGCGCAGACCAACGCTAGAGGAGGAGCAATAGGGTGGGGAAGACAATACAAACACAGAGAAAAGGAAAGGATCCAAGAAAATAATAATGAGTTCAGATTTAAAGTCTAAAACTAACCAAGGGATATCCTCATAATTTTTTTTATTCCTGGACTCCCTTAATTAGGGTTAAAAAGGTATCTCCATACCTAAGGATGGTGGCGAGGTAAGTGTATTTAAGCACCCATCACCTCCGTTCTGCACTAAGGTCAACATGTTTCAGCCGGAATCCGTTATTCCCCCGGCTTTCGTCAGGACTGTAGGATCCCTGTGCTAAATCCCTTTCTGTTAATATACGAATTGTATACCTAATTACTCCACCTGTTAATTTTAATTATGGTGGGTTCCGTACTTATACTCCTGGTAGGATCTGCAAGTGAAGAGAATAAAAAACAAGTGAAGAAAGTCCATGTGTAGGCTCTCAAAAGTACGTAAACGTGAGGAAAAGTGATAAAAACTCTATATACTATATTTGCTACCTTTATCTCATATAACTACCCATTTGGTGCGTCGCGGTCTTCATAATTCTTATTTTATCACCGTTAGTGTGGAGGTACTGCCCCCAATTGCTTGTGTATTTCACCTTTGCAAATTATTAAAACCATTAGTGCCTGTTTATAGCAATTTTGTGCGAACACACCTATCAATATTATGTCAAACAAGTTCATGCCTTAAATGTAAACATGCAGAAGACCCTCGCGTAAAGACGTTCGGGTTCTAATGCCAGGACACTAGGTACATCTTACCGAGTTTCACTTAATTTGCCGCCTGAACTGGCATGAGGGGAGAGAGCGACCCCCTGTAGTCACACACTAGTAGGGAGAATGTGATTATATGCACTGGATTAGACAAAGACAAATCGCCATGATACGTATTGTATTCTCCTGTTCTGGTCATTAATACATGAAAGCCCTTAGAAAAAGGGATGTCCGTAATGATATGCAACTCTATTGATAAGTGAGACTATAATCATTTCTGCTCAGCCATATCTCCAAAATGGACCACTCAATGGCGTGGCACCTCTGCTGCCATAGTTCTAAATAAGACCTCGTTCTGACATAGCCCAGACCCCTCCTTACTTCGTCAAGGGTGGTGCGCCTCAGCTCAGTTGTCCCTCCTGGTGCCGCGTAGGTACCGGGGCACTGTCATCGGCGTGTGGATTTTATCCCTCTGCTTCCTGTCATATGTATCGGGAGTGACGGGGGCGGGGGCATAAGACGTCATCACGTCTGCGCGTGCAAGACCTATAACAAATGCTGGAGCGCTGACCTGCTCGGGCCCTCAATGTCGGACTTGCGAACACCGACCAACGCCGTTGCCTAGCAACTAGCCTGCAAATGTCATTTCGCCAACTCTATAGTGGATATTCCACTTTTAAGAGGGGAGTACCACGTTTATTCCCTCTGTATTAATTCATGTGGGTAACTAAGTCAAAGTGGTGTAATGCAGTAGCATATTCACTATATTCTCAATAGGATAGATTTAATGCGGTGAATAATGTTATGCAATGAAGGTTTTGTCCCCCGCTACCTTCAAATGTCGAGGTACTGCAGACCCCACTCGTGGAACTCCACTGTGAGTAATAGCAAGGAGTTGCTAAGTGTAAATACTCATGGGCAGCTAACTCGTAGTTATACGAGTAGACCGAAGTACCGGTGCGTATTCAGTTTATCCGGTACTCTGCTTCTACTAGCTGTAATTATTTTAACTGAGATGGTATAGTTGAGTACCTCAGTACGGTGTTTGCACATTCATGGTCTTCCTAAAGTAGTCCAAGCGATCTCATCATTCAGGCCACGCTCATGGCTACGTAATCTGTAGACCCATTTCTGTTCTCGCAGGAACAAGGCCCTATTGGGGTCCCTCGTGTTGGGTGCGATGTAGGGTTTGTCTAGTACTGTCCAGTACAGATTGTTCACAGTGTGTCTGATTTCTGCATAGTGTGTTGTGAAGCGTGTCATTGTCTTTTCACATCTGATATTACTTCTGTGTTCCATTATCCTAACCTTTACTTTGCGTGATGCCATTTCCACATACATTAAATTAGAGGGACATCTAATCATGTATATTACGTTCGTAGAATTGCAGTTAGTATGCCTGCGTTGTTCCCATGGGTAGTTTAGACCCACGTCTACACTTTTAGTGTTCGCAGTGAGTCTACAAACATCACAGGAGCCACATCTGGTGTGCCCTGTCACCGGGGGTAGCTCCCACAAGCCTTGTTGCTCTTTCTGTGTCACGGAGCGGGGTCTCGTCTGGACTAAGTGGTCCCTGATATTAGAGCTTCTTCTGAAGGAGAACAATGGTTTATCCAGGCTCAAACCATTTGAGTTGAGTATTCACCAATTCTTGAGTATAATACGTTTCACTTGTGTGGAGGCCTTATTGAATGTTGTCACGCAAATAGCGTTTTTAGTTTCCTATCTTTCCACCTTTTCCAGGAGGGCCTCCCTATGGCAGTTCTGTGCCCTCTTCTGTGCTCTCCGTACTACTCTCGTGCGGTATTTCCTCCTTTCTACTTTCCCAGCTAGTGTTTCCGCTTCATTCTTAGCGTTGGTCTGCGCAGAGGTGTCGCAACAGCCCTATGATGAAGCATGCCACAGTTCGTTGTGGGTGAGGGCAGTTTTTACAAAGCATTGCACTTTGCTACTTCTTGTATCTTATCTAACAAATTGCGATTTTATGATCCTTACTTCTTTATGTGTTATGAGGCTTTAAAATGTAAACAAATAAAATAGGCATTTCTCAATGTCTCGAGTAAGTACATAAACTTATTTTACTGAATTGAGTGACATTTAATGAAAGTAATATTTTTTTTAAACCTAAAACATTCAAGAATTCAACATGCCCTTACAATATTGCCACGAGTTACCCAAAATATGCCAGTTTATCATGCTCTCCACTTCTATAGCCTACATTGTTATTAAACTTGAAGAAATATCATTTTATAATATCAATCAATCAATTAAGGGTTTGTATAGCGCAGGCTACTCACCCGGAACGGGTCTCAAGGCGCTGAGGGAGAGGGGTCGGGGGAGGGGGGCGGTCCGCAGATCCTGGAGGTTCACTGAGTTCCATCGAAGAGCCAGGTCTTGAGGTACTTTAGGAACTTGGGGAGCGAAGCAGTCTGTCGGAGGTGGAGAGGGAGGGAGTTCCATGCCTTGGCCGCGAAGAGGGGGAAGGAGCACCCTCCTGTTCTGCTTTTCTTAATCCGAGGTACTGTTGCCAGAGAGGGCTGGGCCGATCGGAGAGAGCGCTGGGGAGCATGGAACACGAGGCGGTGGTTCAGGTTGGCGGGTCCGGTGTTGTGGAGGGCTTTGTGTGTGTTGGTGAGAAGCTTGAAGGTGATTCTTTTCTCGACAGGGAGCCAGTGTAGGGTCCCTAGGTGTTGGCTGATGTGGCAGTGGCGCGGTAGGTTGAGGACTAGTCTGGCGGCGTCGTTCTGGAGTTTGCGGGTGAGGTTCTTGTTGATCCCGGCGTAGAGTGCATTGCCGTAGTCCAGTCTGCTACTGATGAGGGCGTGTTTGACAGGTTTTTTGTGTTCGGGGGGATCCACTTGAAGGTCTTCCAGAGTAGGCACAGGGTGTGGTAGCAGGAGGAGGTGATGGCGTTGACCTGGCGGTCCATTTTGAGTTCGGAGTCCAGGATGATTCCGAAATTGCGTGCGTGGTCCTTGGGGGCGGGCGGGTCCCCGAGGGCGGGGGGCCACCAGGTGTCGTTCCAGGCGTCGGGGTGTGGGCCCATGATGAGAGTCTCGGTTTTGTCTGTGTTGAGCTGAAGGCAGCTATTCTTCATCCATCTAGCGACGGCTTCCATTCCGTCTTGAAAGTTGCATTTGGTGATGTTGGGTTTGTTGGATAGGGAGAGGATGAGTTGGGTGTCGTCTGCATACGATGTGAAGTTGAGTTTGTGTGCTCTGACGATGGATGCGAGCGGGGCCATGTAGATGTTGAACAGGGTTGGGCTGATGGAGGATCCTTGTCGGACTCCGTAGGTGGTTGGAGTCGGTTCTGAGAGGAATGGAGGGAGTCTGATTCGTTGCATTCTGCCAGAGAGGAAAGAGAGGAACCAGTCGAGGGCCTTGTTCCAGATTCCCACGTCGTGAAGTCTGTGGGCCAGGGTGCAGTGAGAGACAGTGTCGAAGGCCGCGGAGAGGTCAAGGAGGATGAGGGCCACAGTCTCTCCTCTGTCAAGGAGGGCGCGGATGTCGTCTGTTGCTGCGAAGAGTGTGGTTTCGGTGCTGTGGTTCTTCCTGAAGCTTGATTGGGATGAGTCGAGGATGTTGTTCTCTTCAATGAAGGTGGCGAGTTGGCTGTTGACGGCTTTTTCCATGACTTTGGCTGGATAAGGGAGATCAGTCTGAAATTCTTGAGGTCGGTGGGGTCTGCTGAAGGTTTCTTCAGGAGAGGGTTGATCTCCGCGTGTTTCCAGTCATCGGGGAAGGAGGCGGTCTCGAAGGAGCGGTTGATGATACGTTGAAGTTCGGGGGTGATGATTTCTGTGACTTTGTGGTAGATGTGGTGGGGGCAGGGGTCTATGGGGGCCCCAGAGTGGGTGGTCTTCATTATCCTCAGAGTGTCTTCAATGCTGAGGGCGGTCCAACTGTCAAGTGTCGGTTGCGTGCTGCTGGGAGCGGTGGGAGGGGGTTTCTCTTGGTGGTTGTCATCGTCGAAGTTGTCATAGATGGTCTTGATTTTGTGATGGAAGAAAGCGTTGAGTCTGTCGCAGAGGTCCTGGGAGGGAGTGATGTCTGTGGACACGCCGTTGGGTTGGGCGAACGCTTTGATGATGCTGAAGAGTTCCTTACTGTTGAGAGCGTTGGTGGAGATGCTGTCCTGAAGTGCTTTCTTCCTGGAGAGTCTGATGAGCTTGTGGTGGGCAGCAGTAGCTGTTTTGAAGTTGTCGAGGTCTGTCGGGGGTTTTGGAGTTCTCCACAGTTTTTCGAGTTGTCTGCAGGTGCGCCTGGAGTCTCGGAGTTCGGTGGAAAACCAGCTGGCTTTCTTGGCGTGGGGCTTGGAGGCTTTCTTGAGGGGGCGATGGTGTTGGGGCAGTCGGTGCTCCAGTTGTGTAGAGTGCGGGCGGCGGTGGTGGGGTCATCGTCTGTGGCGGTGGGAGCGGAGCTGCTTAGGGCGGCGGTGAGCTAGTCGTCGGAGATCTTGTTCCAATTCCTGCGTTGGAGCTGATGCGGGCATCTGCGGGGGCTGTTGGATTTGAAGGTGAAGTGAACACAGCGGTGGTCCGTCCATGGGAGTTCGGAGGTGTGGCTGAAGAGGATGGAGTTCCCTGCTGTGAAAACGGGATCGAGGATGTGCCCAGCTGAGTGCGTTGGTTTGGGTACGATCTGCTGGAGTCCGATGGTGTGGAGGTTGTCCAGGAGGGAGGTGGAGTTGGGGTCCCGGCGGTTGTCGAGGTGGAAGTTGAGGCCTCCTAGGAGCATGAAATTGGTGGAGGTGATGGCATGTGGCGTGATGATGTCAGTGATGGAGTCAGAGAAAGGAGCGCGGGGTCCGGGGGGGGTCTCTAGATGAGGGTGCCTCGGAGGGTGGAGGACGGGTTGGTCTGGATCCTGAAATGGAGGTGTTCCATCAGGTCTGTGGGCCAGTCGGAATAGGTGCTCAGCTGGAGATTGGTCTTGTGGGCGATGGCGATGCCTCCTTCGGGGCGGTTGGGGCGATCCATCTGGAGGGAACTTGTATCCTTCAGGGATGGCGATTGCGATGTCTGGGCCGGAGGCGGCGTTCGTCCAAGTTTCGGTGAGGAAGGCGATGTCCGGGGCAGTGCTGTCGAGGAGCTCCCAGATTTCTGTGGCATGTCTGTGGATGGAGCGGACGTTGAGGAGGATGCATCTCAGGGTTTGGGGCGCGATGGAGATGTTGTTGGAGGGAGGTGGAGGGTCCTGGGTCTCGGCGAAGGTGAAGGAATGGTGGCAGTGACAGCAGGTGAAGGGTCCGTGGGTGTCGAGAGGTGAGGAGAGCTTGCAGTTGAAGTTCTTGCCGGCGTTCAGTTCGTGGAGAGCCGAGGAGCTGTAGCGCTGGCAGGCTGGAGGACCAGGGGTCCTGGCGCTGGTCGCGGTCGGGTCGTGGGCGGGCGCAGACGGGCTTGGCTTTGGCGCGCCTCCATTAAATAGGAGTGGAGGGAGGGAGACGCACCTGGGAGACAGGAGCAGAAACCGGCGGGGGGGGGCCGCAGGGGCAGCAGCGGCGGGGAAAAGAGCAGGAAGGAGACAGGCGCCGCAAAAGGGCAGGGGGACAGAAACAAAGGCAAAGAGAGAAATGCCAAAGAGAGAAATGCCAAAAATACAAATAAATACGAAGCAAGAAAGACAAGCGAAATACCAGGAAAAATCGAGCAGAGGCAGGCAGGGATGCGAGGCAGGGCGGGCGCCGGCCTCGAACCGGGGTCGGCGCTGACCGGGAGACAAAGGCTGCGCGCCTGGGAGAGCAGTATCCTGGCCAAGGTCAGGGGACTTGCTCCGCATATCACTAAGAATTCTGTAGAGCACAGATCCTGTATTTAATTATTTTAATCTGCTCTCAAACTAAATGGTTAAGAAAAATGATGCATATTTAAAATGAGGGGTCATGGATCACACAGTTTGGTCAAGTGTGGAAGCATGGATTTGAGCCCAAGATTGGAAATTGTGCAGTTCAGAGATTGTACGGTTACAGCTTTCTCTCTGACCAAAGGTCAGCACCTTTTCTTCAGTTACTCAATTATTCTTTCAATTAATGTTAGTATATAGAGTTCAGTAAATACACTTACCACACCATGAATCAAACTGACGCTAGACATGCATATATATATATATATATATATGAGCATATGCCTAAGATTTAAAGGTGTGCTTTTCAGTTTGAAATGTTTCCACAGACACTGAAGATCAAACACAGTGGCAGAACATGCCAGTCTAAAATCATGCTGCACTTTGTAAGCGTCTCCGTGAGGAGCTGTAATCTAAGGAGCAAACTCTGTGGGGGCTCGCAGTCAACTGAGCCAGCAATACCATTAACATAAAGTAGCATTTACTGCCTTCCCTTATTCTGCTGGCTTGCAAAACAGAATTATTTTAGGAAAGGCTTAACACTTTAATGATTGCAATTAAATAATTAACTAAACAAAGAGGCTATAGAGCCCCATCACAGTTTGCTCCTCGGGTTACAGCACTTTAAGGAGACTAAGGTGATGTACAGCATAGCTTCAGAGAGACTTATTCTGTATGTTACTATTTAACCTTCAGTTATCACTTCAAAATCTGTTATTGTCCACAGCGTCCACGTCACTCCAGGAACCAATGGGGGTGTCTTTGCAATCCCCCTGTATCTCCCCAGGTTCTACTTCCATGACGGCGTTGTGGAACATAAGCATAGGTGTTGCAGAGAGTGTGAGTAGAGGAGCAGTTGCATATGCAGGAACATCATATCTTGACAATTAGGGACAGTTGAAAAGAGTTCATTGTTTGTATATGATATAGTGAATGTAGGGTCGGAAGTCTTAGATGCAGCACCAGTGGTGTTGCAGCCTGCCCAGCATCAATATTTCTGACCAACATGGCATGTTTTCCTGATCAAGTAGTTTTCTTTCAACAGTTTCCTACATTTTTTGTGCTAATTCAAAATAAAAGTTTTTATGGTATAATCTGAGCTGTTTTGCTTTTTATGTGAATGATCATAATATGATCAAATAAATTACTATACCTACTCTACTACTGACATTCATCACTATGAAGAGAGGTATGCAAAGAGATAATAGTCTCTACCCACAGTCTACTTTGCACATATGTTACTCTGGGAAAATGTCTCAGGTGACAGGGCAGTGTGTTTCCATGCCATAATCTCTATTGTTGTTTTGGAAGGCATACTTCTTAGCATAAAGGTAATTTCATCCCTACACCTTACTTGTACATCTGTCATCTTGGGGAGGTCTGTGACCAGAGAGATACACCCCTTTACACACCCTAATTTGCACACCCATCATCCAAGACACAGGGCCAGTCTTTTTCCACAATGTACTATGCAGACTTATCATTCAAGAGAGATCTGTTAGGAAACAGGGCAGTTCCTCCCAACATCCTACTATGCATACCTGTCAGCATGGGAAGACATATGAGCAGAGAAATATATTTTTCGCAAACCCTACTACAGACACCTCTCACCCTTGTAGGATGTGTTAGCAGACATGTACCTCCCTTCTCAGACACCAATGCATATCCCTGTTTGTCTAGGAATAGGTGTCAGCAGAGAGGCCACTCTTTGCTAACACTGTAATGCCCATCCATGTTGTCTTTGAGATTGGTGTTAGTGGAGTGGAGAATGTTTCCCTACACACTACTATATGTGCTGTCATCCTGGGGAGAGCTGTGACTGGACATTGAAATTGAGTCCTACACCCTATATAAGGTTATTTTTCCTGGGGAGAGATCTCAGTAGAGAGGCCAGCACTTGTTATACTTACTATGGAATAGTAAGGTCTTACATGTGAGTCATGTACCTTCCCCACCCTACTATGCATACTGCTGAGCATTGGGAATGGTGTGAGTAGGGAGACAGTGTTTCTTTACAACCTATTCTACACACATGTTAGCATAATGCAAAGTCTCACTGGAGAAGCCTGTTTCTCTCTATAGTATACTATACATAGTTGTTAGGTTGTGGAGAGGTGTCAGTGAGATACTAGTGTCTTCTTACACCCTAATGTGCACTGTTGTTATGCTGTGAAAAGATTTTTATTAAGAGTCTACTTTTTCCCCACACCCTACTAATGGGGACTATAAGGCATAAGTACTGTAATGAAGGAAAGTATGAATCTTCCTCTAAAAAAAGTTCATGATCCCGCGAGACTCTAGCGGGATCATACAAAAAATATTTAAAGTAAATAAAAGAGTATCAATGTATGCTATGGACCAATGTTCGTCTCATGCAGACAAAACAAGTGGGGTTTGTCATAAAGCTAAGTGATTTATTTTTCTCCAAAATTATATAATCAATTGCATTTGATTAAACTAAACACACTGTTACTATTCTTGCGTATATAAATTATACATTCTACATCAGGATATATTCAGTGTAGATGCAAAGTCCATTATAAAAATGCGATCTCCTGAGAGGCTCATGAGAGCAAACCAGGAAGCACTGCCCCCTTGGACTGCACAAAAGGGATTGCCTCCTAGCTCTTGCAAGAGTCTTGCGAGAGGTTTGGAAAAGGGGAAAAAAAGGGAAACATAGTACAAACAACAAAGAACATGAAACTATAGGGTTTTTAAAAAACATTTTTTAACAACTACAAAAGAAATGTTTTGTTTCTAAAAAGTTTTAACATTTGTTTGTAATTTTAATTTTTTTTAATAGGGTTAGACAAAAACATAGAACTTGAGGTGTTAATAAACACCAACAGAATCTCCTTAAAAACAAAAAGGAGAAAAATGTACAAAAAATGATCCCAAAAAAATACCGCCTATGGGGCACTTGTGCTGTTGGGCAAGCTTGTCCTGGGCAGACCTGCTTCTCTGATGGAAAAAATGATCTGCTTGCACAAGCAGCAAATTATTTAAATAAGCAGGGTTATTGCCCAAATGTGCACTTAGATCCTGCGATGGCTCAGTATCTCCTGGAGCAAATGTTGTTGAAACCCCTGTAGAGTCGTGTAGCTCCTCAGCACGAGACAACTCTGCCTCTACAGGCCTATGCGGATGTATGGATCTAAAGTGTCTCCACATCCCTGTGGTACTCATACTATATTGTTTATTTCTGCTACCCAGGCTGACCTCTGTGCTGCAAAGTTTACAGGGCACCTACTTTGTAGATACCTTCTAGGCACCTGGCCTCATTTCGAAGAATTGTCACACCAAGGATTCCTTAGGTGGCTGTGATGGCTGAGGTTGTGCAGAAGCCCCTGGCTGTTCATCTGAATCTGATTAAGGCATTTTTCTTCTCAAAGGGAAACAGGATAGGAGAGCAAGCCAAATATGTGTACTTGCACCAAAGTCCAATAGTGAAACAAAGCAAAAAGGATGGAATCTTCTTCTTCTAAATAAAGACATCCAATCAGATTCCTTCCTTAAGATGTGCTTCATCTCCCGGAGCTCTGCTGAGTGTCTTGCGGGCATCTCGCGAGACTGTACAAAATTACTTCCTTTATATCTTCTATAGAAAAGTACATAATTCTGTTTTCTTCTTTAAACAACATGTGTAATGTTCTTTTTTTATTTAAAATTATAGTAAAACACTGTAATTAACTCAATTTTAAATGTACGATCTCGCAAGGGGTTTGGGAGAGCTGAACAGGAAGTGCAGCCCCATAGGGGTGCATGCAGGGTATTGTGCATCCGGCTACCGCGAGTGCCTCTCTAGAGGCATCACTTAAAAAAAAAAAAAATTCAACCATCTTTTATTCACTACTGTATTATAGATTAGCATTAATTAGTAACTGAAAACATGATAAAGAACCATATACTGTAGATGACAATGAATTTTAGAACTTTATGATCTTGCATGAATGTCCTACGAGCGTCTCACAATCCTCTCACAAGAGTAATGATACCACAGAAAAAGATTGCTGGTGACATGTCTCGATATTAGAGTTCAAATAACTGAGCAAATAAACAATTTCTATTGAACTATTTATCTATTTAATTCTCACACACATTTTTACAAAGATTTTGCAAACTGTGACCCATATCCTGTTTTGTTATAGTAAAAAAAGCATTCCTTAACTAAAATAATGTCTGAACACAACATATATAATACAGTCATTCTATCATACATACACTCACAAAAACAATTAATCTACTTTAAACAAAACCATAGAAATTCACTGAAAAAACCAAGGGTGAAAGTGACGTTATAGTTGGGTGTAATAAGAATATCTCTTTTCGTTTAAAAAAACTTAGAAATTCACTGAAAAAAACAAAGGTTAAAGCAACGTTATAGTTAGGTGAATTCTTCAGTCACAACGTTAACGTTTTAAACTTAAAAACATAGAAATTCAGCAGTTATAGTTAGTAGCAGTAACTATAACTTGCGCACCCGCCATGCACTGCTTAGGACATCACATATGACATCACTAATAGCATGTTCTATGACATCATTTATGACATCACTCATGACATCTCAAATGGCGTCATTGATGACATCACTGATAACATCACTGATGACATCATCCAAGCATCTTTTTTCCACATATTACTGTATAAATTGCTATGGCTTTACATGTAGCATAGTTCACATTAACAATAAACCACAGCTATATTGTTCATTCTGTATACAACTATTCAGAGGAAGCCAAAATAGTGAATGCCAATTCCCAAACAAATGCCCTACTACAGACAGCTTTTATCTGTAGCAAACTGCTGACACACACCAAAGCTACATAAAGAAATGAAGTTGATATCAGTAGAGAACTGAGCACTGTAAACAGTTTTTACTCTATGGAGAGAGTTCATTCTTAGCACACTGTTTGCAAACAATGAAACTCTCATGAGAAATACACCATAGAGTATTCAAAATAATCTACTAAACACAGTGTTCGTCCATGCCATAGTTGCCAAAAAAGACACAATTTGCAAAAAATAACCAGGATTTGAAGGTGCTAAAGATCATACCACCTGCACCCTTCTTCTAAAGCAAGATAAGCATGCATACATAGGTTAGTACCTGGTGTACACTCTCTTCCATGTTAGGTATACATTATCATGGTGACACAATTCTCTCTAAAAACTCAAGGCTGCTTACAAAAGTTAGTATCTACTAGTATCTACTATGTAAACATTTTCTCTTATTGGAAACTTTTTATGCAGAATCAAAAAGACGAATGCAAGTCACCCATTATTTGCACCCAGAGTTACTCTTGAATGCAAACATTTATACTGTGTTCAATACCTCTAGACAGCTCTGGTGTATTAGGATCACACGCCATTTGTAAATCCTTACACCCATTAGCTGCATAAGCTATACAACATTATATAAAATTAATATGGTGGTTACTAGCAACTATGTAAACTGTGAAACAAACTTGCACACTGATTGGATAATGTCATCAGTGATATCAATGATGTCATGTGAGATATCATCAGTGATATCATAAATGATGTCATAAAACATGTCATGAGCGATGTCATAAGTGAGATCTTAAGCAGTGCATGGCGGGGGCACAAGTTATAGTTAGTGTTACTAACTATAACTGCTGAATTTCAGTTTTTTTTGTTTAAACGTTAATGTTGTCAATGAGAAATTCACCTAACTATAATGTCACTTTAACCTTTGTTTTTTTCAGTGAATTTCTAAAGTTTTTTTTAAACTAAAGAAGATATTTTTATTGCACCTAACTATAATGTCACTTTAACCTTTGTTTTTTTAGTGAATATATGTATTTATGTATTTTTGTGCTTTTTAAGATAGACTTACTGTTTTACCGTTTATACATTTAGTTTTCTTATGTTGTGATGTGCGTGGATCCGATTTTTTTTTTTTTTGTGTTCCTGTGGCTAGCTGTGTGTCCATTTGAGATTGATGATACGTGTGGCATTTTTTAAATAAGCCCTTTAGGGCCACATGTATTAAGCCAAATTGCGATCGCAATTTAGGCAGTGTGCAATGTAGCACACAAAAACCCACTCGCAAAATAAGGAATCGCAAAATTTGCGATTCCCTATTTTGCGAATGCATTTAAGGAATCCCAAATTGCGATTCCTTAAATGCAATGTAGGAAGCACCCAAGTTGTGCGATTTTGGCTTAAGGAATCGCAAATTACCACCAACTTCAGGTTGGTGGTAATTTATGATTTCTTTGAAAAATGCACTTTTTTGCATTTTTCAAAGGGCCATGTGGCGCACATACATGCCCTTAGGGCATGTATGTGTGCCACATGGTCACACATGCCTATTTCAGGGGTGCAACAGGTTGTCCTATTGACACCCTTGCAACCTTGAAATTGCATTTTCAATTTGCGATTCTCTAATTGGGAATCGCAAATTGAGAATGTCTTCCCATTCATTCCTATGGGCCTTCTAGCCCATAGGAATGAATGGGAAGGTATTCCTTATTTGCGAATCTCAATTTGCGATTCGCAAATAAGGAATATGTAGGATTCTCAAAATATTTAGCAAATCCTACATACATTGCATTTTGCGATTCTCTAATTGCGATTCCCTAAAAATCGCAATTTGAGAATCGCAAAACGCGTTTTTGTTACATATGGCCCTTAGTCTTTTTGTCTAAAAGTTACACTCCTCCACTGGAGCGAATCAGAATGCTGAAGCCGACAAAAGTCTTTCAAAGTCAGATACATAAAGTCTGCCTTCCCACTAAAGCCTTCAGTTTTAGTGCCAAATGCAACAAGTGGGACAAAGCCAGATTCTGTAATCCCATGTTTGATTTAGCCACTTTTTTAGTACTCAAAAATCTCTTGAGGGGTAATGTAGTCTCCTAGGGCTTGGACTCTCTCAGCCCTAGCTCCCAAAGGGTTCAATGCTATCAACTCCCAACTGGTCATCTGTTGAAACCCTTCTTGAAGCTTTTGTGTCCCTGAAGCAATAGGAGGCCAGTCAACTTAACATTGGAAAGCATTTCCACTTTACACATGCAGACGGCAGGATACACCTCAGTCCTTTTCACAGGCAAATCTAGACAGAATCTTTCTTCTTCTGATCCTTTACCAAATCCAGTTGTATAGTGATGGTCTGGTGGTGGGAAATGACTTTTAACCTGTACACCAACCAATGATAGGTGGTAACTCCTGATCCAATACCTGTAGAATTCCCACTGTCAAACTATAGCAAAATGGGTTCCGCCCATTTCGTCCACTCATATCTTTCGCTTTTTGATTACCTCTACTGTGGATGAGTCTCACTACTCGAGTCTCACTCACGGTAGTTGCATGGTAATTGGACTGCACATGTTTGCTACCAGCGTTCACCTTTCTAAAAGAAAGAATCTGTGATGCAATTAGAATACAGGTTATTGTGCACTTTACACATGATCATGGGTGCACACATGTGTTGGGCTGTGCTTGTGAGACTACCCTGTCACACGCAGCCCGGTAATTGTGCACAGGTAGCGTGGTGCAGAAGGGACCCTGCCAGGTAGGTGCTGACCTCAGGTAGGTCTTATAATAGTAGTGGGCATTCATAGTTAGGTCAGTAGGGTTTAATGGATTATCTGTAGTGTGCCTGTAATATACACATAGTTGAGATATGCCTTAATGTGCAGTTTTGCTCCACTTATGCCTACACAATTAAACTGTGGTGAAACATGCACGCCGAGTTTGAACATGCAGGTCTCAATACATCGTATAGGTCATCCAAAATTGTAATATTTCTCTGGCTCAGCTTAAAATCAGATTCCAGGCCTTTTCTCCTCCTGCTGCGCCATCTTAAATACTCTACTCACCAGCAGAAGGAACAAAGCCCTCCCGTGCCATCGACACAAAAAAAGCAATTATAAATGCTTGACTCAGTTCCCTAGAAGGAAGGGTCTGGCATTTAGCTGTCACACACCATCTGGGTTGGGACATCCCAGCCCACTGAACAAAGGAAGAAGCCCAAGCATTTGAAGCCATGGTAGAAGGGGTTCCCTGTTGAAAGTTTGGTGGAATGGTAGCTGGCAGTGACATTAGCTAGGTGTGGAGCTCAGACCCTCAGAGGAACTCCTAAAGAAGTAAACTTGACAAAACCATATTGGATTGTCCCAGAATTCTGTGCAAGAGGGTTGGGACAGGGGTGCAGGGATGATATGAAGTGGGTAGGTTTGCCTGGACTTAGACAACGGTGACAGGAACACCATGAACACTATGAAGGACAGGCCACCTAATGCCGCTGATGGACTAAGCACTTTGGTGTCCAGCTGACCCCCAGGCATAGATAGATTTCTCCAGGGCCAGTGGTGCTGGCCCCCTTATGCCCCCTGAGGACCAGTTTGGGGAAGACCTGGACTTCTGTGCCCTAGCAGGAGGAGAGGAGCACCAGGAAGCAGGCAAGAGAGAAAGCTGGGGCAGGGAGCTGAAAAAACCAGCTCCCACAAAGTGCGACTGTTTAGAGGCTAGGAGGCCTGTGGAACGTGCTCCAAGTGGCTAGGCCTGGCCACCAGGAGCAAAATGAGACCTAGATCGTCAGAATTGGCCAAATAGGGGCTGGGATATGCGTGTGGAGACGATCCTACCTTTGACCCATACAACAGGCGCCGGAGTGTGTGGTGCTTTGCCACTACTTTCTAAACTACCCCTGGGAGGACCAGTTCCCGGCGGGTAGCACAACTTTAATTAATTACATTATTTGCGAGGAGGGGGGGCAAGGGTGGGGCCCCATCACTAGAGGCTTGTTGGCCACAGAGACCCCATCCACTGAAGCCTGACACAAAAGATATGCGGGTCGCTTGGTGGCCCAGTGAGTGCATTAGAGAGGGTCTCAGAAAGCCATCCCGGGGACCTGGAAAACATTCCCAGCAAGGGTAGCTGAAGCATGGCTGGAGGTCCCCAGGACCTAATCCCTTGGGCCCACAGCAACAAAAGACTCCCCGCCTGTGAGGTTGCGTTTGGGAAAATGCACTGCCAGCTCCTATGCAGGCAAAGGAACAATGTCGGCCTGGCGGGGTACTGACAAAGCAGCGCAGGAGTGGGCTTCACGCGCTAACCTAATGAGTTACACTGCTGTAGGTGCCTTGGGTGGAACCGGGGCACCCCTTCCAAAAAAATGAAAAAAGAATAAAAGAAAATGAAAACTGGCATGCAGCGAACCCATTTCATGGGAGACCAACTAATCAAATATTCACACTCCTGGCTGGAGCACCCAATAATGCCCTACAAGAACATTTCTTCTGTTTATTTCTCTCTCCCGTGGTGCCCCAAGGAGGGGCGAGGGAACCACCATTGCTTACAAGGAAGTGCTTGGGGGCTGCAGGCGCGCAGCAGCACCCCTTGGATTAACTTTTAAACTTATCCCTTTGTTACCCATGTCATAAAATGCATGACCTGGGGAGACTCTTTCAATGTTTTTAAATCACTCCCTGGCTGAAGCTTTTGCTCTACAGCTCAGTTGTGCTGGGATCTCTAGTGATTGGTCCTTTGGCTGCATTTTATGTGGTATGTAAAAGAAAGATTGGCGCATGCTATTTTGATATGTAGTGCTTTATTTAAAGCACTTTATTGACAGCGATTTTTGGAAGACTTTGCAATGCTTTTGTTATCAGTAATGATTGAGTTTGAACATGGTTACTGATTTCAGTGATATGATGGTGATGTTTTACATGTGGATATTGTCCCTACAATGTGGTGACAACTTGCCAAAGCCAATTGACTTGCCTTATGTATGTGGTGATCCCTTGACAAAGCCAGTAGGCCTGCTTTATTTAACATGATACTCCTTATATTATGATGTTCTACATGGTACAGGTAGTGGGGAAATTGTGTTTTTGGGGTTTATGACCCATAAGGGGTCAATTGAGCTTTCAGAATGTCATCAAAGGTATTTCTGCCAACCTAATGTACATATTTCTAATTTAATGCATAGCATTTAATAGTGTGTGTGTAATAAATGTACTTTTCCTTTTTCAAAGAAAAAGCACTGACTGGACAATGATTTATTGGGTGGTGTTATTGCCTGCCAGCAAATGGAGATTACTAGCCCACACCACTACCCCTGAGTAGGCTTTGGACTGCTCTGCTTTCGCTACCCTGAGAGAGTGCTATAATAGAGTGCTTAGTTCCCATTAACGAGACAATTGTGAACCTATTGCGCAGGCCTCCCATCCTGCAAACCAAAAACACAAATTATTACACAAACCATCCCACTTTTGCAGACGTTCCTATGTGCCAGCCTTCAAACTATCCCAGAAGCCTTTGTTCATAATGACAGGAGTCAGGAGCCATGTTTAGAGTTCCCAATTTCTTCCAAGAGCCTGCCACCATCTGACTGCTCTAGATAGAGGTAAGCACCTAACTAGGAGCAGGCACAAATGTCTGAGAGGGATCCCCTATCAAGAGACATTCTCCATCTTAACCATGGAGATCTCTTCATTTACTATGGTGCAGGCCCACTTTTGGCATTTGTGATACTATCTGTGTTCCTGTCTACTTATATGTATATTTAAAAAATAGGGTTGACTTTTCTAACATATTCCTATTCTGAGTTATGAGAAATATGCTATACTGCACCAAAACTGGGATCCAAAGAAAACTGGTTCTGCCAATGGAAGTAGCATTGCTGTCAAACCATCTTCAGCTGGCTCCTGGGACTAACTTGCTGCTTGTCGCTCCTAGTATGATGACCTAAGTGCTAATTAGTAAAAGTGTTAACTTGTGAGTGCAGGTATCTCACAAAAAGTGAAAGACTGGTCTCACACACCACCTGGTGTCATGCTTCATCATTGACCAGTCCTCGCCCTCTAAAAACTTGGTTTGATAGAGGGCGGGCATACACCTGAAGACAGGGATGCACTTCTAAAACTAAGGGGGGGCCCTTACAAAGAAAAAAGTGAGTTTAAAAAGCCATCACGGGTGTCATACTAATTTTAATAAAACTGGCACCTGTATGGTATTAAAAGGAAATATCGGTTTGTTGGGGATTCTATTGTCCCCCCACCGTGCTATAAATGGTCAACATGTTTCTGCCTGCTGGCCCCGAGGGGTCCGTGGCATTCATCAGGACCTATAGTATAAATACGGGCTCCGCCCTTACCGTGCTAAGCTGGTGAGGGTTCCACTACGTGGGGTGAACACTTTCACACACCACCGTATGTACGGCTAAAATTTAACGCCTGTAGGAAAAGAAAGCAAAAGTGAAATCCAGACACAAATAATACAATAACAAGTCTGGTAAAGGTCATCTGATATGCCACATACTCATGCAAATTATAAGTGCGTGGCTATAAGTGCAACAAGTAGTGACATTAATCTGTGCACTTACAAGAAAAAATGGGGAACACGGTCCCCAAATGCTTACCCTAACTGATGGGACCTACTAGCCCCATAGGAGAGTAAGGAGGGGAGACCCCTTTGGTCAAGCGCTAGATAAAGAGGAGAGAAAATGAAACAATCCAGATGGAATTAGAAAGATGTCCCATAGATATTCTGGGTACTATTGCGCTCAAATTGATGCCAACTGTAAGATATATGCCTAAAGTGTAGTACCAAGAGCAACCAACACGTTCATACATCCCATACATGCTCTTACTGTAAATGGGGAAGACTCCCGCCTCTACACCTACATCCGATCTCCTCGCTTCCTCGCTGGTAAATGAGAGACATAACTGCGTGCTATTTATACCATTCAGCGTCGATATGCGATCGGTAATTAGGGCTAATTGGCAAAGGTCCGGTGTCGGGAAGCCGTGCAGAGAAAATAATGCCTGACCTGCCTGTAACTCGTTACCGACCCGAACGGCCCTTAAAAAGACATCCGCTGTCCCAATGATGGCTTGCCTGGTTGATACGGCACGGCAAAGTGCCGAAGTAGCTGCTAGCATTGTCTCAGCTTAACGCATGCGCACCTGTTTACATGGAAGATGTGCGGGTGACTCTTGCCCTGCGGGCTGGTACAGTGTGCAATGTCTAAGCGTCACGCATGCGCCACAACGTTTATTATTGAGGGTGTGGTTGTTGGTTTGTCACACCGACCGCAGCGCATTGTAAAGAATGTTTATCGTCAAGGGAGCAATTGATGTAGTAAAACACAAAAATAATAAAAACCACAACAGCGACTGTTGCAAAACTATATGTCATATTGTTAGGCCTCCATACAAGGTTGTAACTCTGTTCACCCAAAAGCTGCACTTTATCTATACGTCGCTAGCTGTTATGTCTGATGCAGCGTGCTCTTATTGAGGGATAGTGTTTGTCAAGATATTTAAAAAGGCAAAAAGGCAAAAAAAGAGCTGTTAAGCTTAACAGCGCCTATTGTGAGTCCAGTGTCTAGAGGAAGAAAAAGGGGGGGCTGAGACATTTCACACTACATTAATAGCATTTACTATTTACTATTAATATAGTAAAACTAATAAAAACCACAACAGCGGCTGTTGCAAAACTATATGTCATGTTATTAGGCCTCCATACAAGGTTGTAACTCTGTTCACCCAAAAGCGGCATGTAAAGTGGGTTCTTTCAAGATGGTGTAGCTAGGCCCGAGGAGAAACCAGACCGCGTTGAGTGTGTAACAACATACACCCCAATCTCGAACAGTGTACAAAGGATTATTAAGAAGAACTGGCACATTCTGGAAGGGGTTGACAAACAATGGGCACCCCCGCTCTTTGCTTTCAAAAGGAGTAAAAACATCTGCGATGTCCTAGTGTATGCTAAAGACCCTCCAACACCGGTGAATAACCAGATCACCTTATGGAACACACAAAGGCCCACCGGCCATTTCGCCTGTGGTAGCTGCGTAGCATGTCCACTCACCATAACCACTAAACAAGTAGACATAGGCACGGGGAACCCATGGATACTCAACAGCTTCAGCAACTGTAACACCGAAAATGTGGTCTATCTCCTCAAATGCCCCTGCGGTCTCATGTACGTGGGTATGACCACCAGGAAGATTAAAGTTCGCATTAACGAACATCGTAGTACGATAAGATGCAAGAAAACAAATACCAAACTTACCAGGCATTTTTTGGAATCTAATCACAAGGATAGCGACCTGAGATGGGTAATCCTGGAAGTCATGAAAAACACAAAACTGAACTCACCAAACCACTACACATTAGAGAACAGAGGTGGGTCTACAGGCTACGTACATGGGAGAAGGGACTCAATGACGAGATCCCTTGGCTCCAATTGGCACAATGATCTACATGACCGCACAGTGACCTACCCTGTCTTTAACTCACATTTAGTACAGAATCTTCTATAAAAGCCTATCTAGAAATCACAGTGAGCACATATGTCATTGATATTTTAGTTACTTGAGACCTCAAGGGCCTAGCTACACCATCTTGAAAGGACCCACTTTACATGCCGCTTTTGGGTGAACAGAGTTACAACCTTGTATGGAGGCCTAATAACATGACATATAGTTTTGCAACAGCCGCTGTTGTGGTTTTTATTAGTTTTACTATATTAATAGTAAATAGTAAATGCTATTAATGTAGTGTGAAATGTCTCAGCCCCCCCTTTTTCTTCTTCTAGACACTGGACTCACAATAGGCGCTGTTAAGCTTAACAGCTCCTTTTTTGCCTTTTTAAATATCTTGACCAACACTATCCCTCAATAAGAGCACGCTGCATCAGACATAACAGCTAGCGACGTATAGATAATGTGCCGCTTTTGGGTGAACAGAGTTACAACCTTGTATGGAGGCCTAACAATATGACATATAGTTTTGCAACAGTCGCTGTTGTGGTTTTTATTATTTTTGTGTTTTACTACATCAATTGCTCCCTTGACGATAAACATTCTTTACAATGCGCTGCAGTCGGTGTGACAAACCAACAACCACACCCTCAATAGTAAACGGTGTGGCGCATGCGTGACGCTTAGACATTGCACACTGTACCAGCCCGCCGGGCAAGAGTCACCCGCACATCTTCCATGTAAACAGGTGCGCATGCCTCAAGCTGAGACAACGCTAGCAGCTACTTCGGCACTTTGCCGTGCCGTATCAACCAGGCAAGCCATCATTGGGACAGCGGATGTCTTTTTAAGGGCCGTTCGGGTCGGTAACGAGTTACAGGCAGGTCAGGCATTATTTTCTCTGCACGGCTTCCCGACACCGGACCTTTGCCAATTAGCCCTAATTACCGATCGAATATCGACGCTGAATGGTATAAATAGCACGCAGTTATGTCTCTCATTTACCAGCGAGGAAGCGAGGAGATCGGATGTAGGTGTAGAGGCGGGAGTCTTCCCCCATTTACAGTAAGAGCATGTATGGGATGTATGAACGTGTTGGTTGCTCTTGGTACTACACTTTAGGCATATATCTTACAGTTGGCATCAATTTGAGCGCAATAGTACCCAGAATATCTATGGGACATCTTTCTAATTCCATCTGGATTTTTTCATTTTCTCTCCTCTTTATCTAGCACTTGACCAAAGGGGTCTCCCCTCCTTACTCTCCTATGGGGCTAGTAGGTCCCATCAGTTAGGGTAAGCATTTGGGGACCGTGTTCCCCATTTTTTCTTGTAAGTGCACAGATGAATGTCACTACTTGTTGCACTTATGGCCACGCACTTATAATTTGCATGAGTATGTGGCATATCAGATGACCTTTACCAGACTTGTTATTGTATTATTTGTGTCTGGATTTCACTTTTGCTTTCTTTTCCTACAGGCGTTAAATTTTAGCCGTACATACGGTGGTGTGTGAAAGTGTTCACCCCACCTAGTGGAACCCTCACCAGCTTAGCACGGTAAGGGCGGAGCCCGTATTTATACTATAGGTCCTGATGAATGCCACGGACCCCTCGGGGCCAGCAGGCAGAAACATGTTGACCATTTATAGCACGGTGGGGGGACAATAGAATCCCCAAACACACCGATATTTCCTTTTAATACCATACAGGTGCCAGTTTTATTAAAATTAGTATGACACCCGTGATGGCTTTTAAACTCACTTTTTCTTAGTAAGGGCCCCCACTTAGTTTTAGAAGTGCATCCCTGTCTTCAGGTGTATGCCCGCCCTCTATCAAACCAAGTTTTTAGAGGGCGAGGACTGGTCAATGATGAAGCATGACACCAGGTGGTGTGTGAGACCAGTCTTTCACTTTTTGTGAGATGCCTGCACTCACAAGTTAACACTTTTACTAATTAACACTTAGGTCATCATACTAGGAGCGGCTCTTTTGTGGTAAACATTATAGGTTGAAGGCTGCCTACTCCTAGCACCCCGTGCCTCTAGTTCCCTCCCTCAGGTCTAACCTGAGGTTTTGTGGCTAAACACTAACTTGCTGCTTCCCATGGTGGGGATGCGCTCAGTGCTGGCATAAAGGATTCTTTTATGTTCTCATTTCTCAGCTGTGGAACAAAACTCATCTTCTCTATCCACACAATTCATAATTATTTAAATTTCGGTCAAATCCATGAAAACAGTTGTCACTTAATTGAAGCAGAAGCATCACCTATTCTGCAATTATACTGTGTAGATATAGTTATTGCCATTCTCTCTGATTTTAAATGCTGTTAGGCCTCTGTCTCCTACAGTGAGACAGATATGTTTTTCTTTTTGGTTTGTTTATTTATAACTTATATAAAGAGGTATGTGTTACCTTTTCCTTACCTCTGAAAAACGTGTGGTGGGCAGAGCCAATTACATGGCAGGATCTGCAGGTGGGAAGGGGCTCAGACAAGGTTAGCTCGGGCTTTTGGATCAGCAATACAGGGGAACAAATAATCAAGAAAAGCAGGGGTATTGGGAAAGATGCCCGGACCGTCTTGCCATCTCTTTCCATCTTAGGTAAGAGGGCTTTCTTCTGCTTTGGGCATGGATGCCCATGTCCCGAATGCTAACCTCCAAGGGACCACTGGTCCTGGTTCCACATCAGGGCTGCTGTTGTCAAGGTGTCTGTGGGTGGCAGGGACTGGGCTGAGATTGTGGCTCTGTGTAGGTGGAAGCATCTTGGAAGTGGGTGATCAAGGGAGGTGTGGATGCCCTGTAAAGTGGGCTAAAAAAGCATATGTATATTTTAGTCCCTGCATTTTTGCTAACATTTATGAGGAAAAAACGATGAACTGTGCAGTGTGCGTTCTGCATATTTTTTCAGCATAACCAGTATATTAAATATTCACTGCATATCACAAACAGGTGTCAGAAGCGTGCGCTTCTCCTTGCTGGTGAAGACATTAGCTGCCATCCAAGAAGAAAGGTAATAAAGTTGGGGCAATAGTCCTGTGTTTGCACCCATTGGAATGACCAGGAAGGTTAAGATGTTACTGCGTATTGATGGTGTGGGGAGGACATACACGAAGTAGGGTGTGTATGAAGAGGGCGAAGTGAGGAGTACCAGTAAGTATTAAATACCTGCTTGAACCTGAAATTCCAAGAGATAATTCACAAATATATTTTGACATTGAAACTAAACAGTGTTCTCACTTTCAGAATAAACAATGCATTACCGCTGGATTGAATACATTGGAATCAAAATTTCTTACGGTAGTTTTTCGTCTGACTCAGCATTCTCGCATGTGATGATAGTGCCACTGAAGCTCCAGATTCCTGTCCTCCATTTTCTGGCTGTTCTCCAAACATAGTTAAACCTGGAATCCTTCGCGTGGTTTGCCCTGTCTTTTTGCTTCTACCACCTTTATTCCTGATGGTTTGCTGGACTTCGTTTTTGCTGGTTTGTGTGCTCTGGGCACTTTACCACTGCTGATCAGTGCTAAAGTGCAAGTTTTCCCTGTGTAAATTGTGATTATGATTCGTTATCCATGAGTGGCATATTTGATTTACTGGTAGGTCCCTAGTAAAGAGCACTGTGTGCGCCCAGAGTCGGTAAATCAAATGCTACTAGTGGGCCTGCAGCCCTGGTTGTGCCACCTACATGAGTAGCCTTGTAAATCTGTCATTGAAGTGTCTGTGAGTGCAGTTTTCAACTGCCATGTCGACCTGGCAAGTGCACCCGCTTGCCAGGCCCAAACCTTCCCTTTTCTACATGTAAAGCACCCCTAGGCCCAAGGTGCCACCATGGGCAGGGTGCAGTGGATGTGAAAGATAGGACATGTACTGGTGTGTTTTACATACCCTGAAAGTGAAATACTGCCAATTTCATTTTTCTCTATTGCAAGAACTAGCTCTCCTATAGGTAATCATTGAACCTGCCTTGTAACATCTTGTAACATCTTACACGTGTAATTTTCAATTGGGAAGAGCTAGAGATTTAGAGTGTGGGCTCTCTGAGCTCAGAATTTAAAAACATACCTTTTAGTGAAGGTGGTTTTTAAATTGTGTTTTGAAAATGCCCCTTTTAGAAAGTGGACATTTTCTTGCTTTACCATTCTGTGCTTCTGCCTGCCTGTGGAATCAACATCTGGTTTAGACCGAGAGCTGGGTTGTTTGTGCATTTACTCTAGAGAGTCACACAAAGGGAGCTGAGGTGGGCCCTGCATATCCTGATGGGCCATCACCAGGCTGATGGGCTTTCCTGAGCTAGAGTAGTGGAAGAAGTTGTAACTGACACCTGAATAGGGCTGTGCCTGGCCTCTCACAATGCTGTCTCTGCCCCAGTGTAGTGTGACTGGAACCAAGACAGGGCAAGGCAGGATCTTGCGGACAACAAAGACTTTACTTTGAAGTATGCCTACTTCAAAAGCTAAAAGGGGTATAAGTATTGCACCTGTAACCCCATAGTTTTAGAACACTTCTGGATTGAGGACTCTGTCAAGAAGAAGAGCTGCGGAGCTGTCAAGAGTACTCTCCCTTTGCTGTGTGCTGCTTTGCTGGGTTGGCCTGCAGTTGCTGCTTTTGTCTGTAGGCAGTGAAAGAACTGGACTTTGCTTTTGAATCCAGCTTTTCCAAGGGTCTCCAGGGGGTTGTGTGTCCTTGCCTCCTGTTGGAAGTCTCAGGGCCATTAAAGACTCCACCTGCAGCATTCCTGAACTCCCCTGCTGGGAGTTCTGACCTGCCAAGTTGTGCAAATTCCAGTTCTGGGCCCTTGGAGGTTGTTCCTGTTGCAAAAGACTGCAAAATGGACGCATTGTCTTTCCAGCACCTATTTTCTCGGCACAGCACTGTTGTGCACGAGAAGTTTCTACGCTCTGCCACTGTGCGGCCAAAGAAATCGACGCAGCGCCTGTTTGCGGCCCAAAGAATAATATAGCATGTTACTATGCATGCTATAACATCGCGTTCTATTACAACGCGGTCATTACAACGACCGCGTTGTTAGAACGCGATACCTTTACATCGCAAGTCATTAGATCGACTTGCCGTAGGGGGCGAGCTGGACTTAGGAATAGTATAATTTACTATTCCAACTCCAGCCTGCGCAACAGTAGGGAAGGTGTTGGAATAGTAAATTATATTATTCCTTAGGTTAGAGCGCCCCCTACAGCAAGTCGATCTAATGACTTAGGATGTAAAGGCATCTCGTTCTAACAATGCGGTCGTTGTAACGACCGAGTTGTAATAGAACGCGATGTGATGACAGCGTTGTAAACGCTGTTTCCCCCCAAAGAACTGCTGCAGCCCGAGTTTGGCGCACATGTCTGCGACATCCAAGACCACGCACTGACTCCGACGCTGCCCCTACTGTGCGGCTGAAAGAATTGGCGCATCACCGGACCGTGGCTGAAAGAATTGATGCAGCACATGTTTGTGGCCACCTCGAACGCCAGTGCTCCCGGATTTCCACACATTGCACCTGTACACCAAGTTCCTCATCCGCAGACCAGATTTCCACGCATCGCTTCCCCTTACAGTCTGGAACCGAAGCAACACCTCCTCTGTGTCCACAGATCTGACGCATCACTTCCTCAGGGACTCAGGAACCGACACATCGCTGTGTTTTTCGACGCTTCCCTCTTCTGCGGTTGTTTTTTTGTGTGAATTTTGATGCATCCAAGGTACTTTCTGTAAAACCACTGCATCCATAGAGTTCTATGGACAGAGTTGCTTGAACCTTTTAAAAGTAATATTTTAAGTTATGCATGTTGGAATTCTGTTGTTATGGTCCTGTTTCTTTAGAGAAAGATTGGTTATTTTTCTAAACTGGTGTGGTGTCCATTTGTAGTGTTTTCACTGTTACTGTGTGTGTTATGTACAACTACTTTAAACATTGCCTCTCAGATAAGCCTGACTGCTCATGCCAAGCTACCAAGGGGGTGAGTAGGGTTCTCTTGGGTGTGTAACTCCCTTACCCTGACTAGAAGGAAGGGTCCCTACTTGGACAGTGTGTATACCACTGCCAACTAGAGACCTCCATTTCTAACACACACATTTTGTGTAATGATGCTCCTTACAGCAGGGAAGTCTCCAGCTTGGAGCATCCACAACTGAGGCAAAAAGAGATCTGAGCTTTCTGTACTTTTCAGTCATCAGCCCAACTGAAAGTGTGATGAAGGAAGGCAAAATGCTGTGCCTCACCCAAAGCTTCCCATTCACCTTGCACAGCAGAATCTGCAGTCGACCCCTCACCCTGAATTTCTAAAGGGAGCTCTGTGACCATACCCCTCCCCCCAGTGTCTGGATCTCCACCCTCTACCCACAGGAATGCAGGCAATACACTTCCACTGTTTGGGAAAACATTTCTCACGCGCCATCTTATGCAATATCAAAACAAAGGCCTAAAAAATGGATCCCACTTTGCCTTGTAATTAAAAATATGAGCCATACTTGAGGATGAACAACAGGAGACCTCCACTCCAGCACTTGCAGAATCTCTTTTTCAATGTTTACATTAGTTACCCATTAATCTTCTCACATTGCTATGGTCTTGATGTTAATGCCTTCTTTGAGCCCAGCGTAAAGTTCTCTAGATTTCCCTAGATATACATCAAGCCATTACTTTACACTTCCAATCCCTGAGCTGATCAGCTCTCCTTGCTGAAACAGTGATATAATGAGAGCCTAGCAATGGACAGACTGTTCACCTTGAGACAGAGCAGTGCATGGTTAAAAACTAGTTTCTGAAGCATTACATTACTAAAACATTCATAAATAAAGACAACATTAAGTTATGTTTATTGTTTCATGGGATTGTGTGCCTCAGGACAGTTAAGCAAACAAAAGGGCCCGAGTGACTTCCAAAACTACCTAGTATAGCACTAGGCAAATAATGTTGTTTCATTTGCCTCCTCAAACTTCATGCTATCTCAAAAAGCATCCTCTATAGTTCTAAAACACAGCATGAAAACTGAGCATAACTGAAAAACTCTGATTGTCACCTTCCTTTTTTTCTGTCAAATGAACCTCTCATTCCCTTCCATCCTTTCCATGCCTCCTCCCTCTAAGCATGACTTTCTCTGAGTCACATGCATGCTTGTCTTGATCTTTATTAATGTATATCAAACATCACAATCTCTCCTTCCTTGAAAGTCATGCCCCTGCAACCTAACAATGCTTAATCTCCTCTAGTTCAACTATTAACCCCACCAATTCTGTGCATGAACTAAAATACCCCGTCACTACTAACGAACATACCTAACCCCTATTCATTTAATCTTCTGCAAAGTAACTAGACTGAATGCATGGAATGCTTTTCTTGATCTCAAAGTACTAATCCCTATAACCAACAGTAACTAATGGCACTGAATTAAGCAATAACCTTGGGTTCCATAGCAGAGTGCTGCCCTGCGTAAATTGCTTCAACATTGGAGTAGTAAACACTATATAAATGCAATTACGGTTACTATTACAACCGGCAACAGATATTACAGTTATTTCACAGGGAAAAAAACTACATGTACCTAGGCAGTGAAAGTAGTAATTTGCATCTATTCACTGCTCAGACATACAATTTTCATATTTAGCATACCACAATTCTATACGTTGAGGGCTACAGGGTACGCTTAGGGGTCCCTAGCTAATGTATAAAGGTAGGTATTTGATCATGACATAACAGTTTCATTTTAACATATGTCACTGCAGTGTTTAGGCTGCAGCCAATCAGACCATATGGTGAACCTGAAGCCATGTTTTCCCAGGCATCCAGGTGAGTGGTGTAAATGCACACTACAGACTGCATATGGCATTTAACCTTTATGCCCTTGGTGCACTTCCCTGTGCCAACGTACTGTGGCTTGACCAAAAGCTACATCTCTATTAGGTTTAGTCAATTTTATCTCATGGTTTAGGGAAAGAGCAAATGCTCTGAACCTCTCGGGCACATTACCCAGACTCAAAACAGCAGTAAAAACACATTCCAAAAAAAGTTAGGCATCACTCAAAAACATGTGACTATCACCCGTCTCCAAGTTTCCATCTGTCATCATTTACAGCATAGAACTGACTTGTACATTTTAAGTTATGAGTACGCTTAAGTACTTCTTCCACATTATCAAGAATTAACTATTCTGACTTCAGATCACACTGCAGCATGGAGACCTTTACCTTAAACATCGTAGATGATGCCCTCCTGACCACAGATAAAGATAACCCGTTCTTCCTGATGTTACTGGACCTCCAAACTGCCTTTGACACAGTCAACCATTCCACACTCATACACACCCTGGAGTCTCAAATGGGATTCACCGACAATCTCCTTCTCTGTTTCTCCTTCTACCTTTCCAACAAACACCAGTTTGTTCACATGGGCATTTGCAGGTCACAAAAGATCCCTATCACTTGACCATTCCCCTAGGGTTCAGTACTGTCTCCTGTAATATTTAACCTTTACAATGATCCGCTTTGTTTTCTACTCACAGATAACAGCATCAAGATTCACCAGTTTGCCGATGATGCACAACTCTTCTTGAAAGTCTCCTTCTTTAAACATCCCAAGCCTCAAACACCCATTGCACATCATCCAGCCCTTGATGTTCAGCACCGACCCGAAGTTCAGCCCAACCAAGACAAAATTCCTGTTATTTACCAAGAGCAACAAATAAGATACAGAGCAAATCTGACTCAATGAAATGAACCTTGACAGCAATTTCGAACCCCAACTTTCACCGAATGAAAGTCACTTGGATTACCCCTGGACACTGACCTCACCCTCAAGGAACACATTGCCAAAAAAATATGAATGGACTGGTACTAGTTCTCACTTCTAAGGAAAGCCAAACTGTTTCTTCCAGAAAGCAAGTTCAGAACTGCTGTTCAAGCCCTTGTACTATTTAGCCGAGATAGTGATAATGCTTACTCCATGGCATCCCAGACTCCACCCAGGATTCCCTTATGGGGCATCCTCCACACTGCAGCAAATCCCATCCATGGCCTTAGGAATTATGACCACATCACCTCCATCCTGATCGCACTCCATCGGCTCCCCTTGCTGGCCTGCACCATCTTAAAATCCAGCTGTATCATTTAAAAAGCCATCACGACCAGCACCCCTTTCTAATATTGCAGACAAGCTCATCATTACTGGTGGTTCTTGGCCTGGATACTCTGACTGTAGACCAAGAAGTGTAAAAAAGAAAAATACCAACAGGAGACCTTTTCCATCTATGCATCCAGGATCTGGAAAAACAGCCCTATATACATCAATAGATCCCCAACACTGGTACAGTTTAGGAAAGAGTTGAAGACTCACCTCTTTAAAGAATGCTACATTACATTCAGGGCTGCCTTTAGCACAGGTGTGAAAAATTTTTGGGAGCCCCCACCAATGACTTTATTCTCCAGGGATTCCCTAACTACCACCTTGCAACAGTTCCCCTCATCTCCTCAGAGCCCCTCCCTCACATGCATTTCATTTGTTTTATATCGCTACTCATACCAGTGTAATGTAATGTAATGTAATGTAATGTAAATTGGTATTTGTAAAGCGCTAACTGCCACTCCAAAAGGAGCATCCTGGCGCTGGTTGAATGGAGGTGAAAGGGGGGCTCAGGGATGTTAAATGAGAGAGAGGCATAATTCGTCAGAGGTGCTAAAAACCCAAGTTTTCAGGGCCTTCCTGAAGAGTGTTTCTGTTTTTTGCAGTCTTAAGTGGGTTGGTAGAAGGTTCCATGCTTTAGTACCCAAGGCGGCCACTGTTTTTCCTCCTTTTGTTTTACATCTAAAAATGGGTGGTTTAAGGAGGTTGGCTGATGAGGACCTGAGAGTCCTAGTTGTAATGTAGGGGGTGAACCGTGCTGAAAGATACTTAGGTCCCAATTTAAGTTTGGCTCTATAGGTGATTAGGAGAATTTTAAAGAGAATTCTCTTGTGTAGCGGAAGCCAATGAAGGACTTTTAGTGCCGCCGATGCAGAGGATCTTTGTGGAAGTTTTAAAACTAGACGTGCCGCAGCATGTTGGACCACTTGTAATTTCTTTAGTGTAGATTTGTTGACACCTGCCAAAAGGCTGTTGCAGTAGTCAAGGCGCGAAAGAATCAAGGCCACTGCAACTGATTTCCTTGCGGCAAGTGGAATCAAATCAGTGTAGGGTGACAGAGCCCTTTACGTCACACACACACTGTACAAAGATAATGAATCATGCATGTGTAAATAAGTCTATAGGAAATGTTACATAACACAATGAGGATTACAAGGCGAAGGAATCACATGTCATCCATACTGGTAGGCAGTACATTTTATGAGCACTTGATCTATAGAAGTACAAACTCAGGATTTAAAACGTACCACAGTGGTTGGGATTGGCTTTACTAATAAGAATTTATTTCTACCATAACAAACCCTTTTAGCAACATTATGGTAATGAAAGACTGGGGAAAAACATAACGTTCGAATGAATACCATGCAGCTTCCTTTGATGACAGTTCATAGCTCAATGTCCTATATTAGGATAGTAACTTATGAACTGCAAGTAACAAAAGGATCTCTGTGACAAAACCAGTAACCTACTGAGTTTTCCACCTAAGATAAGGTTCTTTGATCTACATGGTACACGCTCTTTGCAGCAGGCACATTAACCGCCTGCTCTACTTTATGATGAATCAAACTGCTACTAGACAAAAACTCTATCCTCTCTCCAGTAGGAACATAAATCACCAGAGTTATCTTGAGATTTGTATGGTTGCCTGAAAACTGCTGGACACACAAGGAACTCTGCATCAGGTGCTTTCATACCCATATGGTATTTCTATACACAGGGCCTGCCCCAGCACAGCACCAGGTGCAGCTGCGGTTGCACCGCCCTAAAGACAGCCCTGATCACAATACATTAACTATCCACAACTCCGTTTCCTCTCCTGTTACTCGTTGACTTTATGCTTGTCTTTGTCCTTGTACAGCTCTCCTCTGCCTTTAGCTAGGTTTGTGCTACAGAAGTACCATATACGTACATACATTAATATTACTAAAAACGTGAAGGTAACTTTGAGTCCTGTAGTTTTTTAGTATTTTTCCGTGTGTTTTTGATGAGTTGTACTAAGCTTTATGTTTTTATGCTCATTCATTGTGTTCCTTATTGTATTATTCAAATAGATCACTCTTGAATTGTGTTTTTATCTTATTCGTTTCTGATTTGTCTCATATCTATTAATATTAGAACATCAGATGGAAGATATTATGTGGAAGGCTTTAAATGTGTAGATTATCATGCTATTAAGGGCACACTTTTGCATAATCAGTAAATAAAATATTGAAGCATGTATGTGAAATACACTGGAAACGTAAACATGTATTTCTCTGATGGAACAATTACGTTTTCTCTTGTCAGCAAATGTCAAGCATGTTTTCGATTGTTAGATAATACTCAAATGTAATCATTTTCAGTTGCAGGAAGATGAAATCCCATCAGACGAGAACGAAGATTCTCCAGACGAAATTATATTTTCTGTGCCACAAATTAATATGCTATTAGAACAGAATGTGGATGAAGTTCAAACGTATGTACCCTTTCTACAAAGTAATGGTAGGCCTGCTGTGCCATCTCTCTGTGTCTTCTCCTAACCCCTTTTCCCTTTTATAAAGCAAAATATGACAAAAACTCACATGGGGCATTCGACATTAAATAGGAACTTATTCAAATTAAACGCAAAAGTCCTAAAGAGTTTCATTCAAAACGCTGCGAAGTATTCTAATCCCGTCCGCGCAAATATCCCAAACTCCTTTCCTGAAAGTGAGACTACAACCTCATAGGACAACATTGTGAGCACTCTGAAGACAATACACTGAATACAAAGACAGTGCCCACACCAATATAAGACATAGTTCCTTCCACATACCAAATGAAAGACACAAGTAGGTATGCATGTATTATTAGGTTGGTTTCCAAAATACAGAATCATTGTGGGTTGCAATTCTAGCTACCTCATTAATAGTAATGAGGTAGGTTGCAAATTGTGACCCATTACGATTAGCTGGCATCAAAGGGATTGTGCCCTGCTGAGGTCAGCAGAGTACATGTCTGTGATTGCTTTTAAATAAATCATTTGTTTTTAAAGGCAGTCCATTTTCCTAAAACAGTATGCCTTTAAAAAGAAATGTTTATTTTTAAACCGGAAGACAAGTAATGCAGGACCGGTTTCGATGGTGAAACTTGTCTTGGATTGCTTGTGTTCGGGTCCTGGGAGGACGTGGCATCACCTTTTGGGTGTTTTATGTAATGCCCTATGTAGCCAAGGGTAAGCCCACACGTGGGGCCCGTGCTCACTGTGCCACTGAAACCAAGCTACACACGACTGAAGAGCCCCAATTATGGCAAAACTGGTCTTGAGTTGGTTGTGTTCTGGCTCAGGGAGGGCCTGGTCTGGCAGTTCGGGCAGGACTGTTTTTTTTTTTTTGGAGCAGGGTCAAGACTGATTTGCATAGGGTGGGTCGAAACTGTTCTCTGTGGGCTGTTACGTCTGTTACGTCACCCAAATTATATTAATACAAAAATACTAGACACCAATTCACATGAATAAAGACTTAAGACCACCAATACAAAGTCTCACATATCTTGTCTGTACATACAGTAACATGTGTTTTTAAATTTTTCAAGCAAAACAACAACAACATACGTAAGTGTCCAACATATAAAGTGCTGTTATTAACCAAACTAGAAACATACAATTAAGGTATCTCATATATATTGAAATTTACTGTCACACTGATATGTTTGTCTCTCCGGGGTATACATATTATCACCATCTTTCTTGCGGGCCATCAGGTACCAAAAATGGCCCTATGGTATCGGGGCACACAACAATGGTTTTAAATTAACATTAAGTAAAGAGTTATCAAGCCTCTCATTCTTTTCCGTGATGTTTTATTCAAATTTCATAAATACTGGGTGCCCGGTAATCCTTAAATTCTGCTGACGCGTTTTGACCTTCTAGGTGGGCCTGTCACTTTGATGAAGGTCTTCTTCAGGGCTTAAAGATGGGGGGATACGTGACTTGGTTCAGTAAATACCCCCTCATAGATGTTCATAAATATACTTGATACTTTCATGAATTACCATTTTGTTTGGAGGCTTGTGTCCTCCATTTGTAGTTTAGCACCCCTTAATTGAGGTGCCGTTGGGGGGGTGGATTCGTCAACTCCCAATTCTTGTCCGCTCGTCTTCAATGTAATACGGGTGGCCTCTGGGTAAATCAGGAAATGCGAAAACCGATGTCCAAGTGAAGCAACAGCATTGAGAGTAAGGACACAGCACGGGAACAGCAGTTTGGAAACTGTGTATATAGACCGGGGAGCTTTCATGTGAATTAATTTACCCAGAGCCCGCACGTATTACATTGAAGTCAAGCAGACAAGAATTGGGTGTTGACAAACCCCCCCCCCCCACAGGCCATTTTTGGTACCTGATGGACAGTGCGAAAGAGGGTGATAATATATATGCCCCTGGAAATACAAACATATCAGTGTGACAGTAAATTTCAATATATACGGGATAAATTAATTATATGTTTCTAGTTTGGTTAATAACAGCACTTTATATGTTGGATGCTTACGTATGTTGTTGTTTTGTTTGAAAAATTTGAAAAAATGTACTGTATGCACAGACAGGCTATGTGAGACTTTGTATTGGTCTTGGTGGTTTTAAGTCTTTATTCATGTGAATTGATGTCTTGTATTTTTGTATTAATATTATTTGGGTGACGTAACAGACGTAACAGCCCACAGAGAACAAATTGTCTTCTGTGGTTTGAATGTACCATTTTCTTGTTTCCTTTCCATTTTAATATTAATGTGTACATTTAATGTTATTTGGGAGTCTGACACCTATATGCAAGTAAGTGTGATATACTAGTGAGAGGATTTCTCTATATTAAAAAAAGAAGTAGAGTAAAACCTTTAACCATTGTTGGCATTGAGAGGTACGGAACCGCTCCATAGCCTCTTTAAAATAGTGGTTGCATCTATGGTATGAGGGGTCCACACGTTTTGTTTTCCACTTTTGGAAAGTGGGCATTTTCTTGTTTAACCATCCTGTGGCTCTGCCTGCCTGTGCAATTAGTGTCTGGTTTAGACTGACAGGGGCCTGTTTGTGCATTCACTCTAGACAGTCATACCAAGGGAGTTGCGGTGTGCCCAGCATATCCTGATGGCCCATCACCAGGCTGATGAGTCTTCTGGCCTAGAGTGGTGTGAGAGTTGTCACCTACACCTAAATAGGGCTGTGCCTGGTCACTCACAATGCTGTCTTCACCCCCCTGGAGTGTGTCTGGAGCCAAGACCAGGCAGGACAAGAACTTGTGCACTGCAAAGACAATCCTTTGAAGAATGCCTACTTCAAAGGTCAAAAGTTATTTAAGTATTGAACCTAAAACCCCAAACCTCTAGAACGCTTCTCAATTGAGGACTCTGCCAAGAAGAGGAACTGAAGAGCTGTCAGGACGAGTACTGCCCTTATGCTGTGTGTTGCTGTAGGTAAGTAGGATCTTTCTGGCATAGATAACCCCATTTTGTGCCTGGTGTCTGTGTGTTATGACTGTAGTTCACTGGAATCCTGCTAACCAGGACCCCAGTGGCAGTGCTCTCTCCTCTAAATTTGATGATAAGTACTTTGTGCACCCAACAATTGGCATACTGGGGTACCACTGTAATTCCTAGTATATGGTACTGAGGTACCCAGGGCATTGGTACACCAGGGGTCTCCCATGGGCTGCAGCATGTATTATGCCACCCATGGGAGTCCATGCATACTGTGTCTGCAGAGCTGCTATCGCAGTCTGCTTGAAATGGTGCATGCACCTTTCACTTTAGATATAAGGTTTTCCTTATATCCCAGTCACTGCACTTTAAAACTATAAGTCACCCCTAAGGTAGGCCCTTCAGTCCAAGGGCAGGGTGCATGACTCTAAGTGTGTGGATACCCCTGCACGAGAAGAGGTACCCCTACAAATCCTGGACTCCATTCGCTGGGTTTTGTAATTGCGGGGCAGTCATTTTCAAGATATGTAGTGGACACTGGCAAGTCGAGATGTCCAACTACATAATGGCTGCTCCGAACCTGGTCATGTTTGGTATCAAACATGTCAGAATCATGCAACTACACCGATTCCAGTGTTAGTTGCTAGATACCATATACTGGGGGGCTCTTTAGAGGACCCCCAATACCTACTTGTATACCTTGCAGGATCTGCCTGCTTGCACGCGCTGCTGCCAACCCTAGACAGTGATCTGCCCCCCTGCCGATGAGCGTAATTCTGGCAGGGGAAGCTGAACAAAAGATTTCCTGCCAAGGAGAGGTGTGACAACTTCTCCTTTAGAATTTGGCAGGGTGGGGGCACTTCAAAGTGCCACCAGACTGCATTAAAGGGCACATTTAGTGCCCTCCTTGCATAAACCAGTTTGGCCCAGTTCAGAAGCCCTTGGCTTCCGCTCTGGCGTGAAACTAAACAAAGGACAGGGGAGTGTTCACCCCCCTGTCCAGCTCCTTCCTAGGGAGGTGCCCAGAGCTCCTGCAGGTGGCCACTTGATTCTTCCATGTTGAATCTTGGCCCCTGGGAGCATCTGACTGACTAGGCCTGCTAAGTAGCATCCCTGTCCTTCCCTAATGGGTGGTTTGCCGCAGAAGATGTCCTTCCCGCTTTTAGGGTTACTTAAAGGCTCGCCTGAGGGTGGGTGCTTAGATTCGTACTGGAGTTTGTCAAGATTTGTCAAGACCTGTCTGAAGACACTTCTGCTGTTGGACACTGGAACTCTTCTGCTGGATCGAGCCAGGACCAAAGCAAAGACTGCTCTCGGTGGGCAGATTCTTGCTGCAACTTCATCTCTATGCTCCTCCAAGTTTCTGAAACTCCGTGGCTGTGCATCCTCCGAGTCAGCAAGGACTCTGCATGAAGGAATCTCTCTTGGACTGAAGGAATCACTTCCCTGCATCTGCAGGCATCTCTACATCCACTATCGGTTTGCTGATCCTGTTATCACGTGGACATTTCCCAGATCTGCAACACAGGTTGTGGTTTGTTGGGTCCCCAGAGGTCTAACAAGTCTTCCCTGCAACTTGGGTGACTCTAATCCCTCTCCAGCCGACCTGAACCACCTCCCTGTGCACCGCATCTGTCTGCCGTTGCCAAGGCTTGTTGACTCTCTTCACTGAAGATCTTCAAGCTCCAAGAAGACCCAGCCTCCAGCATCACACAGCTCCGACAACAATGTCCTTCCTGCATCTTCTGCACCGTGGGCCTCCATCTTCTGTGGGCTGCTGAGGCTTCCCTATGACTCCCTGTGCCTGCTGCCAGATGGTCCCGAGGGGTTGCAATGATTCCTGCTGGCTCTCCTGCATGCTGAGGGCCAGCCCGACTTGCCCTTGCTGGGTTATTCTCACAGATCTTGATGCTCTGCAACCAATCTTCTTTTCCATTGCCCCCACTGTTGCAGTTGCCAAGGCTTGTTGGTGGTCCTGCCAGCCACTGATATCCCTGAATTCTTCATCCGTCATGGGACAGCCCATGGACAGCTTCAGTGCTCCTGCATCGTCGCCTGGGCCCCGCAGCTGCTTAATCAAGTCCGCCATGCCACACCAAGTACCTCTGACAAGGAGTGGCATTGTGCTCCTGCGCCTCCTGGACACCTCCGGGTGGTTTGGACTCTGTCCCCTCCGCTTTCAGGTAATTTTCATCCAGAAGTCATATTTGGGTTCCACTGTCCTGGTCCACGAGTCGCTGGAGCCATCCTACTTTCAAGATCCTCCATCGGCTTCAATCGGCAGTTCCGACACCAATTCACTCCTAAACACCTGTGCTCCCTGGTGTAGATAGCATGGTTCAGTGGGTATCCACGGGTGGGATGGCTCTCCAACCTTTGCTCATCAAGTTGGTGGCTTCAGGGTCCTTTAGGAAGGGTCCTGAAACAAGAAAATATCAACAGCAACTTACCCTGTGTTACCCTAGGGACGTTTGACCCAGTGTAAGCACTCTTCACCCGGGCACCTTAGGGTCCCTAGCTACTCATCTTTGGTGGTTCCTTACTTTCCCAGGGCTTCTCCATCCTTGGGTATAGGTTACATTTTGGTACGTACCTCTTATACCCCTTTCTTGGTATATGGTTTGGCCCCCCCCAGGGTCCATGTGTTTTTCTATGCTACTTACCTGTTATTGAAGTATTTCTGATGTGTATTTGATCTCCAGGTAGGAGATATACCAAGTTAGTTTCTAGTGTTGTGTTGTAAATACTGCAGTATTTTTATAAACTCTTGTGTGGTTCTTTCTTGTGTGAAAGCTTTGCTGATTTACTATGTGGCAAATGTACCCGCTCAACACCCTCCTAAATGAGCCTTAGCTGCTCTCCACAGCTACCCCTTAAGCGCTTTGGTTATCAGGGACCTAACCACTATTACTAAGGGTTGCCTGGACTCAGTGCACAGTGCCTCACTATAGGTGGACACTCTACACTGAGTCAACCTCCTACAGTTTCTTTGCTGGGTTGGCCTACAGTTGCTGCTTCTTTCTGTGGGCAGTGAAAGAACTGGACTTTGCTTTTTGAATCCTGCTTTCCAAGGTTCTCCAAGGGCTTGTGTGTACTTGCCTCCTGTTGGAAGTCTCAGGGCCATCAAAGACTTAACCTGCAGCATCCCTGAACTCCACTGCTGGGAGTTCTGACCTGCCAAGTGGTGCCAACTCCAGTTCTGGGTCACTGGAGATATTTGCTGTGCTGCAAACCTCCATAAAATGATTGGTGACTGCCTGCACCGACGCTGTGGTCATCGTTCGCTGGGTGAGTGCAGCACCGACCTCAATGACAGCGAAGCCCCGACGTCTGCCAATGCCGGCCCCTTATCGGCTCCGACATCATCACCGAGGCCGCTGTCAACACCCAGTCCGAGGGCACTGCTCGTGGAGTGTATGAAGCACCGCCCGATGCCTGTTGACGCCAGTGTCCCCCACGCATCATTGTGAAGCCGACAACCATCAAAGCTGACATCCCAAACTCATCGACACCGCACCGTCATACGGAACTGATGCCTCGCCTCCGCCTCACCTCTCCTGCACAGCCAGGACTCAACCTGCCGCCTCCCCTGTAAGGACTCGATGCCTCACCTCCCATGTGGTAGTAAGGAACTGGCGCCGCCTCTGCCCATCGCTGCCTCACCTCTATGACGCTGTGTAACTTCTTTTGACTTCATCATTTTCCAAGGTACTGTTTTGGGGGTCCGCGTGACCCATGGCCGGCCCTCGCACCTCGTTGTCTGCACCGTACTGTGGATTTCTACCCGGCACGACGCTGAGATAGCCCCAGTTGGAGCTATTGTCTTCTAAGAGCTATATTTTTACCCTAAACCTTTTAAAAGTGATATTTTGAGTTATGTTTGCTGGATTTTTGTAGTTATTTTTCTAAACTGTTGTGGTGTCCATTTGTAGTGTTTTTAGTGTGTTACTGGGTGTGCTATGTACAAATACTTCACACATTGCCTCTCAGATAGGTCTGACTGCTCGTGCCAAGCTACCAAGGGGGTAAGCAGGGGTTATCTTGGGTGTGTAATCCCCTTGTCCTGACTAGAATGAAGGGTCCCTACTTGGACAGGGTGCAAACCACTGCCAACTAGAGACCCCCATTTCTAACAATGATAGAATCATTAACGTAGCAAAGGCTTTAAACAAAATTTTCTATTGACACTAGAAGTAAGCGTTCATATTAGCGTACTTCATAGTACCATTTTATTGATCTTTGAAAGATGAAAGCACTGTGAACTTATTAGATTCAAACCTGTTACTTGCAAGTTGCACACAGACATCAGTTGCATACTAGCAGTATATGTTTTAACTACTGACCATGAACAACTGAATAGGAATTGTGTTGGTTGATATGAATTACCTACAATATCCTCATTATGCTATAAAATTACTCCTTAGTATGAACACAGGAGTCAGTTTACAAAAGGGGCACAATTTACAACAATCGTAAGTGACATCTACATCAGTTCTTCAGCTACATCTCATCCTGCAAGTCAGGACTCAGAAAAATCAATTAGGCATAACCTAAGAATGTCTTGATGTTGAACATAGGTAGAAGGCATGCACAAAAAAGAGGCAATTATGTCAATGACTGTATATTAAAAATGGTTTAACTTATGCCATGTATAACTTACATTGCAGGTGTAAATGACAATCATGAATTTGAAAAAACAATTAAAACAAGTAACCATTTTTCTCTGATCACAAAATATCACCACAGTACATCTTCTGTTCCAAAATCCAGCCTGTGAAAATGGGTCTTATCGCAATTCCTTCACACATGGTCACCCAAACTTACTCCACCAATTTCCTTTATTTTATGAGGGGCTAACGTGACCAAATATGCATAACAAAACTTTTGTGAGTTTCCTTAAAGTTTTAAGCTTAGGGCAATGTTTCAGTATTCAACAAAATCAAGTATTCTATCCCGGAAAGGGAAGATGATGCCCCCTGTCTTGCATTCCACCAGTAGCTTCTGCTCCACCGTTGCCGATCTCACCCGCGATAGAGAAATGCCACTGTGCTCCTTTGCCTTTTGACTGCAAGAAATTCCATTGAAAATCCTGGAAACATTGCTAAAACACACTATCTCTATTGCTTTGAGTTTTAGACTGGTGGTGCTGACTTTCTACCAGTTTGGGACAGGCCGAGCCAATTCAAAGCACGGTAAGCATGGCGGGCAGCTTTTATCGGGTAATTATTTCAATCCATGACAAGTTAAGTCAGAGTCAAGCACAAAGACTTCAAGTTTTTTTCTCTGTGATTAGCTATTTAAGGACAAACATTATCTGGCTACACTAACCATGCAGCTGTGGATGCTGTAAAATACTGCTTCATTATTTGTAGCAGGAGCGGCTCCTCCACTAAGGCGGAGGAGCGACACCCCACTACTCTGGAGCAAAGTAATAATAAAATGATAACAGAACGTTATTATCATTTTATTTTTAGTCTGCCTTTAGGCTCTATGTTAGGGCGCGACGGGGCTGGGCTCGCATGACGCCAGCAGGGGGAGGAGTGGTGGCTGCACCATAAGTGCACATGACGGTTTGGCCGGTCGTCTTGGGTCAGCAAAACTGTCATGCGCACTTTGCATGTTCTCCACCGGCTGTATTGTACAGCCTGGGTGGAGTACATGCCCAGGCTCCCACTCCCTCTCTGAGCGCCGGATCACAGCACTCAGCTCAATAACAGCACTGCTGTAAGGCAACGTCATGATTGGCTAGGGGAGTCTGGGAGCCTGGGTGCTTCTGGGAGGCAGGATACAGTGTGGATGGAGGAGAGAAGGCAGCTGGTGACCCACAGGTAAGTCTTTTTAATTCCCTCATACCCCCATGCCACCATCCCCTACCAGCCGCCACTGGTTTGTAGTTTCCGCTACTTACACTGTGGAATTGAGGGAAAAAATGGTTTACAGCTTGCTACAGTTGCTACTAACTGCAGCAGTTATTACAAACTCTACATAGGCATCTATTCATCATTGCTGTACAAGTGTTAGGTTGCTTGGAGCACCTAGAGAAGACTTGAAAAGATTTGATTGAAAATGTCCCCAGCGGTAAAATAGCTGGGAGTGGGGTCATGCTAATTTGCCAGTATAAGAGAGGAAATGTTCTTACAATCTTTTTGCTGATGGTGGGTGGATATAGAGCTTCATTAGTACTTCTTATCTATGAATTCCCAGCTTCACAGAACCTCTTCTAAATTGAAGCAAGCCCAGACAGCAACATTAAAGAAATACCCCCAATAGACAGATGCTACCTCTCAAGGAAAGTTAATCTTCCAAATCTTGAGGTAAACAAGAAAGACAGAAGATTTAAACAATTAACTCAATTTACTTATTGAAAAGATCTCTGCAGATTTCATAAACAGTGAGGGGGATTACAGCCCTCTCCAGACATTAATGAGTTTACAGCTGCAAGATCTTTCAACATTTAGTGCAAATATTATGAATCCAGCAGCAACATGTCAGTATTGAAGATACTGAAATGTCTGTTAATATGCAAACTTTAAAAGTATCTCTAATACAGCCCAATTCTTTCAAAAACTGTTTACCAGGTTTCTTCATCTCTATACGGGGCTAAATAGATGAGATACTGGCCAGCAACTTTCAACAAGCTGCAACATCAAACACAAATGAAATCTGATTAACTATCATTCCCCCCTGGGTTGGTGGCCAAGCGAGCCATGATGGCGGACGCGTCTGCTTAGAGCTCCGTGCGGCGGCCCGCTTAATCCTTAGTTATTGATGCCGGCGAAGCACCGCTGCACCGCTAATATCAAAGCCGGAGGTGGGGACCCATGTGAGGACCCCCCGACGTCCAGGGTCAGGAGCAACGAAGCGATCGCCCAGGAGTAGACAGGCCCGAGAGGAGCGCGGCCCGCGAACAACAAGGCCGCGCCTATGATCAGGCAGTGAGTCCCGAGAAGACACAGGGGGACCAGCGCACGGCCAACGACATCGCGGCAGCTTGTCAGCGGGCAGAGCAGTAAGAGTGGGAGGCCCCCCCGGTGCCCCATCAACTCCTGGGTGATCTGCGGAACGGGGGAGAGGGGGACCGGAGGCAGATCCCAGCCGCAAAGACACTGGTGGGAACGCCACTCACCAGGAGCGCGGCCAAGCACGCAGGCCGCGATCACCTTCCACCCTGGCAGGGAGCCCCAGAAATACAACAAGGTGATAGTAATTCAAGTGGACTCACCCAACATCTTCATTTTAAACAGAGAGGCACCCGCCAGGCACCCACCAAGACCGTCAATTCCTCCTCCCCCCTCTCTCTCCCCCCCCTTGGAAGCACTCGACCCTGAACACACAGCGCCAGGCCCGAGGCGCAGAGCGGGTAGACCGGAACATCTGCATAATAATAACGGCGCAAGCGGGTGGAGAGGAGCGCAAGCAGCGATCCAGAGAGGAGGAAACAACCCCTGCAACCACGGCATTTTACGAGAACAGGAAAAGGAAAGGTGCAACGCCACAAACAGGCCACAAACAGGTGCCAGATCCAGATCAGCCATAAGGCTAATAGGCCTACATACATGAAGAAGCGCCTGACTCCCCAGTAGTACCCTAAGGCGACTCAGCGAGACCAGGAGCCCGGAGGAAGTGAACCGGATCGGCCCAACACCAGAGGAAGCCCCTACCAACGCTGCCAGATGAAAGGGACATCGGCAATGGGAGGGAACTCGGCCCAATAGACAGGCAGCTAACCACCACGCACCACGGGAGGTGCCTCTAAAATCCCGCAACACGGACTAGTATCGGGCAGCTTCACTGGACGCCTCAACAATTCGCTTGGTAGACACAGGCGGCCTCCCACACAGAACCACGGGCCCTGTCGGCACGGCGCCAGGCCTCGAGGCGCACAACGGGGAGGCCTAACGACATCTGACAGTGCACAACTGAGAGATCCAAATCAGAGCTGGGCACAAACCCCCTCTCATGGCATTGCAAGAAAACGGGAGAGTGCGGAAGCCGGTGACAATAGCAGACCAGGGGCGGGGGTCACACGAGCCGCGATATACGCGAACGCACGGCCCCATAGAAAGTGATCACAACATCGCTAGCTGCCAAGGACAGACCAACGAAAACCGGGGCTCGCACACAACGGAATCTGCTGGTCCGACGGACCCACTGAACACTGAGACCCCCCTGCAATTGCCACAACTAGAGATAAAAGGAGGATCACGGCCGCACCGAGAGGAGGCAACCACGGATGAGGCCAAATGAAAGTATAACAGGCCAGAAAAGAGTGGGAATGTCACCAAAATCACTGAAGCGTGCCCACGACAGTGAACAGCCCCCCCGCCCAACTCACGTGACAACTGAGGTAATCCAGAAACTGACCGGAGTGAGAGATACCAACGTATCACCAAAGGCAAAGAAAATACTAGAACGGTCACAACCGACACCGGTGGCATCAGTGAACACAGTACAGAACCAAATTGGAGGTAAAAAAGAGAGAGACATAGGGGAAAAAATCCCTGCCCAGTCGCACACATTCTCAGCCCAGCACCGGCAGCTATCCCGGAATCAGCCGCAGGGAGGGGTAAATATGGGGCCTCGCAAACACCGGCCCACACGAGACAGTCCTCCCCAGAAATCAAGTCTACTCACTCGGAGATGGAGCCTACCCGAGCAGCGACTATGTCGGATAAATTGGATAAGTCCCTGGCGGCCATTGAACACTCGAGCATAACTATGAAGGACAGATTTGGGGCACTAGCCACGGACCTTAATCTGCTAAGAGACGACCACCGGAAACTCGCGGACAGAGTGAAGCAAGGGGAAAACACGCTCCAAACAATCGAACCCCAAGTGCAGTCACAGCAAGAAGCCATGAAGGACCTGCAAGCAAGAGTGAAGATCCTGGAGGACAAGGCAGACGACTTGAAAGGGCGCTCCCGCCGTAGCAATATACGAATCCTGAATTTACCAGAAGGAGTGGAGGGATCCAACCCCATAGTATATATATTGAAATGTGGATCAAAACGTTCACCCAGGTGAAGGACCTGACCCCTTTCTTCTCCGTGGAAAGAGCGCACCGGGTCCCTGCCCGCAGACCACCTCAGGTATCCCCGCCCAGGCCATTCCTACTAAAATTGCTACACTACCAAGACAGAGATGCTGTACTTCGAGCTGCCAGGCAACAGGGGCCGCTCCGGATTGAGGACAAACAAGTTATGTTGTTCCCGGATTACTCCCGGGCGTCCAAAGACAAAGGGCAACTTTCCTAGAAGTCAAACGTAACCTGCGACAACGGAACATACAATACGCTCTCTTATTTCCTGCTCGCCTTAAAATCATTCACAACGGCACTACGAGCTTCTTTACGGATCCTAAGGAGGCTAGTGACTGGGTAGAGCAACGGTTGTCGGGACTAGACAACCATGGCACGAGGCAGAGCCACCGGTACTCCAGAAATCAGCGTCAGCAATCCAAGAGAGTCACCCTAAAGCAACTGAGTACGCGACCTGGAACCACTACAAGGAACTCCCCAGGCCTTGAGCAAATAATAGCGGAACGAAGGAAAGCGCTGCAAGCGGCAGCAAAGTTGGGACCGACACTGGAGAGTTCGGACAGAGAAAAGGGCCCACACATCTTCACGTCAGAAGAGGACATTAGTGACACGAACACCTCCCGTGATGGCTCAGTCCCTCCTCCACTGGTAACCCCACAAACTGCGGATACGCTGGTCTGATGGATATTATAGAACAGAGCAGAAACGCGAAGAAGTTTCTGCCATGGCCCAAGCATCCAGCAAGTGGACATTGTCACGGTAGAGAGGGAAGACGCGGCAAATCAAGCTGAACATTGCTGGACAATAAATCTGACGGAGGTTCCACATACGGGGGGAGGGGGAACCCCGCTGGCATTCCATATATATTGGTTCACAGCGGGAGGCCTCAAGGACCGCGGCTAGCAGAACAGAAGGGCAACCACCCCTCAACCAACGCGCTAAATAGAGTGCATAATGTTTAGTTTGGACGTATCGCCCCGAGCGATAGGTCCTTCAAGTTGGGAATACTTCTGGTTACTTAGTTACACCCCATTCCCCATATCACACTCCCCAATAATCCCTTGTACGGCATACTGGCGGGAAGGTGAATTGCATACAGATGGTTGGCATGGTAAAAGGGGTACACAGGGAATAGACCCAACGCTACAGCAAGAAGGGCCACACGCTAAGAACAAGACAGTATGGCTAACAAGGTTCCTAATACAGATATAAAGATCCTCACACTAAATGTCAGGGGCATGCATACAGCGAGTAAACGCTAAGCTGTATACGCATACATTAAGAGACAACAGGCACAGATAGCTCTCTTACAGGAGACACACTTAACAGCAGTAGAGGTAGATCGCCTGCGCAAGAAGTGGCGGGTAATTATTTGCGCCACAACGTATTCAGCATTTGCCTGAGGTACCCTGATCTGGATCAGGCCAGGGATTCCCTTCCGAGAGCAGAGTCGTACAGTGGACAAGGAGGGCGATACACCTTACTGGAGGGACTTTTAGAGGGTCAGTCGATACTACTGGGGAGCATATATTCTCCTAATGTGGCGCAAGACAAATTCTGGGGACACCTCACCGGGGTCTTAGCCCAATACACTTCAATCCCATGGCTATTAGGGAGTGATTACAACTGTGTTATGGACCTCCGCCTAGACAGGTCCCACCCCCCACCGTTCAATCCCCTACACACAGACAGACAGAACAATATTAACTATGGGTAACACACTGGGCGCTAGAGGACGCTTGGCGGGCCCGGAACCCAGATACCAGACAATATTCCTTTCATTCTATTCCCCATAACCTGCGAGTAAGGCTTGACAGATTTCTCTGCTCCAAGGCATTGCTCCCAAAAGTCCAACACACAGACTATTTGGGCAGAGTCCTATCAGACCACGACGCACACATACTGACTCTTAGATGGAAACCACCCCATCCCCCAGTACCCACTTGGAAACTCCAACGAGACTGTCTTACAGATCAGGTGTTTTGCCACGACCATGGGGACAGTATCCGAGATAACTTTGCAATAAATGCCGGCACGGCAGCGTCTAGGCTGATAGAATGGGATGCATTCAAAGTAGCCGCTAGGGGACATTGTATACAACAAATAGTAGGAGTCCGGAAAACGCTTGAACAGACGCTACAGCGCGCAGAAACAGCACCAGCGGCACTAACCAAACAGGCTGATGCGAATGTAGCCACCCCAGCCCAAGTGGCGACAGCCAAGACAACACACGCAGAGGCAATAAGAGACCTACGTAAATATAATTTTAGGGAATATGCAGCCAAGACACACAGAGAAGGTAATAGAGCAGGGATGCTCCTAGCCTGGCTAGCTAAACATGACACAGACATGAAGCCGGTTACGGAGATAGTAGTTAAGACCGGGATCCCCAGATATTCGCAGGTCAATATATTGCAAACCTTTCACGACTATTACTTGGGCATTTACCAAAACCCGACACAGAGTGATCACCAAGCTATAGCCCACTTTCTCCACCCGCTACCCAGGCCACTCATTCCGGCATCAGACAAAAAAGCCTTAGAAGCAAAGATCACGGCTCCAGAAGTCACCCGGGCAATTAGAGCATTAGCGCGCAATAAAGCTCCAGGAATGGATGGCTTCCCGTTAGAGTACTACTGCATCTTTTCGGCCCAACTGACTCCCCGCATAGTGGCAATGTACGACGATGCCTTAGAAAGAGGCGAGCTCCCGGGATCACTCCGGGAATCTAGTGGTGACATTCCCAAAGCCACACAGGGACCCAAAGCTCCCGGCCTCGTATAGGCCCATAACACTGCTTAACGCAGACTGTAAAATACTGGGCAAGATACTGGCAGATCGCTATACCCAAATCCTCCCGCTACTGATTCATCCAGATCAATGTGGCTTTGTGCCAGGAAGAAATACGTCCCAGAACTTGCGTAGGCTGTTCCATGTTCAAGATAGAGCGAACTCTCAGTTCCCCAAAGTGGCATGTTTGATTCTAGACCTAGAAAAGGCCTTTGACACCCTTATGTGGACGTATCTATTGCAGTCCTCCGCTGAGCAAGCTTAGGTCCTACCCTGGTGGGGTACACACGGCTATTATACCCGGGCCTAACCTCAAGGGTGTGAATGGGTAAATACATTTCTGTCCCATTCCCGATAGAGAGGGGCACGAGACAAGGGTGTCCCCTCTCCCCACTATTGTTTGCCCTGGCAGTGGAACCACTGGTGATAAGTTTACACCGGGAGGGCGAGACATGGGGTATCCCGATAGCAGGAACGGTCCACTGTGTGTCATTGTATGCAGATGACCTCCTACTATATGTACGCGATATTACTAGCGACCTCACCCCAATCTGGACAACATTGAGAGAATTCGCAGAGACCTCAGGTCTCCAAGCTAATTGGGACAAATCCACGATCTATCCGCTGAGCCCACATTTGGCCCCCCTCGACATAGCAATAGGGGATCAGAAAATCGCCTGGAGGGATGCAGCGCCTAGATACCTATGGGTGAGACTGTACCACTCCACCAGGGATCTGTACGAAGGAAATCACCGCAAAGCGCTCGCGGGAATAAGAACGGCGGTGGGTTTCTGGAAAACATTACCCCTAGCCCCAAGTGGACGAGTGGCCCTCGCCAAAATGATAATAGTCCCCAGACTACTATATCACTTCACTAACCTTCCAGTTATACCCCCGCGCCCCTTCTTCCGGGAGCTAGATGCGTTGCTCACATCCCTGATCTGGGGAGTAGGTCGCCATAGGGTAGCCCTGGCTACTCTGTATTTGCCAACAGACCAGGGGGGATTGGTAGCACCATCCTTAGAGGCATACTTTTTGGAAGCACAGCTGCAATGGCTATCGCACTGGACAGCAGAGTGCCACATAGGAGAAACATTTGCTGACGAAGGACGGGTACCTCTCCCGGCAATCCGACGTATGTTAATGCCCGGCACCAGACCGATGCGCACTTACCCCTTGCAGGTATCAATAGCCCGCACGTGCATGCTGAAGATACACCGTATGTCAAGAGAGAGGCCCTTATATTCCCCACTACTTCCACTGGTAGGGTTCCCTCGAAAGGACAAATACTATACTACTCGAGCCCTGCATGTATGGACTGAGCACTCAATGACCGAGATGGAATCATTATTCTAAGACGGACAGTTGCGGACATATAACCAACTGGTGGAGGAATATGACCTCCCCCGGGTTAATTCCTCCTACATAGTCAACTCTTGGACAGCAGTCGTCAATTTTGGGACTTGACCGAAGGGGAACCACCGACACACTCAGTAATACACACGATCCTGCATATGGGAGCGGGTAGACACCTAATCACATGGCTCTATAAAGCCATCCGGGAACTGCTTCTTAAGCCTCTACACTCATTAAGGCAGACATGGGAGGACAAAGTGGGGAGGTCGTTCAATGATAAGGAATGGGAAAAAGTCTTAGAATATCCTAAAAAAGTGTCCAGAAACGCATGATTTAAAAACATACAATTTAACATTCTACACAGGGCATATCTCATGCCACAACGCCTCCAACGTTTCTATACAGACACGCAATTTGCATGTCCCCGTTGTCAGGCCCCGGAGGCGGGATTCAAGCATATGTTCCGGGATTGCCCCACAATACAGCAGTACTGGGGTAACATACACAAGACACTCCGAGCAATGACGAATATTACGGATATACATACATGGGAGGCATGTGCACTTGGGGTATTCAGAAGGAGAAAATCCGACAAAGTGCAGAGTCGCTTCGCATCTCTTGCTATTTTCCTGGCGAAGAGAGGTCTGGCTATGTATTGGCAGGCCCCGAAGGGACCCCCGGAAGAGGCCTGGGTGGGTGCGCTGAAGAAATGGGGCGCAGCAGAAGAAGAGGTACTGAGAGATGAAAAAGTGAGGGGAATACATAAGCCCAGCATATCTATGGAATGGGCACAGGTACTACACCAATTCAAACAAGAAACCACACGTGCGGAACCACCCGAGACATCCCAGCCCCAAACACCACATCTACCCCGGCAGGATTGTTAGAAGAACATAACAGGACAAGCCAGACACACTGAGGTAGGCACAACACAATGGTCACGTCTGATAACATCACACCCTAATCTAGGGACGCCCAATCTGACCCCCCCACACGTACGCAACCAAACACTGGTGTCACGATATAAACAACCACACGGAAGCCATCACCGACACATCTCCGCACCGTCCCCTAATGCCCCCCCCCACAGTTTACCCCCAAAGTTAGCCGTTAGCGATACCAGCCGGCAGTTCCGAAGCCGGTGGTAGTTGAAGGGGACGCACCCGCTCCACGAAACATTACAATGCACCTATAAACAAATATGGGGACAGACATAACTCCGTAATCAGGGGAATGTTAACCCAACCATGTTACTGAAAACATAATGACGAAGTAAATGGACATAAACAAATAGTTAGCAACCGGAATGTACTAAGGACAAATGTAAATTATGTATCGTATGAAATGCTATCGCAAATTTGATAACCTAAAGCTGTTAACAAATACATGCCAGTACTCTGTTTCTGAAATTACCAAATTGTATGTGAAATGCAAAAACCCAATAAACAAATTAAAAAAAAAAAAAAAAACTATCATTCCCCCCTGTGTAAATTGAGACTGTTTTTTTCTAAAGACTTACATTTATGTGTCTTATGTCCTTTGGAAATAGCCAATCAATAATTTAATCAGAAACAAATCCATTTAAGCCCAGAAATGATCCATAAGTCATGAGTAGCCACAGAGACTGATGGCTCAAATGAACAACAACAAGAATCACAGGTATCCACTGCAGCTGTGCAATGTGCCCTTCAAGTAGTCAAGAATCAAACAAAATTCACAGTGATTCTGGAGACTATTTTGAATGATATTAACGAGATAAAGCAGTCTCAAAATTATATGGCTTCACAATTAAAGGGTCATCTAGGCGCACTTGATGAAAATTTTACTCAGTTCACAGCGAGCCTGGAGGAGATAGAACATCCATAATTCCTCTATTTACAAAGGGCTTATTATCCTACAAATAAAATTGAAAGTGCTGCGTAGATGAAAATGTAATGTTCCCCCAGCACCACAGATGTTCAAAGCTTCCTGGATCAGATTCATCAAAATTATATCTCCAAATGTTTAACAGGTTGATATTAACCTGGTATGAAATTTGAGTGTGGTCCAGAATTTGATGGGAGAATGGAATTTGGTGCCCATCTTTTGTCTAAAGATCATATAAGTTCGGGATAACAATACAATAAATAATTGATGTAATTGATGTTGCATGAAATTTGTGTGTGTGGTGCAGGGGCCGTGTTAATGAAAAGAAGCTTGGGTACTAATAAATAGTACCATTTCACAACAGGGTAGCTATTGAGGGTCTTAAGCAGGCAAGGCCCTATAGGATTGCATTAAGGGAATATAAAATTGGGTTGGCTCTAGGGTGGGAGGGGGCACAAAAGGGAGGGAAATGTTATAAAATGGGTAGAAAACTATTTTCTTACCAAGCAGCATGTGGTACATAGTAATTTCAGATAGTGCTGATAAAGATCATCTTATGCTAAATCAATGGTCTCCATATGCTAGTAAATATAAGGCATTCTTTATATGGCTATAAGATCTTAAGCCTAATATTATCTTTCTTCAAGAGATTTAAAAAAACAAAACCTAAAATCTGGAGCGGGTTGCATCAACACATTTTGTCTTGACCCTAGGGCTGCACATCATGGAGAATTTGATAATAGTCACAGCTTTAATCCATAACACTAAATATACATTAGTTACTATGGACAGATTGTAGATGACCCTTATTCTCTTCAACATCCACAACTGGTCCATTCTTAACAGGAGATGACTGTAATGTTCTCGAAATCATCACACTTAATTGCTTTCGAAAAGATAACCAACAACTTACGCCTAGAACCTCCAAAATAACTTTGGGCCAGATGTATCAAAGGGTTTTGCCCATTCTGTGTCAATGGGGAAATGTGTTGATACATATGGCCCTTTGTGTCTAAAGGACGAGCATGGCCCTATTTAGCCCTGGAGGTCTGATAAACCCACACTGAGGCAATATTCTTGCTTGTCTAAACGTTTTAATACGTCCATTCAACTATATTTTGTTCTTATGGCCAGTCAGACTAAAAGGGGCAAATGAGAGATGCTAATTAATTCTTTTTAGACTCAAAATAATAGTAAATATACACTCATCTACCCCATATGGACTTTCAATAAGTGGTTATTGTCAGATGAAAGTTGCTCTGCGTCAATTTTTATTACTTTATTTTTACAAATAAATCTGAGCACTTTGAGTTTGTCTGATACGTGGAAAAACTTTAAAGCTACTTTACATGGATGAACCTTTGCTTATTCTTGTTCATTATACAAGGATAGACAATCACAATTAACGCAGATACAGACCAACATTGAATTAGAAGCATTCCAGTTATTAAGTACAGTATCCAATAAAGATAAATTGAGATGGGAAAATCACGTCAAACATTAAAAGATTTTTATAAAAGAGAACAGATAATAAATAACAGAACTGCAGACCAACATGCCTATGAGAAGAATGAAAATATTGATAAAATATTAGCTCCTGCCGCAAAGGTCTACTATAATCACAATTTCATTAAGTTGATTACAGATCCTGTTACTCAATAACTAATCTATGATCAACAAGGCATATAGGCACATGTTTTTTATCGATGATAAGACACTCTATCAAGCAGATAGTAACTCTTCCAAAACTCAAATTTTACTATATTTGGATCAACTACCCACTATATCATTTAAGCAAACTCAAATTTTAATAAAACCGAGTTCAGAATCTGAACTGGTGCTTCAGCCATCTAGTCATAACAATGAGTAGGCAAGCAGCAATGATGCTCTGCCTGTACTATTTTTTAAACAGTTTGTATCACAATTCAAAAAAGCGCTCTGTATATTTCATAATGAAATAATAGTGGAACTTCCTTTTACCAAATTCATTTTTTGAGGCAATGTTTATTAGTTTGCTAAGAAAAAGGCAGCATTCCCACAGAAACATGGGCATATAGAGCGATAAGCCTCTTTAAAACAGATTATAAATTATTTGTCTGAGTTCTAGCCAATCACCTGACCTAGGTCGCTCAAGATGTGATACACAGAGACCTAAATGTTTTTTAACAGGTAGATAGATAATGGCAAATACAAATTATTTGATTGAAGCAATCGATTACCTTTCCGCTAATCTTTACAAAACAACCCTAATTATGGTTGACACCAAAAAGGGCATTTTATTTAATGTGATTTGATTTTTTTGTTTGTTTATAAAGCACAAACTACTGCCCGAAGGCATCTAGGCACTAATAGCCTGATAGGAGAGGTGTTCTGGCCGAAAGAAGGAGTTGCATATAAATCCTATAACTTATTACAGATAAATACCTAAAGAGTAAAAAGCCATGTTTTGAGGTCCTTCCTGAATGGGAGCAGTTCAGAGGAATTTTTAAAATGTGCACGAAGAGTGTTCCACAATTTAGCTGTAGTGGTAATAAGACTTCTGCCTCCCCAGTCTGATAACCAAAATCTAGGCTCCTCAACAAGGTTGGCGGTGGAGGAGCAAAGAGTTCTAGATGGAGCATACCAGTGGAACCGGTGTTTGAAGTACTCCTATCCAGAGTTCTGCAAGAACCTGAAATCATTACACAATGCTTTAAAATCTATAAGTTTCTTCATAGGGAGCCAGTGGTGGGAGGCAAGTGCCTGTTTGACAGACTGATGCCTGGGAATCCCTACCAAAATTAGAGCTGTGGAATTCTGGAGAACCTGTAACTTACCAAGAAGTCCTTTCTGCAGACTGACAAAGCGGGCATTGCAATAGTCTAATTTACAAAGGATAAGTGCGGAGACCAATGTTTTTTGAAAAAAGTTAGGTATAAATGGGAAGACAGACTTTCCTGAGCATTTTGAGGGTGTAAAAAATGGAGAAAGTGGTGGCATTAACTAGGTGCTTAAGGATAGAGCTGTATCGAAGATTATTCCCAGATTTTTTGCTTTTGTGAAAAGTGTTGGGAGCATGCCAAGTTCGTGGGGCCACCAATTAAGTGACCAAAAAGAGGTGTTTGGGCCAAAAAGAAGGACCTTGGTCTTACCCGAGTTCAATGTTGGGCACTTCTCCAACATCCACCCACTGATAAGTTGCTTACAGTTTTGAAAACTGGCTGCTGTATCCTGAATGTTACTGGTTACTGAGATGACCATCTGAGTTTCATCTGCATAGGACAACATAGCAAAGCCGAAAGACTTAATGAGGCTTGCCGGGGGGGGGGGGGTAACATATAAGTCAAAAAGGGTAGGGCTGAGCGAAGAACCTTGAGGAACACCGCAGGGTATGCTAAAGCAAAGTGAAGCATATTTGCCAGGTTCAACGGATTGCTCTCATTCCAGTAGGAAAGATTTCAGAAGCAAGAGAGCTAAACCTCTGATTCCTAACATGTGGATACAGTCAATCAGTAAGCTATGATTTACCGTGTCGAAAGCTGCAGAGAGGTCTAATAGAATTAATGCAGCGTTACCTCCTTTATCAACCGCGCATCTGATCTCCTCAGTGGTGGTGATCAGAGCCAGCTCTGTGCTGTGCTCACTCCTGAAACCATACTGAGTCGAGTCAAAAGAGATTTTATTTGATAAAGGCGGTGAATTTAGGCCTGATTATGCTCTTCTTAGCTGCTTCATGTGGCACTTTGCGATAGGTTGATTTTTGCAGTGTGCTTTTTCAGTACTAGCCCTGGGCAGGTATGCACTGTATAAATCCTTTAACATAGCATAACATAACATGACTGGGAGGCTTCGTTTTTTATTTTAGAAAGACATAGTTTGCCCATGGAATTCAAAGCCATTTTAATTACATTATCAAACATCAAGCAACTTTCATAATCAATTTATTACAGGTTGGCAAAGTAACTGTTACTAGGGAAACCCGGCAAGATTCCCTCTTCTACAGTTCTGTCTGCTTATTTATCAAATCTGTAGCGATTTAAAATTTGTACTGACAATAATATTTTTGCACCCTCACCAGCGCAGCCAAACTAACGTTATTAGCTGATGATTTTATTTTATATATATATATATATATATATATATTTTTATTAATCTTTCTATTGAACAAAATCACAGCGGTACAATTAGTCATTTGACATCATTTAGCCACGACGTTCGCACATTCCTTCTGCAGTACATCAATATCAAACATAGTTTACTATCTTATCACAATCGCTCGTTGGTTAACAATTTTTGTAGCCCAGCCCCCCTCCTGTGAAGTTCGACTGTGGGGGACAGGCATATCTCGCCTCTGTGTTTATTCCATGCTGTCCATTTTCGATCCCATTTTTTGGGGCATCCTCTATTATTGAATACGTCCTCTCTGCTATCATAGCTCTGTCCATATCGCTTACCATTCCCTGTAGCAGTGGAGGTTCCCCAATTCCGCATTTCTGTGCTATATTTCATTTCGCCAGAGCCCACCCTAGTAAAGCCCATGATTGTTCGGTTTGGGTTAAGTCCATGGCCTCCCATATGTTTAATAGGCAGAGTTTCGGGGTTGGATTCAGCTTTTTCCCCCCTACGTTCTCCATTCGTGTTGTGACCGCCTCCCAGTATGTTTGGATAATTGGGCATTCCCATAATATGTGAAAATAAGTACCCTCCATTGCACATCGTCTAAGGCAATAGGTGTCGGCCCTTCTTCCCATCTTCACCAGGACCCTCGTGGCCAGATAGACTCGGTGTAGGTTCTTAAGCAGGATCAATCTCAGTCTCTTGGGGATGGCAATTTCCCTAGGGGAAGCCAAAGCGTTGCGCCAATCGTCCTCCTCTAACGCGCCCACATCCACCTCCCATTGCTGCCTGAGTCGTGTCAATTGATCCGGCCGGTTGTTTATCAGTTTTTTATATGTTAAGGAGATGGCTTTCTTGGGCATCTCCTAAGAAAGCCGCAGATTTCTTAGGAGATGCTGCGGGTAGTGGGCCCGCTGCAGCCCACTACCCGCATGCTGGGGGTGCTGCGGGTAGTGGGCCTCCCCCAGGTACAGCTGCTTTGAGGGCATGGCTAATCTGCAGGTATCTGAAAATTTCAGACTGTGCAAGTTGGTATTCTTTCTGGAGGTCTGCGAATGTAACCAACCCTTTATTATTCCATATGTTTCCTACTAATGAGATGCCTATCAAGTCCCATTTGTCAAACCCAGGGCAGGTGCTCAATCGGCCCAACCCCTCCGGTTCCCAGAGGGGGGTTGCTAGAGTGATTTTCTTTATCCAAGCCGAGTTTCTTATTGACTGTATGCCAAATTTCAACTGTTCGGGCCGTGGGTCCCGTCAGAGTCAGTCGTTTGGGGTTACTGTATTGTGCTCTTTGGTATCCTCCCAGCCCCATCAACCACCTATCTGTGCGGAGGCTCGGCTCGTCGTGGGAGCCATACACGCAACGATTAATCACTGTTAGGTGCGACGCCCAGTAATAAAGTTAAGATCTGGTAGCGCAATCCCGCCGTCGTACCATCCTGCCGTTAACTTCTGCATCGATATACGCGGTGCTCGTCCGTCCCATAATAAAGTGCGCACTTCACTCTCAATGCTAGAGAAATAGGAGTCTGCGACTTTGTATGGGGTATTCTGCAGTGCGTATAAAATACGGGGCAGCGCTAGCATTTTAAAGAGGGCTGCCCTGCCCAGCAGAGTCAATGGGAGGCCTCGCCAGTGCCTGACGTCGATTCGCAGGCGTGTCAAGGGGCCGAGTAAGTTAGTTTGATAGAATTTTGCCGGGTCCGTGGTTATAAATATCCCCAAATAGCGAAATCCGTCTGTTGCAACGGGAATGTCATAGTCTTTTGGTAATTTGGGCCGAGGGCCGTGTATTGGAAATAATTGTGACTTGGACCAGTTTACTGTGTATCCCGAGTGATTGCCGAATATACGGAAGATATGAAGGATACAGTGAATTGAGGAGGCGGGGGACGCCATGTATAATAAAATGTTGTCGGCATAAAGGGATATTCGGTCTTCATGCTGTTCAGTCCATTTCAATCCCCGTATCAAAGGGTCGCCTCGGACCCATATTGCCAGGGGTTCCAACACTAGTGCGAAGATCAACGGGGAGAGTGGGCACCCCTGTCTGGTTCCTCTGCCCAAACGGAATTGCTGTGATGTGTGACCATTTACTACGATTTGTGCTATTGGGTCCGTATATAACAGCTCGATCCATTTTATACATTTGGGTCCAAAACCCATTCGCTCCATTACTGCAAAGAGGTATGGCCATTCAATGGTGTCGAAGGCCATTTTAGCATCCAAAGACAGCAGGGCAATGTCCTCTCCTAATGTATCCGTCCTGCCCAGGACATCGTGTAGACGACGCAGATTTAAAGCAGAGTTTCGTCCGGGCATGAAACACGATTGGTCCGGGTGTACCAGTTTGGTAATCAGTGGAATGAGTCTGTTCGCAAATACTTTTGCGAGTATTTTGGCCTCGGTCATGAGGAGGGAAATGGGCCTATATGCCCCCACAATCATAAGTTGGTTTGCCCTGTTTGTGTACCACCACTATCGTGGCTAATCGGATCTCTGCTGGCAGCCAACCCTTTTCATAGCTTTCTAGGTACATTTGGTGAAGATGGGGTGGCAACTTGGTTGCTGCCAACTTGAAGAATTCAATCGGGAGCCCGTTGGGTCCCATTGCTTTGCCCGAGCTTATGTCTGGGATCGCTCGTTGTAGTTCTTCTACCGTGGGGTCCCCTTCGAGGGAAGCTCTCTCCTCGGACAATAGGTCTGAGGTCTCGATGGTAGCTAGGAGATTTTGATTGTCAGCAAATTTTACTCCCACTACAGAGGTGTAAACTGTTTCGAAGTGGGTGGCAAATGTTTCTGCGATCTCTTGTGGGTGGGTTATATCCACCCCCGTCGGACCCCTGAGTTGGTGAACCCACCTGCTCGTCTGCTCCCTCCTCTCTAGCCATGCCAATAGTTTACCTGTTCTTTCCCCATGTTCATATATCCTATGGTATATAGTCTTTTGTCTAGCTCTAGCTGACTCCGTGAGCTGTTGTCTGTAATCTAGTCTCTTTACCACAAGCACTTGTTGGGCTGTGTCATCAGTTACTTGGGCCAGATTGCTCTCACCCAGTAGGATCTCTTCCTTCAGTTGTTCCACGCGCTTTATTAGTTCTCTTTTATGCCCCACCATTAGTGCCAGTGCTCGTCCTTTAATGCTTTAATGACTGCACCGATTGCTCCCCATAGGATTAGGGAATAAGCAACCGAACCAACGTTTTCTTGGAAGTATAGATCTACGTTTTTTAGCAGGCCCGTTTTAATATGTGGGATTTGTAGCGCTCGTGGATTAAAGGTAAGTGTGGTGCGTCTAGGCTGAAAACCCACAGTCATTTTGGTCAGTACTGGGGAGTGGTCCGAGATACCCCTAGCTCTTCAGTAAAGCCAGGAATATCAGCTGCATGGGTGAGTATATAGTCAATATGAGATTGACTTTTGTGGGCTCCCCAGTGAAAGGTGAACTGGCGTGACACCGGGTTGAGTTGTCGCCATACATCGACCAGCCCAAGAGCTGAGAGAAATTCCGCCAATTTGGACCCGGTTACTGGGTCTCTACGTGGGGGTTGTCGATCACACTGCCCATCCAGAGCCAGGTTAAAGTCGCCCCAATCACCAAGGTGCCAACTGCAAGGTCTAGGATAAATTTACTCAAGTCCTGCAATGTAGTTTGTTGTAATGTTGGAGGAACATATAAAGACAATACAGTTAACGGTCTCCCTTCCCATGTACCGGTGGATGCCGCAAATCGGCCCAGGCCATCTACCCACATTCTATTGATCATGTATGGGCAGTTTTTCCGGAGAAGTATACCGGTTCCCTGGGAGCTAGAAGTGAAGCCCGCGTGCGCGACAAGTCGATAGCCCCATCTGTTTAATGCTTTACAGGTGTTACCTATTAAATGTGTTTCTTGCACTAGAGCTATATCCGGGGTTTGCCTTTTTATATATTGCAGCACCATTCCTCTCTTCAGTTTATCCCCAAGACCATTCACGTTCCATGTGAGGATCTTCAGGTCCCTAACCCCCGTTTTTCGCCATGGCTGCAGGAATCTACAATTCGTTGGTGCGTAATATGGTATGTACCTGATTTCCTCATCCACGGTGTATGCCAGTGTTGTTTTGAGAACGCTTTGCTCTTTAAGACCCGGCACAGTGGTTGATCCCCCCACACGATGTACCTTGAACGTGCAGAGTATGTGTGTGGCTCTATTACTGCTTTTAGTTTAAGCGCCCTGAGGGTATGCAGTTGTATGTTTGGGTCTGACTGTACTTCATGTGGCGTGCTTTGTTGCTGTGTTAACCTAAAACAATTAACTATTCTATTCCCCCCAACACTCCCCCGCACCCCCTGCCTCCCTGCATAATGGTGTCCAATGGCCCGCTTCCTCAACTGTGCAGAGTGCCCGTCGCCCTCCCCACCCTGTATGGAGGAGTAGTGGCTCAACATTACCCCCCGCCTCCCCCGTCAATCGGACATTCTGCTACTTAAGTCATTAGAAACAGGTTTAGTTATACTCATCACTTTCCTTGATAATCGCTGCGAAGCGTTGCTTCTTCAAGTGTTCATTTCTTTGTTATTTCTACCAGTTCGTCAGGTTCTATAGAGTTCAGGTGTTCTTGGTTGTTTCTTAGTTCATGACGCCACTTTTTAGATGCAGTTGTTTTCTTCTGTGGGTGGACTCGTCACCTTAGTTTTAGTTCTAAACTCTACGTTTGGGTTCAGGATCCTCTTGCGACGCGTTGGTCCCCATTTCCTTGTGTGGGATCTTGTCTCTTCTGCTGCATCCCGACTCGTCTCATGTCGGTCCGGGTTCCCATTGGTTCCCACTCTCAGCCAGCCCTCAAGCCAGTCTCGTGCCTCTTCTGGCCCCACAAAGAACCAGGCTTTACCGTCCGCCTCGACTCGCAGCTTCACTGGGAACAGCATGGCATACTTGATATCTTGCGCTCTGAGAGCTTTTTTGACTTCTAGAAAGGAGCGTCTTTGTTTCTGCACGTTGGCTGTGAAGTCAGGGAAAAATGATATGGTACAGTTCTCGTATTTGAGCGGTGGAGTACTGCGAGCCGTTTGGAGGATGACATCTTGATCTCTAAAGTTGAACACCCTTGCCAAGATAGGTCGGGGGGGTGCTCCAGGTTTAGGCCTACCCCCGGTATGCGGTGGTCCCTTTCAATAGAGAAGTAGTTGGATAAATTACTGGGTTGCAAGTGCTTAGTCACAAGCTCCTCAACAAATAGATCTGCTGCTAGCCCTTCTGCTCGTTCCGGTACTCCCAGAATGCAGATGTTATTACGTCTGGATCTTCCTTCATAGTCGTCTAGTTGCATGGTTAGTGATTTGGTGTGACTTTGCAATTCAGCTACCTGCTTCTTTAGTGCTGCTGTATCTGTGACAAGACTTTGGGTGGTGTCCTCCGCTTCCTTGACTCTGGAGTCTATTTTCCTTAAATCAGCCCTGAGAAGAGATAAGTCTGTGGAGACGGAGTCTGTACACCCTTCTAACGAGGTGCGGACGCCTTGGATCGCCTTCATGACATCTTGGAGCGTAGGGGAATCTGGTTCGGTCGGCTTCCGTTGGTTTTCTTGGTCCTCTCCGGAACACATGGGTCCTCCCTCCTGCAACTTCTGCCAGGCATATTTGTCTATTTTCGGCTGATGTGAGCCACGACCCCCTTTAGTTGTCCCCTTTGCTCAATCAGAGCCAGTGACTCGATACGGATGGTTACTCACCGCCGCCCACCGTGTTGGTTCTCACGTGGCCTGTCGGTTTTCCCCCGCTGCCAAGTCCCGGTTGCCCAGTTTTGGCGTAGTGGTTGTCTGTGATGGCCGCTGGCGCGCAAGGCCCACCCTCCATAGAAGAAATGGGTGGGTGGTGAGGTTTTGTTCCCGGGGTTCACCGTGGTGATGCAATGCGTCGAGGCCTCAATTTTTTATTCGATTTAGTGCAGAATGCGTAAAGCGTCACGTGCCTCTACTGCCAGATGAAATTACTTCCATTGGACGCTATCTCCCTGCCGTTATGACCATCTTTTTATCGTATTGAGGTCTGTAGCGGCATCTACACTGCCGGGTTGCAGGTGAGTACTTGTGTGCCCCGCGGAGTGAATGGCCCGCTGAGCTGGTCTCCGGCTATAGGGGCGTATTCCACTCTTGGCAGTCACCGGAGAGGCGGTTCAGGCCGGGGGGTAGTGATTGCACTTCCCTCCACACCGCCGACTCCTGATTACCTACAGGTCTCCGCCACATGCAGTTCAGCTCGGCGTTGAAGGGTGTCTGCAATGTAGTGCTTCTCTGGCGCAAGTGACTGTATGGCCGGCTCGCAATAGTGTAATCGCGAGCCGGTTTCGGTCCTGAAATTATGGCCCCACACTGGCGGTGGCGGATGTTGGGTTGGTTTGGATATGAATCGGGTCCGCCCTGACCGCAAAACCGATGTCCTCTAGCGCACCCGACCTTGAGCAGGTGAGTGCGTCACAGCGCCGATCTGCTGCAAGACCTTGCGCTCCCCGGTGGGGGAAACGTTATGTTGGGGCGCGTCAGGCCGGTATGTGCATCGTAGATCTTTGGACCTTCGTCGAGGCTCCGCTGCCGTCTGTGCCTCCAGGCGACCACCATAGGAGGTTTGTGTGAGGCGATTAGCTGTGCGGGCCCGCCTGCTTCGTCCGCCCAGTTGCTATCGTTCCTGGGCGGGGCTTTCCTTCACCAGACTCCGCTGCTGCTCGCCGGCAGTAGGCCGCAACTCTCACTTCGCTCGTGCTTCACACATTGCCATTCACCATCCACCAGAGCCAGTCTCCAGGCTCTACACACCTTCTCTGATCGTTGTGAACTTAAGTTGCCGGATTAAAGACTGGATAGACGCCGGGAAAGGACGGTCGGGCCGGAGCCGTGCTAGTGTGCGGCCATCGATCCCGGCTGCTGACCACGCCCCTTTATTTTATATTTAAAAGCAGACTATGAAAATATTGAATATACTTGATACATTTGACCAACAGTATCAATTTTTACAAATCATTGGCAAAGAATCAGAACAAAACCAAAGTGGTTTTATTAAATGCTTCTAGAAAAGAGCTCCTTCCTACTCTATGGGCAAATTATGTTTCTTATCATTCTGACAGATATATATATATATATATATTCACTGAAAAAACCATAGGTTTCAGACACGTTATAGTTAGAAATTAGCATTTAAAAACCTTTGAAATTCACTGAAAAAACCATAGGTTTCAGGCACGTTATAGTTAGAAATTAGCATTTAAAAACCTTTGAAATTCACTGAAAAAACCATAAGGTTTTAGGGACAGTTATAGTTAGTTGGACATTGCACTCGTACAAAACCCGTGAAATTCCCTCGTTATAGTTAGTTCAGCTAACTATAACTCGCGCCCCGCAATGCACTGCTGATGACGTCACATATTACATCACTCATGACATGGTCAGTGACATCACTGATGACATCACTGATGACATCTCAAATGACATCACTGATGACATCACTGATGACATCATCCAGTGACTGTGTGTTTCTGTAAAGTTTAAATATGTTTAATATATATAGGGAAAGGCGTATTGAAGAATGAGTGGGTGTATAAGTGTCTGAATGGATGATTTAGTACGTGAGTGACTGACTCTACAAGTGAGTGATTAAATGTATCTTACTGAATGCATGGGTTAGTGACTAAACTGTGTGAATGTCTGTATCCGTCTGTCTGTTGGTTTGTAAGTGGCTGCATGGCTTTCTGAATAGCTACATGAGTGTCTACATGGGTTATTGATTGATTGTCTGAGTATCTGTATGGGTGCCTGAGTGTTTGTGTGGGTGGGGTGTGTGTGACTCTGTACATAGATGTGTGAGTGGGTGATTCACTGGGTGCATGGTTTCAAGAGTGCGTCTGTGATGGACTGTATGGGTGGGTGAGTGTGTGTATGGGTGTGTTAGTGATTGAATGTATATCTCAGTGGTACATGTGTGAGTAACTACATATGTGAAAGGCAGTATATATGTGTGTTGGAGTATATAAATGGCTATAAGTGAGAGTGTGTGATTGTGAGAGTGGCTAAATGGTTGAGTGTGTGCTTGCATCAGTGATTGCATAGGAGCATAAGAATGTGCTAGTATTTTTATGAGTAAGTGAGCTGGTGTGTATAACTGTATAGGTGAGTAAATTGGAGTGTGGTTAATTATTTGCATGACTGACTAGGTGTGTGAGTACCTCTATGGATGAGTTGCGTTGTGTGAGTGTTTATATAGGTGTATGAGTGCATATGATAGTCCTGTACTGAGTGACTGTAAGTATGAGTGACTGTACGGGTGAGTGAGTAGATGTGTGTGTGTAGACCTAAGAATCAGTGAGTGGGTATGTACTTATTGGTATTGGAGTGTGTATGGTTTTGAGAATGGCAGTCTGTAATTTAGAGTGGGTGTATCAAAACTTATATTAGGGTGTGAGAAGATGCATTAAATTCTCACATGGATGATGTCATCAGTGATGTCATCAGTGATGTCATTTGAGATGTCATCAGTGATGTCATCAGTGATGTCACTGACTATGTCATGAGTGATGTAATATGTGACGTCATCAGCAGTGCATTGCGGGGGCGCGAGTTATAGTTAGCTGAACTAACTATAACGGGGGAATTTCACGGGTTTTGTACGAGTGCAATGTCCAACTAGCTATAACTGTCCCTAAAACCTTATGGTTTTTTCAGTGAATTTCTAAGGTTTTTTAAATGCTAATTTCTAACTATAACGTGCCTGAAACCTATGGTTTTTTCAGTGAATTTCAAAGGTTTTTTAAATGCTAATTTCTAACTATAACGTGTCTGAAACCTATGGTTTTTTCAGTGAATTTCAAAGGTTTTTTAAATGCTAATTCCTAACTATAACATGTCTGAAACCTACGGTTTTTTCAGTGAATTTCAAAGGTTTTGTAAATGACAATTTTTAAATGTATTAATTGTTATATTTATTTTTTTCATACTGATTTACTACATTTTTCGAAACAATTTTTTTTTACATATTTTATTTTTTAAATTACATTGTAATTACATTATACATTACAAAAAATACTTTCTCAGAATGAATTACTTTAGTTTAAATACTTTGCACATAGGCAATAGACTTAAGTACAGTAGTTACAGTTGTTGCAATGGGCAACACATTTTCAAACACAATGCAACATTCAGCTCAATGTGAATTTCTAGTTAAATGCAATTAGTTACTTTATGGATTACTTTTCTAACCACAGGACTGGATCCTAGATTCAGTCCTGGGACATCTCCTGTAAACAGTTGAGTAAAAGCGTTTTGGTTACAGTAGTGATTTTTAAGGAATATTATTGTATTTTAAAAGTTGACACTTTGAAACTTTTTCTCATAGAATCACCAATGTTATCCTATGGAAGGAAATTCACTTAGCAGGTAAAAACTGTTATCGTTACTTTTTCTTACTCAGTGTTGGATCCTGGATCCAGCACTGGTGCATCTCCTGTAAACAGTTGAAAGAATGCGTTTAAGTCATACAGGCGATTTTTAAGGAATATTTGTAGTTTGTGAAAATCGACACTTTGAAACTTTTCTGCTGAAAACCAGACAATGGATTCCTATGGAAGAAAATATAAGTTACTGGTAAGTACGGTTAAAATTACTTTTCAGGGTCAGTGCTGGGCTAAAAGATGCGATACAAAAGGGGATGATGGACGGAACGTTTGAGCCAATCAAATTGGACGGAACGTTTGAGCCAATCATCCCCTTTTGTATCGCTTTGTTCGCCCTAAGTTGGCGGGGGTATGCCCAGACGTGGGTCCCTTGCTCACTTTGCCACTGGATTCAAGCAAGCCTGGCTGATGACGGCTGGAATGCCAGAAACCGGTCCTAGGATGCTTGTTTCCGGTCCAGGGAAGACATGGCTTGGCAGTTTGGGCTGGACTGTTCCCATGAGGCACAGGGTCAGACTGATTTGCATATGGCCATGTCTGAACTGGGGTGGTGGAGTGAGCTAAAGAATGATGATGGATTAAACCCAGATCAGTTGACTGGGGGTGAGTGTTTGATTGGCTCAAACGTTCCGTCCATCATCCCCTTTTGTATCGCTTTGTTCGCCCTAAGTTGGCGGGGGTATGCCCAGACGTGTGTCCCTTGCTCACTTTGCCACTGGATTCAAGCAAGCCTGGCTGATGACGGCTGGAATGCCAGAAACAGGTCCTAGGATGCTTGTTTACGGTCCAGGGAAGACATGGCTTGGCAGTTCGGGCTGGACTGTTCCCATGAGGCACAGGGTCAGACTGATTTGCATATGGCCATGTCTGAACTGGGGTGGTGGAGTGAGCTAAAGAATGATGATGGATTAAACCCAGATCAGTTGACTGGGGGTGAGTGTTTGATTGGCTCAAACGTTCCGTCCATCATCCCCTTTTGTATCGCTTTGTTCGCCCTAAGTTGGCGGGGGTATGCCCAGACGTGGGTCCCTTGCTCACTTTGCCACTGTATTCAAGCAAGCCTGGCTGATGACGGCTGGAATGCCAGAAACCGGTCCTAGGATGCTTGTTTCCGGTCCAGGGAAGACATGGCTTGGCAGTTCGGGCTGGACTGTTCCCATGAGGCACAGGGTCAGACTGATTTGCATATGGCCATGTCTGAACTGGGGTGGTGGAGTGAGCTAAAGAATGATGATGGATTAAACCCAGATCAGTTGACTGGGGGTGAGTGTTTGATTGGCTCAAACGTTCCGTCCATCATCCCCTTTGTATCGCTTTGTTCGCCCTAAGTTGGCGGGGGTATGCCCAGACGTGGGACCCTTGCTCACTTTGCCACTGGATTCAAGCAAGCCTGGCTGATGACGGCTGGAATGCCAGAAACCGGTCCTAGGATGCTTGTTTCCGGTCCAGGGAAGACATGGCTTGGCAGTTCGGGCTGGACTGTTCCCATGAGGCACAGGGTCAGACTGATTTGCATATGGCCATGTCTGAACTGGGGTGGTGGAGTGAGCTAAAGAATGATGATGGATTAAACCCAGATCAGTTGACTGGGGGTGAGTGTTTGATTGGCTCAAACGTTCCGTCCATCATCCCCTTTTGTATCGCTTTGTTCGCCCTAAGTTGGCGGGGGTATGCCCAGACGTGGGTCCCTTGCTCACTTTGCCACTGGATTCAAGCAAGCCTGGCTGATGACGGCTGGAATGCCAGAAACCGGTCCTAGGATGCTTGTTTCCGGTCCAGGGAAGACATGGCTTGGCAGTTCGGGCTGGACTGTTCCCATGAGGCACAGGGTCAGACTGATTTGCATATGGCCATGTCTGAACTGGGGTGGTGGAGTGAGCTAAAGAATGATGATGGATTAAACCCAGATCAGTTGACTGGGGGTGAGTGTTTGATTGGCTCAAACGTTCCGTCCATCATCCCCTTTTGTATCGCTTTGTTCGCCCTAAGTTGGCGGGGGTATGCCCAGACGTGGGACCCTTGCTCACTTTGCCACTGGATTCAAGCAAGCCTGGCTGATGACGGCTGGAATGCCAGAAACCGGTCCTAGGATGCTTGTTTCCGGTCCAGGGAAGACATGGCTTGGCAGTTCGGGCTGGACTGTTCCCATGAGGCACAGGGTCAGACTGATTTGCATATGGCCATGTCTGAACTGGGGTGGTGGAGTGAGCTAAAGAATGATGATGGATTAAACCCAGATCAGTTGACTGGGGGTGAGTGTTTGATTGGCTCAAACGTTCCGTCCATCATCCCCTTTGTATCGCTTTGTTCGCCCTAAGTTGGCGGGGGTATGCCCAGACGTGGGTCCCTTGCTCACTTTGCCACTGGATTCAAGCAAGCCTGGCTGATGACGGCTGGAATGCCAGAAACCGGTCCTAGGATGCTTGTTTCCGGTCCAGGGAAGACATGGCTTGGCAGTTCGGGCTGGACTGTTCCCATGAGGCACAGGGTCAGACTGATTTGCATATGGCCATGTCTGAACTGGGGTGGTGGAGTGAGCTAAAGAATGATGATGGATTAAACCCAGATCAGTTGACTGGGGGTGAGTGTTTGATTGGCTCAAACGTTCCGTCCATCATCCCCTTTTGTATCGCTTTGTTCGCCCTAAGTTGGCGGGGGTATGCCCAGACGTGGGTCCCTTGCTCACTTTGCCACTGGATTCAAGCAAGCCTGGCTGATGACGGCTGGAATGCCAGAAACCGGTCCTAGGATGCTTGTTTCCGGTCCAGGGAAGACATGGCTTGGCAGTTCGGGCTGGACTGTTCCCATGAGGCACAGGGTCAGACTGATTTGCACATGGCCATGTCTGAACTGGGGTGGTGGATTGTGCTTTTTCAAACCCAGATCAGTTGACTGGGGGTGAGTGTTTGATTGGCTCAAACGTTCCGTCCATCATCCCCTTTTGTATCGCTTTGTTCGCCCTAAGTTGGCGGGGGTATGCCCAGACGTGGGTCCCTTGCTCACTTTGCCACTGGATTCAAGCAAGCCTGGCTGATGACGGCTGGAATGCCAGAAACCGGTCCTAGGATGCTTGTTTCCGGTCCAGGGAAGACATGGCTTGGCAGTTCGGGCTGGACTGTTCCCATGAGGCACAGGGTCAGACTGATTTGCATATGGCCATGTCTGAACTGGGGTGGTGGAGTGAGCTAAAGAATGATGATGGATTAAACCCAGATCAGTTGACTGGGGGTGAGTGTTTGATTGGCTCAAACGTTCCGTCCATCATCCCCTTTTGTATCGCTTTGTTCGCCCTAAGTTGGCGGGGGTATGCCCAGACGTGGGTCCCTTGCTCACTTTGCCACTGGATTCAAGCAAGCCTGGCTGATGACGGCTGGAATGCCAGAAACCGGTCCTAGGATGCTTGTTTCCGGTCCAGGGAAGACATGGCTTGGCAGTTCGGGCTGGACTGTTCCCATGAGGCACAGGGTCAGACTGATTTGCACATGGCCATGTCTGAACTGGGGTGGTGGAGTGAGCTAAAGAATGATGATGGATTAAACCCAGATCAGTTGACTGGGGGTGAGTGTTTGATTGGCTCAAACGTTCCGTCCATCATCCCCTTTGTATCGCTTTGTTCGCCCTAAGTTGGCGGGGGTATGCCCAGACGTGGGTCCCTTGCTCACTTTGCCACTGGATTCAAGCAAGCCTGATGACGGCTGGAATGCCAGAAACCGGTCCTAGGATGCTTGTTTCCGGTCCAGGGAAGACATGGCTTGGCAGTTCGGGCTGGACTGTTCCCATGAGGCACAGGGTCAGACTGATTTGCATATGGCCATGTCTGAACTGGGGTGGTGGAGTGAGCTAAAGAATGATGATGGATTAAACCCAGATCAGTTGACTGGGGGTGAGTGTTTGATTGGCTCAAACGTTCCGTCCATCATCCCCTTTTGTATCGCTTTGTTCGCCCTAAGTTGGCGGGGGTATACCCAGACGTGGGTCCCTTGCTCACTTTGCCACTGTATTCAAGCAAGCCTGGCTGATGACGGCTGGAATGCCAGAAACCGGTCCTAGGATGCTTGTTTCCGGTCCAGGGAAGACATGGCTTGGCAGTTCGGGCTGGACTGTTCCCATGAGGCACAGGGTCAGACTGATTTGCATATGGCCATGTCTGAACTGGGGTGGTGGAGTGAGCTAAAGAATGACGATGGATTAAACCCAGATCAGTTGACTGGGGGTGAGTGTTTGATTGGCTCAAACGTTCCGTCCATCATCCCCTTTTGTAGGGCTAAAAGATGCAGCACTGAGGTCTCTCCTGATAACAGGTGAGTAAATCGGAATTCGTATTTCGGCTGATTTTAGAGGAATATTATAAAGTTCCAAAACTCCACACTTAGAAGAATTTCCAAGTGAAACCAGTCAATGTTAGCCTATGGAAGGAAATTCAAGTTACTGGTAAGTACGGTTAAAATTACTTTTCAGGACCAGTACTGGGCTGAAAGATACAGCACTGAGGTCTCTCCTGATAACAGGTGAGTAAATCGGAATTCGTATTTCGGCTGATTTTAGAGGAATATTTGTATGTTTCAAAAATCAACACTTAGAAACTTTTTCAGCAAAAAGCAGGCAATGATATCCTATGGAAGGAAATTCAAGTTACTGGTAAGTATGGTTAAAATTACTTTTGAGGATCAGTACTGGGCTGAAAGATGCAGCACTGAGGTCTCTCCTGATAACAGGTGAGTAAATCGGAATTCGTATTTCGGCTGATTTTAGAGGAATATTTTAAAGTTCCAAAACTCCACACTTAGAAGAATTTCCAAGTGAAACCAGTCAATGTTAGCCTATGGAAGGAAATTCAAGTTACTGGTAAGTACGGTTAAAATTACTTTTCAGGACCAGTACTGGGCTGAAAGATACAGCACTGAGGTCTCTCCTGATAACAGGTGAGTAAATCGGAATTCGTATTTCGGCTGATTTTAGAGGAATATTTGTATGTTTCAAAAATCAACACTTAGAAACTTTTTCAGCAAAAAGCAGGCAATGATATCCTATGGAAGGAAATTCAAGTTACTGGTAAGTACGGTTAAAATTACTTTTCAGGATTAGTACTGGGCTGAAAGATGCAGCACTGAGGTCTCTCCTGATAACAGGTGAGTAAATCAGAATTCGTAGTTCGGCAGATTTTAGAGGAATATTTGCGCAATGGTGAAGGGAGGGGCGGGGCCTGAGGTGACATCTGTGCAAACGCGCCCCGTGGCGCGTTTTAAGTTGGGGGATTAAGTCCCCTTGAATCATGAGGGTCCCTAGGGGCCAACTAGCCCACCAGGAACCTCCAGTATGCGCCAGGGGGCTGCGTTGCAGAGACGTGTAGAGAGGCCACACCCCTTTTTACACCTCTCTGCAACGCAGCTCTGTGGCGCTTTCTGGATGTACCTGTTGGGCTAGTTGGCCCCCAGGGACCCTCAGGATTGAAGGGGATTTAATTCCCCATCTTAAAACGCGCCACGGGGCCTGTTTGCACACATGTCACCTCAGGCCCCGCCCCCTCCCTTCACCACTGTGCAAACGCGCCCCGTGGCGCGTTTTAAGTCGGGGGATTAACTCCCCTTGAATCCTGAGGGTCCCTGGGGTGCAACTAGCCCACCAGCTACCTCCATTAAGCGCCACAGAGCTGCGTTGCAGAGAGGTGTAAAAAGGGGCGTGGCCTCTGTACACCTCTCTGCAAGGCAGCCCCCTGGCGCATACTGGAGGTTCCTGGTGGGCTAGTTGGCCCCCAGGGACCCCCAGTATTCAAGGGGAATTACTTCCCCTTCTTAAAACGCGCCAGGGGGCGCGTTTGCAGAGTACTGCAGGGAGGGGGGCGGGGCCTCCGGCACGATGCCGTTTTTTTTTTTTTTTTTATGGGAGGGGGGCTGCGTGGCCCCCCTTCCCTCGGCCACTTTTGGCCCCGGGGACCCCATCCCCCGGGGCCTGAGCATTTTTTTTTGTTTTATTTAAAAAATAAAAAAAAAAAACGGGAAGGGGGCCGCGTGGCCCCCCTTCCCTGGGCCTCTATTGGCCCCGGGGACCCCATCCCCCGGGGCATGCCCTCTTTTTTAAATAAAAATATGGAGGGGGGCTGCGTGGCCCCCCTCCTCAGGCCATTTAAGGCCCCGGGGACCCCATCCCCCGGGGCCGGCCTTGCCCTTATTTTTTTTATTTTATTTATTTATTTTTATTTGGGGAGGGGGGCTGCGTGGCCCCCCTCCCGGGCCACTTATGGCCCCGGGGACCCCATCCCCCGGGGCCTGGCCTCTGGTTGGGGACTGTGGGGGGGGTCCCCAATCCCCCACAGTCCCGCCGGCTCCCCGCGTCCTATGGGAGCCGGCATTGCTTTTCCACATGGGGAGCAGCTAAGATGCTGCTCCCCATGTGGAAAAGCAATTGGTTTGCATTTTGAAAGAGAGAGCAGGTTTCCTGCTCTCTCGTTCAAAATGCAAACCAAGTTTGCTATGACAGGGCGGGAGCCGCGAGGCTCCCGTCCTGTCATAGCAAACAGCAGTGTCCCGGGGGTAGGCACCCCGGGACACTGCAGGAGCCGGCCCTGGGGGGTGGCGGTCCCCAGGGCCATCAAGGGCTCCAGGAGGGGGGCCGCGCGGCCCCCCTCCCTACATTTTGAAAGCCCCGGGGAGGTGGTGGTCCCCGGGGCTTGGGGGTCCCAAAACGGACCCCCATTTTCAATTTTCTTAGTGCCCCGGGGAGGTGGTGGTCCCCGGGGCGTGTGGGGGGGCTGGAGCCCCCCCCACACAGGTTTAAAAAAAAAAAAGCCCCGGGGAGGTGGCGGTCCCCGGGGCTGCGGGAGGGCTCAGAGCCCTCCCGCACCATTTATGATAAAGCCCCGGGGGGGTGGTGGTCCCCGGGGCTTGGGGGGCCCTTAGAGGCCCCCCATACATAAAATAAACCCCCCCACAGCATGCCCCCGGGACTTGGCCCACCCGGGGGCAAATTAACATCGAAGCGCGGGAGACCGCGCTTCGATTTTTTTTTTTTATCGGCAGGATCCGCGCACCCTGAGCGCATCCTGCCGATTTAAAAAAAAAAAAAATGCTTTTTTTTGCCCAGGGGGTCCTTGTGGGACCCCTGAGCAGACCTAGGGGGTCAGGGTGTTTCTACCCTGCCCCCTTTGTGCGTTTTGCGCACTTTTTTTACTGCTTTCTTGTTCCTCGGTTCTACCGAGGAACAAGATGGCTGCCAACACTTCCTGGTTTGGAGTGTTGACAGCCAATTAGCAGACAGCTCGTGATCGGGAGGGTGCGCGGATCCTCCGTGCCCATAGATATATATGTACTTTTACTTTTGATTTTCTCAGCAACTACTGAACGGATTTACACCATTTAACAAAAGGGTTCTTTCTGAACCAAGAACTACCTCTTTGCCAAATTTGGTGTAATTCCGTTCAGCAGTTCGGGCTGTAGCCGTGTCTAAAGTTTCCTATGGAAAAATGAATGGGGAAAACGCGTTTTGGGACCACCCTTTTTCTCGGCCACCGCTTAACGAATCACCCCGAGACTTTCAGGGTAGGAGCGGACCGGAGCGCCCCACAAAGTTTGAAAATTTCGCGAAGATACGTCAACCGGCAAGAGAGTTATTTCAAATAGAATGTCGCGGATTCCCTATGGAAAATAGGTCCTAACTATAACTATCTACTGGCGACCGCCAGTAGATATATATATATATATATATATATATATATATATATATATATATATATATATATATATATATTCACTGAAAAAACCATAGGTTTCAGGGGCGTTATAGTTAGTTGGACATTTCACTCGTACAAAACCATAGAAATTCCCCGTTATAGTTAGTTCAGCTAACTATAACTCGCGCGCTCCGCAATGCACTGCTGATGACGTCACATATTACATCACTCATGACATGGTCAGTGACATCACTCATGACATCACTGATGACATCTCAAATGACATCACTGATGACATCACTGAAGACATCATCCTTGTGATAGAGTGGCAGACCTCCTCTCACCCTAATATAACCTTTGATACACACACTCAAAAATACAAACTAACATTTTCAAAACAATGGACATACCAATACCACTTACAACACACCTATTCAGTAATTCCAAGATCTACACACACATCCACTCATTCACCAACAGTCCCTATACAGTCACTCATACATGTACTCACTCATCATATGTACTCATACACCTATACATCCTGTTACACACCGCCACTCATCCATAGAGTTACTCACACACATAGTCACACATGCAAACAAAGTATCAAACATCCATTTACTTGCATATACAGTTATACACACACTACCACACTTACTTCTACAGAAACTTACACATACTTACTCTCTTAAACAATCACTTATAGAAACACCTACTTATTTGTACAGGAACTCTTCCAATATCTCACTCTCACATATACTCACTTATATACACCAATACTCACATATACTAGTTTAAAACATATATAGTTACTCATAAAGACACTATTGAGACAGTCATTCACTCACTAACACACCCATACACATACTCATCCACCTATACAGTCCTGCACACATGCTGTCTTCAACACATACAAACAGTGAGTCACTCATTCATGCATCTATGCACTAAGTAATACCCCCACCGAACCATACAGACACTCAGACACTCATACTGATACTCAAAAACCAACTAATAACCCATATAGACACTCATGTAGCTACTCACCAACCCATGCAGCCACTTATACACAAAGTGAGAGACTGATACAGATATTTTCATATTTAAACATTACTCACTAACCCATGTATTCACTAAGATACACTTAGTCAGTTATACAATCAATTTTACAAAACAATATCATCCATTTAGACACTTATATACCCATTTATTCTTCCATCGACCTTGAGATATATATATATAAAACATATTTAATTTTCAGAAAAACACACATTCACTGGATGATGTCATCAGTGATGTCATCAGTGATGTCATTTGAGATGTCATCAGTGATGTCATGAGTGATGTCACTGACCATGTCATGAGTGATGTAATATGTGACGTCATCAGCAGTGCATTGCGGGTCACGCGAGTTATAGTTAGCTGAACTAACTATAACGGGGGAATTTCTATGGTTTTGTACGAGTGAAATGTCCAACTAACTATAACGCCCCTGAAACCTATGGTTTTTTCAGTGAATTTCTAAGGTTTTTTAAATGCTAATTTCTAATTATAACGTGCCTGAAACCTATGGTTTTTTCAGTGAATTTCTAAGGTTTTTAAATGCTAATTTCTAACTATAACGTGCCTGAAACCTATGGTTTTTTCAGTGAATATATATATATTTATTATACTATGTATACATGTGAAAATGTCTCGGTCCCCTGTTTGCCTCGGTGGCACGGAAAAAATGGGTGGAACTGACGTCAGCACGCCGACGAGGTTCTCTTATGGCTCCGATGACGTCATACGGTGTCGCGAGCGGAGCCGTGCTATTATGATGTCCTCGTTGACGTGGGAGAGCTAGGAAAGAATTTCCGTGGAATGCTGGTGCAGGGGATATTCACCTAAGTGTTCAGGCTAGTCCTTTGGGAGCAACTGTTTATGTTGCCACTCCAGAAACCGAAACCAGTGATCCGAGGGCAGAGGCCCTGCAGATGGCACACGAGGTGGGGTGCCCAGTCGTGTGCACCGGCGGGGCAGCGAAGTAAGGCTGTTCCGTTTCCTCACAACGACGTGCACCGCCCCTCAGAGACGACGTGAAGCAGGAACCACGAGGAGAGAGGAACCACGAGGAGTGAGAGGTAAGGGGGATCGGGCATGGGGTGGGGGTTTCTTTTCTAGGGTTAGGGTAGTGCAGTGGTGTTTGGGTGGTGTAGGGGGTCGTGCTGGGGGTAGTGTTTTAGGGTTTAGGGTAGTGCAGTGGTGTTTGGGTAGTGTAGGGGGTCGTGCTGGGGGTAGTGTTTTAGGGTTTAGGGTAGTGCAGTAGTGTAGGGGGTCGTGCTGGGGGTAGTGTTTTAGGCTTTAGGGTAGTGCAGTGGTGTATGGGTAGTGTAGGGGGTCATGCTGGGTTAGTGGTTTAGGGTTTAGGGTAGTGCAGTGGTGTTTGAGTAGTGTAGGGGGTCATGCTGGTGGTAGTGTTTTAGGGTTTAGGGTAGTGCAGTGGTATTTGTGTAGTGTAGGGGTCATGCTGGGGGTAGTGTTTTATGGTTTAGGGTATTGCAGTGGTGTTTGGGTAGTGTAGGGGGTCGTGCTGGGGGTAGATTTAGGGTTTAGGGTAGTGCAGTGGTGTTTGGGTAGTGTAGGGAGTCGTGCTGGGGGTAGTGTTTTAGGGTTTAGGGTAGTGCAGTGGTATTTGTGTAGTGTAGGGGGTTGTGCTGGGGGTAGTGTTTTAGGGTTTATGTTAGTGCAGTGGTGTTTGGGTAGTGTAGGGGGTAGTGCTGGGGGTAGTGTTTTAAGGTTTAGGGTAGTGCAGTGGTGTTTGTGTTGTAGGGGGTCGTGCTGGGGGTAGTGTTTTGGGGTTTAGAGTAATGCAGTGGTGTTTGTATAGTGTAGGGGGTTTAGGGTAGTGCAGTGGTGTTTGTGTAGTGTAGGGGTAGTGTTTTAGGGTTTAGGGTAGTGCAGTGGTGTTTGTGTAGTGTAGGGGGTCATGCTGTGGGTAGTGTTTTAGGGTTTAGGGTAGTGCAGTTGTGTTTGTGTAGTGTACGGGGTGCGTGTTTTTAGGGTTTAGGGTAGTGCAGTGGTGTTTGGGTAGTGTAGGGGTCGTGCTGGGGTAGTGTTTTAGGGTTTAGGGTAGTGCAGTGGTGTTTGTGTAGTGTGGGAGGTCATGCTGGGGGTAGATTTAGGGTTTAGTGTAGTGCAGTGGTGTTTAGGTAGTGTAGGGAGTCGTGCTGGGGGTAGTGTTTTAGGGTTTAGGGTAGTCCAGTGGTGTTTGTGTAGTGTAGGGAGTCGTGCTGGGGGTAGTGTTTTAGGGTTTAGGGTAGTGCAGTGGTGTTTGGGTAGTGTAGGGGGTCGTGCTGGGGTAGTGTTTTAGGGTTTAGGGTAGTGCAGTGGTGTTTGTGTAGTGTAGGGGGTCATGCTGGGGGTAGTGTTTTAGGGTTTAGGGTAGTGCAATGGTGTTTGTGTAGTGTAGGGGGTAGTGTTTTAGGGTTTAGGGTAGTGCAGTGGTGTTTGTGTACTGTAGGGGGTCGTGCTGGGTTCTAGTGTTTTATGGTTTAGGGTAGTGCAGTGGTATTTGTGTAGTGTAGGGGGTAGATTTAGGGTTTGGGTAGTGCAGTGGTATTTGGGTAGTGTAGGGGGTCGTGCTGGGGGTAGTGTTTTTGAGTTTAGGGTAGTGCAGTTGTGTTTGGGTAGTGAAGGGGGTCGTGCTGGGGGTAGTGTTTTAGAGTTTAGGGTAGTGCAGTGGTGTTTGGGTAGTGTAGGGGTCAACCAACATGAATTTGTCCTTGTGTGATGTAACCAATGCTCATGTAAAGCACTCCAATACCTGACCAGTCTGCACTATATAAAACTGCAAAAAAACAAAAATAAAAAGTGTTTTGCACACTTCTGTCATTGGGCTATACGTGGGCTACCTCTGGGTGATATTTGTGCTACATTTGGGCTCTTTTTTCTCTGGTGGCCATCTTGGGAGACTTATTTGTTATGAAGTTTCCTAATTTCCTCATTTACTACAGTCTCCTCAGTAGGAAATGCTTTCAGTTTTTACTTTGATTCCATCAAGAAGGCATTCAGATGTGTCACACATTTGCCATAAATTCAGAATGTTAGCACTCTAGTTGTTCATTAGATCACTGTAGTAAAGCTACTGCTCACCAAGGAGTTAACTGGAAGTCTACTGCTGGTATTGAAAGTGATTGTTTCAGTCTGCATGTCAGAATTTTCTAATGAAATAGAAGAGGATTTGAGATCTCACTTAAAACATGCCCTAAATTTTCTTTTTGCAGCACTAACCATAATTTCTATGGCAAAATGAACCCCCTCATTTTGTTCCTTTTTAAATTAAATGTTTTAAGTGTTACCAGTTTATTCCAATCAAGATGGCTTCAGGTGTGCCATACTTTTGTCATAAGTAAGGCTGTTAGCACTCTAGTTGTTCTTTAGAACACTCTGGGAAGCTGCAGTAGAACACACAGGCATCAACTGACAGGCTGCTCCTGTTGAAATATAACAGGAAGATATTTGAGATCTCACTTAAAACATGTCCTAATTTTTCTTTCTACAGCACTAACCATAATTTCTATGGCAAAATGAACCCCCTCATTTTGTTCCTTTTTAAATTAAATGTTTTAAGTGTTACCAGTTTATTCCAATCAAGATGGCTTCAGGTGTGCCATACTTTTGTCATAAGTAAGACTGTTAGCGCTCTAGTTGTTCTTTAGAACACTCTGGGAGCTGCAGTAGAACACAAAGGCATCAACTTACAGGCTGCTCCTGTTGAAATATAACAGGAAGATATTTGAGATCACACTTGAAACATGTCCTAATTTTTCTTTCTACAGCACTAACCATAATTTCTATGACAAAATGAACCCCATCATTTTGTTCCTTTTTAAATTAAATGTTTTAAGTGTTACCAGTTTATTCCAATCAAGATGGCTTCAGGTGTGCCATACTTTTGTCATAAGTAAGGCTGTTAGCACTCTAGTTGTTCTTTAGAACACTCTGGGAAGCTGCAGTAGAACACACAGGCATCAACTGACAGGCTGCTCCTGTTGAAATATAACAGGAAGATATTTGAGATCTCACTTAAAACATGTCCTAATTTTTCTTTCTACAGCACTAACCATAATTTCTATGGCAAAATGAACCCCCTCATTTTGTTCCTTTTTAAATTAAATGTTTTAAGTGTTACCAGTTTATTCCAATCAAGATGGCTTCAGGTGTGCCATACTTTTGTCATAAGTAAGACTGTTAGCGCTCTAGTTGTTCTTTAGAACACTCTGGGAGCTGCAGTAGAACACAAAGGCATCAACTTACAGGCTGCTCCTGTTGAAATATAACAGGAAGATATTTGAGATCACACTTGAAACATGTCCTAATTTTTCTTTCTACAGCACTAACCATAATTTCTATGACAAAATGAACCCCATCATTTTGTTCCTTTTTAAATTAAATGTTTTAAGTGTTACCAGTTTATTCCAATCAAGATGGCTTCAGGTGTGCCATACTTTTGTCATAAGTAAGGCTGTTAGCACTCTAGTTGTTCTTTAGAACACTCTGGGAAGCTGCAGTAGAACACAAAGGAATCAACTGACAGTCTCTGCCATTGTTGGATGTACATGTTTTACTGAGAATGTCAGACTTCATTCTCACATGACTGAGAAAGATAATGTGAATTTACAGAAAATATGCTCTCATTTTAGCTTCTGGAGCACCTTCCAAAACTGTATGGGACAAGCATGTGAAAATAGTTTTCTCCCAAACATGATTCATGATATCCCAGCAGAAGGTTTTTCACAGGGTAAATTCACCTTAGAACACACCACAATTCCTGAAATTAGTATGGTACCATCAACAAATGAATTCTAATGTAACTAAAGTCTGTTATCACCCTTTATAGTTCTCCTTTTGGTAACCCTCAAAATCTTCGATTCACTACAATGCATTTCAATGGGGTACTATCATTTATATTGGTCCCAAGATGGCTGCCAGCAATTCCAGGATGAAGTGCTGACAGCCAATCAGATCTCACGATGACATGTGTGGTTAGGCTCCGCCCAGATATATATGTGTTTTTACTTTTGATTTTCTCAGCAACTACTGAACGGATTTACACCATTTAACAAAAGGGTTCTTTCTGAACCAAGAACTACCTCTTTGCCAAATTTGGTGTAATTCCGTTCAGCAGTTCGAGCTGTAGCCTTGCATAAAGTTTCCTATGGGAAATTGATTTTTTGACTCTTATTTTTTTAATTTCTCCGCAACTACTGAACGGATTTACACCATTTAACAAAAGGGTTCTTTCTGAACCAAGAACTACCTCTTTGCCAAATTTTGTGTAATTCCGTTCAGCTGTTCGGGCTGTAGCCGTGGCTAAAGTTTCCTACGGGAAAATGAATGGGGAAAACACGTTTTGGGACCCCCTTTTTCTCGGCCCCTGCTTGACGAATCACCCCGAAACTTTCAGGGTAGGAGCGGACCGGAGCGGGCCATAAAGTTTGAAAATTTCGCGAAGATTCGTCAACCGACGCTAGGGTTATTTCAAATAGAATGTTGCGGATTTCCTATGGAAAATAGGTCCTAACTATAACTATCTACTGGCGACCGCCAGTAGATAATATATATATATATATATATATATATATATATATATCTCTCCTGGGAAATCCGCCCGTAGTTTGGTGGCGCGCTGTGCCGGTAGAGCTCAAACTGGCAATAGTAATCCACACTTCGAGCCAGTAAAGCGCGCTCTCAGAAGAGGTTGGAAGAAAAACGTGTTTATTTTCTCAGGATGTTAAACTAGAAGCTCCTCCTGGGAAATCCGCCCGTAGTTTGGTGGCGCGCTGTGCCGGTAGAGCTCAAACCGGCAATAGTAATCCACACTTCGAGCCAGTAACGCGCTCTCAGAAGAGGTTGGAAGAAAAACGTGTTTATTTTCTCAGGATGAAAATAAACATGTTTTTCTTCCAACCTCTTCTGAGAGCGCGCTTACTGGCTCGAAGTGTGCATATATATATATGTATATATTATCTACTGGCGGTCGCCAGTAGATAGTTATAGTTACAACCTATTATCCATAGGAAATCCGCGACATTCTATTTGAAATAACTCTCTTGCCGGTTGACGTATCTTCGCAAAATTTTCAAACTTTGTGGCCCGCTCCAGTCCGCTCCTACCCTGAAAGTCTCGGGGGATTCGTCAAGCGGGGGCCGAGAAAAAGGGGGTCCCAAAACGCGTTTTCCCCATGCAATTTTCCATAGGAAACTTTAGACACGGCTACAGCCCGAACTGCTGAACGGAATTACACCAAATTTTGCAAAGAGGTAGTTCTTGGTTCAGAAAGAACCCTTTTTGTTAAATGGTGTAAATCCATTCAGTAGTTGCTGAGAAAATCAAAAGAAAAAAGATAGGTATATCTAGGGCCGCGGATCCTCCCGAGCTCGAGCTTTATGTTAATTGGCTGTCAACACTCCAAATCAGGAAGTGTTGGCAGCCATTTTATCCCTCGGTAGAACCGAGGGACAGAAACAAGTGCGCAAAGCGCACAAAGGGGGCAGGGTAGAAACACTCTGACCCCTAGGTCTGCTCAGGGGTCCCACAAGGACCCCCTGGGCAAAAAATATTTTTTTTTTTTAAATCGGCAGGATGCGCTCAGGGAGCGCGAACCCTGCCGAAAAAAAAATCGAAGCGCGGTCTCCCGCGCTTCGATGTTAATTGGCCCTCGGGTGGGCCAAGTCCCGGGGGCATGCTGGGGGGTTAATTTTATGTGTGGGGGCCTCTAAGGGCCCCCAAGCCCGGGGACCACCACCCCCCGGGGCTTTATGGATAATGGTGCGGGAGGGCTCTGAGCCCTCCCGCAGCCCCGGGACCACCACCTCACCGGGGCTTCTTTTTGTATATTTAAAAACCTGTGTGGGGGCTCCAGCCCCCACACGCCCGGGGACCACCACCTCCCCGGGGCACTAAGAAAAATGAAAATGGGGGTCCGTTTTGGACCCCAAGCCCCGGGGACCACCACCTCCCCGGGGCTTTCTCGATGTAGGGAGGGGGGCCGCGCGGCCCCCTCCTGGAGCCCTTGATGGCCCTGGGGACCGCCACCCCCAGGGCCGGCTCCTGCAGTGTCCCGGGGTGCCTACCCCGGGACACTGCTGTTTGCAATGACAGGACGGGAGCCTCGCGGCTCCCGTCCTGTCATTGCAAACTGCTTTGGATATTGGAAGAGAGAGCAGGAAACCTGCTCTCTCTTCCAATATCCAAAGCGATTGCTTTCCACATGGGGAGCAGCATGTTAGCTGCTCCCCATGTGTAAAGCAATGCCGGCTCCCGTAGGACACGGGGAGCCGGCGGGACTGTGGGGGTTTGGGGACCCCCACAGTCCCCAACGAGAGGCCAGGCCCCGGGGGATGGGGTCCCCGGGGCCTAAAAATAGGAAAAGGAAGGGGGCCACACGGCCCCCTTCAGGGAAAAAACAAAAACAAAAAAAAAACGATTGGGCCCGCAGGCCCCGCCCCTTCCTTCACCACTCTGCAAACGCGCCCCTGGCGCGTTTTGCAGAGGGGAACGAATTCCCCTTGAATACTGGGGGTCCCTGGGGGCCAACTAGCCCACCAGGAACCTCCAGTATGGGCCAGGGGCTGCCTTGCAGAGAGGTGTACAGAGGCCACGCCCCTTTTACACCTCTCTGCAACGCAGCTCTGTGGCGCTTTTGGAGGAACATGGTGGGCTAGTTGGACTCCAGGGACCCTCAGGATTCAAGGGGAGTTAATCCCCCGACTTAAAACGCGCCACGGGGCGAGTTTGCACAGTGGTGAAGGGAGGGGCGGGGCTTCAGGTGACATGTGTGCAAACAGGCCCCGTGGCGCGTTTTAAGATGGGGAATTAAATCCTCTTCAATCCTGAGGGTCCCTGGGGGCCAACTAGCCCAACAGGTACGTCCAGAAAGCGCCACAGAGCTGCGTTGCAGAGAGGTGTAAAAGGGGTGTGGCCTCTGTACATGTCTCTGCAACGCAGCCCCCTGGCGCATACTGGAGGTTCCTGGTGGGCTAGTTGGCCCGTAGGGACCCTCATGATTCAAGGGGACTTAATCCCCCAACTTAAAACGCGCCACGGGGCGCGTTTGCACAGATGCCACCTCAGGCCCCGCCCCCTCCCTTCACCATTGTGCAAATATTCCTCTAAAATCAGCCGAAATACGAATTCCGATTTACTCACCTGTTATCAGGAGAGACCTCAGTGCTGCATCTTTCAGCCCAGTACTGATCCTCAAAAGTAATTTTAACCGTACTTACCGGTAACTTGAATTTCCTTCATAGGCTAACATTGACTGGTTTCACTTGGAAATTCTTCTAAGTGTGGAGTTTTGGAACTTTAAAATATTCCTCTAAAATCAGCCGAAATACGAATTCCGATTTACTCACCTGTTATCAGGAGAGACCTCAGTGCTGCATCTTTCAGCCCAGTACTGATCCTCAAAAGTAATTTTAACCGTACTTACCAGTAACTTGAATTTCCTTCCATAGGATATCATTGCCTGCTTTTTGCTGAAAAGTTTCTAAGTGTTGATTTTTGAAACATACAAATATTCCTCTAAAATCAGCCGAAATCCGAATTCTGATTTACTCACCTGTTATCAGGAGAGACCTCAGTGCTGCATCTTTCAGCCCAGTACTGGTCCTGAAAAGTAATTTTAACCGTACTTACCGGTAACTTGAATTTCCTTCATAGGCTAACATTGACTGGTTTCACTTGGAAATTCTTCTAAGTGTGGAGTTTTGGAACTTTAAAATATTCCTCTAAAATCAGCCGAAATACGAATTCCGATTTACTCACCTGTTATCAGGAGAGACCTCAGTGCTGCATCTTTCAGCCCAGTACTGATCCTCAAAAGTAATTTTAACCGTACTTACCAGTAACTTGAATTTCCTTCCATAGGATATCATTGCCTGCTTTTTGCTGAAAAAGTTTCTAAGTGTTGATTTTTGAAACATACAAATATTCCTCTAAAATCAGCCGAAATCCGAATTCTGATTTACTCACCTGTTATCAGGAGAGACCTCAGTGCTGCATCTTTCAGCCCAGTACTGGTCCTGAAAAGTAATTTTAACCGTACTTACCGGTAACTTGAATTTCCTTCATAGGCTAACATTGACTGGTTTCACTTGGAAATTCTTCTAAGTGTGGACTTTTGGAACTTTAAGATATATTCCTCTAAAATCAGCCGAAATACGAATTCCGATTTACTCACCTGTTATCAGGAGAGACCTCAGTGCTGCATCTTTCAGCCCAGTACTGATCCTCAAAAGTAATTTTAACCGTACTTACCGGTAACTTGAATTTCCTTCATAGGCTAACATTGACTGGTTTCACTTGGAAATTCTTCTAAGTGTGGAGTTTTGGAACTTTAAAATATTCCTCTAAAATCAGCCGAAATACGAATTCCGATTTACTCACCTGTTATCAGGAGAGAACCCAGTGCTGCATCTTTTAGCCCAGTACTGATCCTCAAAAGTAATTTTAACCGTACTTACCAGTAACTTGAATTTCCTTCCATAGGATATCATTGCCTGCTTTTTGCTGAAAAAGTTTCTAAGTGTTGATTTTTGAAACATACAAATATTCCTCTAAAATCAGCCGAAATCCGAATTCTGATTTACTCACCTGTTATCAGGAGAGACCTCAGTGCTGCATCTTTCAGCCCAGTACTGGTCCTGAAAAGTAATTTTAACCGTACTTACCGGTAACTTGAATTTCCTTCATAGGCTAACATTGACTGGTTTCACTTGGAAATTCTTCTAAGTGTGGAGTTTTGGAACTTTAAAATATTCCTCTAAAATCAGCCGAAATACGAATTCCGATTTACTCACCTGTTATCAGGAGAGACCTCAGTGCTGCATCTTTCAGCCCAGTACTGATCCTCAAAAGTAATTTTAACCGTACTTACCAGTAACTTGAATTTCCTTCCATAGGATATCATTGCCTGCTTTTGCTGAAAAGTTTCTAAGTGTTGATTTTTGAAACATACAAATATTCCTCTAAAATCAGCCGAAATCCGAATTCTGATTTACTCACCTGTTATCAGGAGAGACCTCAGTGCTGCATCTTTCAGCCCAGTACTGGTCCTGAAAAGTAATTTTAACCGTACTTACCGGTAACTTGAATTTCCTTCATAGGCTAACATTGACTGGTTTCACTTGGAAATTCTTCTAAGTGTGGAGTTTTGGAACTTTAAAATATTCCTCTAAAATCAGCCGAAATACGAATTCCGATTTACTCACCTGTTATCAGGAGAGACCTCAGTGCTGCATCTTTCAGCCCAGTACTGATCCTCAAAAGTAATTTTAACCGTACTTACCAGTAACTTGAATTTCCTTCCATAGGATATCATTGCCTGCTTTTTGCTGAAAAAGTTTCTAAGTGTTGATTTTTGAAACATACAAATATTCCTCTAAAATCAGCCGAAATCCGAATTCTGATTTACTCACCTGTTATCAGGAGAGACCTCAGTGCTGCATCTTTCAGCCCAGTACTGGTCCTGAAAAGTAATTTTAACCGTACTTACCGGTAACTTGAATTTCCTTCATAGGCTAACATTGACTGGTTTCACTTGGAAATTCTTCTAAGTGTGGAGTTTTGGAACTTTAAAATATTCCTCTAAAATCAGCCGAAATACGAATTCCGATTTACTCACCTGTTATCAGGAGAGACCTCAGTGCTGCATCTTTCAGCCCAGTACTGATCCTCAAAAGTAATTTTAACCGTACTTACCAGTAACTTGAATTTCCTTCCATAGGATATCATTGCCTGCTTTTTGCTGAAAAAGTTTCTAAGTGTTGATTTTTGAAACATACAAATATTCCTCTAAAATCAGCCGAAATCCGAATTCTGATTTACTCACCTGTTATCAGGAGAGACCTCAGTGCTGCATCTTTCAGCCCAGTACTGGTCCTGAAAAGTAATTTTAACCGTACTTACCGGTAACTTGAATTTCCTTCATAGGCTAACATTGACTGGTTTCACTTGGAAATTCTTCTAAGTGTGGACTTTTGGAACTTTAAGATATATTCCTCTAAAATCAGCCGAAATACGAATTCCGATTTACTCACCTGTTATCAGGAGAGACCTCAGTGCTGCATCTTTCAGCCCAGTACTGATCCTCAAAAGTAATTTTAACCGTACTTACCGGTAACTTGAATTTCCTTCATAGGCTAACATTGACTGGTTTCACTTGGAAATTCTTCTAAGTGTGGAGTTTTGGAACTTTAAAATATTCCTCTAAAATCAGCCGAAATACGAATTCCGATTTACTCACCTGTTATCAGGAGAGAACCCAGTGCTGCATCTTTCAGCCCAGTACTGATCCTCAAAAGTAATTTTAACCGTACTTACCAGTAACTTGAATTTCCTTCCATAGGATATCATTGCCTGCTTTTGCTGAAAAAGTTTCTAAGTGTTGATTTTTGAAACTATACAAATATTCCTCTAAAATCAGCCGAAATCCGAATTCTGATTTACTCACCTGTTATCAGGAGAGACCTCAGTGCTGCATCTTTCAGCCCAGTACTGGTCCTGAAAAGTAATTTTAACCGTACTTACCGGTAACTTGAATTTCCTTCATAGGCTAACATTGACTGGTTTCACTTGGAAATTCTTCTAAGTGTGGAGTTTTGGAACTTTAAAATATTCCTCTAAAATCAGCCGAAATACGAATTCCGATTTACTCACCTGTTATCAGGAGAGACCTCAGTGCTGCATCTTTCAGCCCAGTACTGATCCTCAAAAGTAATTTTAACCGTACTTACCAGTAACTTGAATTTCCTTCCATAGGATATCATTGCCTGCTTTTACTTGAAAAAGTTTCTAAGTGTTGATTTTTGAAACATACAAATATTCCTCTAAAATCAGCCGAAATCCGAATTCTGATTTACTCACCTGTTATCAGGAGAGACCTCAGTGCTGCATCTTTCAGCCCAGTACTGGTCCTGAAAAGTAATTTTAACCGTACTTACCGGTAACTTGAATTTCCTTCATAGGCTAACATTGACTGGTTTCACTTGGAAATTCTTCTAAGTGTGGAGTTTTGGAACTTTAAGATATATTCCTCTAAAATCAGCCGAAATACGAATTCCGATTTACTCACCTGTTATCAGGAGAGACCTCAGTGCTGCATCTTTCAGCCCAGTACTGATCCTCAAAAGTAATTTTAACCGTACTTACCGGTAACTTGAATTTCCTTCATAGGCTAACATTGACTGGTTTCACTTGGAAATTCTTCTAAGTGTGGAGTTTTGGAACTTTAAAATATTCCTCTAAAATCAGCCGAAATACGAATTCCGATTTACTCACCTGTTATCAGGAGAGAACCCAGTGCTGCATCTTTTAGCCCAGTACTGATCCTCAAAAGTAATTTTAACCGTACTTACCAGTAACTTGAATTTCCTTCCATAGGATATCATTGCCTGCTTTTTGCTGAAAAGTTTCTAAGTGTTGATTTTTGAAACATACAAATATTCCTCTAAAATCAGCCGAAATCCGAATTCTGATTTACTCACCTGTTATCAGGAGAGACCTCAGTGCTGCATCTTTCAGCCCAGTACTGGTCCTGAAAAGTAATTTTAACCGTACTTACCGGTAACTTGAATTTCCTTCATAGGCTAACATTGACTGGTTTCACTTGGAAATTCTTCTAAGTGTGGAGTTTTGGAACTTTAAAATATTCCTCTAAAATCAGCCGAAATACGAATTCCGATTTACTCACCTGTTATCAGGAGAGACCTCAGTGCTGCATCTTTCAGCCCAGTACTGATCCTCAAAAGTAATTTTAACCGTACTTACCAGTAACTTGAATTTCCTTCCATAGGATATCATTGCCTGCTTTTGCTGAAAAAGTTTCTAAGTGTTGATTTTTGAAACATACAAATATTCCTCTAAAATCAGCCGAAATCCGAATTCTGATTTACTCACCTGTTATCAGGAGAGACCTCAGTGCTGCATCTTTCAGCCCAGTACTGGTCCTGAAAAGTAATTTTAACCGTACTTACCGGTAACTTGAATTTCCTTCATAGGCTAACATTGACTGGTTTCACTTGGAAATTCTTCTAAGTGTGGAGTTTTGGAACTTTAAAATATTCCTCTAAAATCAGCCGAAATACGAATTCCGATTTACTCACCTGTTATCAGGAGAGACCTCAGTGCTGCATCTTTCAGCCCAGTACTGATCCTCAAAAGTAATTTTAACCGTACTTACCGGTAACTTGAATTTCCTTCATAGGCTAACATTGACTGGTTTCACTTGGAAATTCTTCTAAGTGTGGAGTTTTGGAACTTTAAAATATTCCTCTAAAATCAGCCGAAATACGAATTCCGATTTACTCACCTGTTATCAGGAGAGAACCCAGTGCTGCATCTTTTAGCCCAGTACTGATCCTCAAAAGTAATTTTAACCGTACTTACCAGTAACTTGAATTTCCTTCCATAGGATATCATTGCCTGCTTTTTGCTGAAAAAGTTTCTAAGTGTTGATTTTTGAAACATACAAATATTCCTCTAAAATCAGCCGAAATCCGAATTCTGATTTACTCACCTGTTATCAGGAGAGACCTCAGTGCTGCATCTTTCAGCCCAGTACTGGTCCTGAAAAGTAATTTTAACCGTACTTACCAGTAACTTGAATTTCCTTACATAGGCTAACATTGACTGGTTTCACTTGGAAATTCTTCTAAGTGTGGAGTTTTGGAACTTTAAAATAGTCCTCTAAAATCAGCCGAAATACGAATTCCGATTTACTCACCTGTTATCAGGAGAGACCTCAGTGCTGCATCTTTCAGCCCAGTACTGATCCTCAAAAGTAATTTTAACCGTACTTACCAGTAACTTGAATTTCCTTCCATAGGAATCCATTGTCTGGTTTTCAGCAGAAAAGTTTCAAAGTGTCGATTTTCACAAACTACAAATATTCCTAAAAAATCGCCTGTATGACTTAAACGCATTCTTTCAACTGTTTACAGGAGATGCACCAGTGCTGGATCCAGGATCCAACACTGAGTAAGAAAAAGTAACGATAACAGTTTTTAACTTCTAAGTGAATTTCCTTCCATAGGATAACATTGGTGATTCTATGAGAAAAAGTTTCTAAGTGTGAACTTTTAAAGTACAATAATATTCCTTAAAAATCACGACTGTAACCAAAACGCTTTTACTCAACTGTTTACAGGAGATGTCCCAGGACTGAATCTAGGATCCAGTAATGTGGTTAGAAAAGTAATCCATAAAGTAACTAATTGCATTTAACTAGAAATTCACATTGAGCTGAATGTTGCATTGTGTTTGAAAATGTGTTGCCCATTGCAACAACTGTAACTACTGTACTTAAAAGTCTATTGCCTATGTGCAAAGTAATTAAACTAAAGTAATTCATTCTGAGAAAGTATTTTTTGTAATGTAATGTATAATGTAATTACAATGTAATTTAAAAAATAAAATATGTAAAAAAAATTGTTTCTAAAAATTTGGAAATCAGTATGAAAAATATTTATATAACAATTAATACATTTAAAAATTGTCATTTACAAAACCTTTGAAATTCACTGAAAAAACTGTAGGTTTCAGACATGTTATAGTTACAAATTAGCATTTAAAAAACCTTTGAAATTCACTGAAAAAACCATAGGTTTCAGGGACGTTATAGTTACAAATTAGCATTTAAAAAACCTTTGAAATTCACTGAAAAAACCATAGGTTTTAGGGACAGTTATAGTTAGTTGGACATTGCACTCGTACAAAACCCGTGAAATTCCCCCGTTATAGTTAGTCCAGCTAACTATAACTCGCGCCCGCAATGCACTGCTGATGACGTCACATATTACATCACTCATGACATGGTCAGTGACATCACTGATGACATCACTGATGACATCTCAAATGACATCACTGATGACATCATCCACGTGATAATCTGATGCACCTCCTCACACACTAATATAACCTTTGATACACCCACTTTAAATTACAGACTGCCATTCGCAAAACCATAGACACTCCAACACCAATAACTACATACCCACTCACTGATTCTTAGGTCTACGCACACATCCACTCACTCACCCGTACAGTCACTCATACTTACGGTCACTCAGTACAGGACTATCATATGCACTCATACTCCTATATAGACACTCAAACACCGCCACTCATCCATAGAGGTACTCACACACCTAGTCAGTCATGCAAATAATTAAACACACTACCATTTACTCACCTATACAGTTATACACACACCAGCTCACTTACTCATACAAATAGTAGCACATTCTTACGCTCTTATACAATCACTGATACAAGCACACACTCATCCATACAGCCACTATCACAATCACTCACTCTCGCTATAGCTATTTATATACTCCAACACACATATATACTGCCTTTCACATATGTAGTTACTCACACATGTACCACTGGGACATACATTCACTCACTAACACACTCTTACACACACTTACCCACCCATACAGTCTATCACAGTTGCACTCTTGAAACCATCCACCCAGTGAATCACCCACTCACACATCTATGCACAGAGTTGCACACACCCCTCCCACACAAACACTCAGGCACCCATACAGATACTCAGACAAGCATTCAATAACTCATATAGACACTCATGTAGCTATTCACAAACACATGCAGCCACTTACACAGCAACAGACAGACGGATACAGACATTCACCCAGTTTAGTCACTAACCCATGCATTCAGTAAGATACGTTAAATCACTCACTTATAGAGTCAGTCACGCACCTACTAAATCATCCATACAGACACTTACACACCCACTCATTCTTCAATACGTCTTTTCCTATATATATTAAAAATATTTAAACTTTACAGAAACACACAGTCACTGGATGATGTCATCAGTGATGTCATCAGTGATGTCATTTGAGATGTCATCAGTGATGTCATCAGTGATGTCACTGACCATGTCATGAGTGATGTAATATGTGACGTCATCAGCAGTGCATTGCGGGGCGCGAGTTATAGTTAGCTGGACTAACTATAACGGGGAATTTCACGGGTTTTGTACGAGTGCAATGTCCAACTAACTATAACTGTCCCTAAAACCTATGGTTTTTTCAGTGAATTTCAAAGGTTTTTTAAATGCTAATTTGTAACTATAACGTCCCTGAAACCTATGGTTTTTCAGTGAATATATATATATATATAACTTCCTACTATAACAATCTGTATGTATTACATTATTTATCAATGGTGAATAATAACAAAGATATTTGAAAGTTGACAAAATCTTTCTCTGACGAATACAGGTTGAGTTTCTCATATCAAAATGTCAATTTAGACCTTCATTTTTTTATTTTCTAATGTGTCCTGTACACTAGTAAATAACAAAATAAGTTTATGACTCTTTACATAAACTAATGTCTAAATTTAGAGGAAAAGGTCAAAGACCACAAATTAATCTCTGTAATATTCAGCTTGGTATTCAGAATGATGGTCTGTCTCTCAGAATCTTAGGGCCCGATTCCGATCTCGCTAGGAAAGCCCTCCGTACGCTCGGATCCGGAGGGCTTTCCAAGCGAGACATGCTCCGTGAGTCCGCACGAGCGAGTATGATGCTTCCGTATGCTTATGGACTTGGTTCGCTCGGACTCCCATTGAACTCTATGTGAGCGACCCTTGACCCTGCTTGGTAGGTCGCTCCCCCTCCGCACAGCTCCGCCTGTGTGTCCCTGCCCCAGCTGCCGCTGCTGAGGAAGTTCGAGGCCCTCCTCCACCCGCAGGCTACCACCTGCGCCTCATCCCTGGTGGCCAGTGGTAGGCCGTAGGTTTTTATATCTCTGCTTGCCTGAAGACCTGGCTCTTCGAGCAGTAGCAGCACCCCCCCCCCTCAGCGCCTTGAGACCCTCACGGGTATGTAGTGCGCTCTACAAATGCTTTGATTGATTGATTGGGAGCCCGTGTACAGACGTGTACACAGGGTCCCATAGCAGAAAAGGGGTGGGTGGGGAAAAGCGTACACCCTGTGGCGGGCACCCCATGGTGCCAGCCACACTGTGCATGCCTGGATCGGGGGGACCCATGGGCACACCCCCGTGACAGATTCGGAGTGCCCCGGGTGAAGGGGGGCCTGCTACGGCCCCCCAAAGTACGCTTCCGACAGCCGTTTTGTCTCGATGACGCGGCTGTCCGAATCGTGCATCGTACTCGCTCGGTCGGAATTCAGCTCCATAGCGCGGCACGATTCAGCTATGAACTAGTCGTACGGACAGGTTCGGGTCCCGGAAACAATTTGGTCGGCGGGTACGCGATCTTCGCATCATACTTGGTCGTTCGGACCTGTGTATGATTCGGTCGTAGATCACAGAAGTGTATGTGATGTAAATAGTTCAGTGGGTTACTGCTTTTGTCGGAGAGATCCTTTTATTGCTTGTATTTTATAAGTTAAAATCCTAATATAGAACAGTGAGCTATTAACTGACATCAAAAGCTGCGTGGAAACTGGAAGGTATTGGTTAAAGCGTTGATTTCTCCCCCAGTCTTTCATTATCCTAATGTTGCAAAATGGGTTAATTTGGGTAGAAATCAATTCTTATTAGTAAAGACAACCCCCAACCTTGTACATTTTAAATTCTGAATTTGTGCTTCTCCAGATCAAGCACTCTTAAACTATGCCCAGTATGCCCAGTATGAATGACATTTGACTCCTATACCTCGTGGTCCTCTTTCTTATGTAACATTTCCTATAGACTGCTTTACACACTTGTGATTCATTGTCTCTGTGTGATGGAAAGTGCTACGACACCCTACACTGGTAAGAGTAGCTCTATAAAACAAAAGTAAAACATGTGAGAGAGTGGTTATGGAGACTTGAGGGTCACTGTTAAAGGGTGGTAAGTGAGGGAATTAATGGAGAAGGAGGTCATGGGGGGCACCAACAAACATATTCTCACTGGGCGCCACCAGCGCTAAAACCGGCTCTGCTTGTTAGTAAATGGGATAAAAACTCCAGGATGAAATTAACTGACAAAATGTGGATGGGAAATATCTCAGTTCAGCAATGTATCCTTTTGAGGGGACAATTTTTGGCGAATTAATTTTATGCAAAATGGACATTTTACACCTAAGATGCTACACGAGTTTTACCCAAATATTGGAGGATGTGTACAATAGAAGTGGCGGAGTGAGGTGTTAGCCGTCATGGCTTAACACCTCACTCCGCACTTCTAAACGCAAGGCTGCACCATATTTACAATGATTTGGTGTAGCCTTGCGTTTCCCCCTGCGATGGCGCTACACTTAGCAGTGTAGCGCCAACGTAGGCACCCTTGCACCGTAGTGCAAGGGTGTCTGTGTGCAGCAGAGGATTGTTTATGTGTAGGAAGGTGTCCCTTCCTGCACATAAACAATCCTGAAATGCCATTTTGTCACTTTCATGTGTGCTGCTAATGCAGCACACATGAAAGTCACAAAATGGCATTTTTTTAAAAAGATTGTTCATGTACAGGAAGGGGGACCTTCCTGTACATAAACAATCCATGGCATTTTGCTTTTTCCATGTGTGCTGCACAAGGCAGCACACATGGAAAAAGCAAAAATGAGGAGAAATAATGCATTTCTCCTCGTTTCGCCAACTTAAGACCAGGTTTTACTTGGTCTTAATTTTGGCGCTGCCTTCTATGTACGCTGCCCTTGTACATAGGAGGCAGCGTCAAAATCAGTGGGTGTTGCGGTGGAAGGATCACCGCAACACCCACTGCCCACCCCTTTCACGTTAACCATAGCGTGAAAGGGGCCTTATTTACGAGGCAGCGTTAAGCCACGTTAAGTGGCTTAACGATGTCTTGTAACTAAGGCTAAGCCCCTATCGCCACCACGACGTCGATAAAAGTGACGTTGTGGTGGTGATAGGGGCTTGTAAATATGCCCCATTGTCTGTTGGCGACTGGTGACATATAATAGGATGTTGTCCCAAGCTACATGCTTTCTGAATTCATGGTTTTCAAACTATTAGCTTACAAATAAGGTACCATTTCAAACCTGATCCTTATATAATTCTGCAAGATGCTTCACTGCTTCTACCAGGTTTAGAGCATCAAAAAAGGAGATTTATATTTATAGCCATTTCTGTTGCATTCTCATTAATTACGCACCGATAGAGACCTTCATTAGTACCATCTTTAGTGACTGTAAGAAAAAGAGGAAAACATCTATAAGGCTATGTTATATGAATCATTTTATGCACTGAGACGGAATATTATTCAAATATTTTGAAATGTTTGCCGATTTTTCCCAGAATTAATTAATAGAATTGTATCCATGCTGCTGAATAATAATATAATGTAAAAGTATTTTTTATTTTGCTATAAACCATGAATAGAATGTATATTTTTTCTATTCGAATAAAAAAGGTATAAGCATGAGAGTCCCCTCCCTTTGGTAAGCCGCTTTTCTTCCTGATAAAGCAGTTTTAGATAAGATTAGCTGCATGTCCTTCACACCAATGCATAGAAGACATATACTCCCAGTGCAGATTCCGTGCAGTAATGCACATTTTATATATGCATACATTAGGGAAGCACCAGTGTCGGATATTCAATCAATCGCATACACATATCTTTGCTTTTCAAGCATGGGATTTCTATTTCATGTTTTCTAGAGAATGAACATATTGCACATTGTTTTGGGCAAGATGTTTATGCATTGCCGCTAATGTGTATCATTGTTTATACGTATAATTGATTTCATAAACATGCATTTTTGCACCGGTGATGTGCTATGTGTATGGGTTTGGGCCTGCACCCATGTGATGGCCCCGAATGTAAAATGTCTCTTTCTCAACCAAATGTCGTGTGAGACATTGATATATTCATTTCTTTGTCCTTGGTATTTTATAATGAATTATTTTGTATTCTGAGGATTTCCACTGGCATAATTTATGCAAACCAGTGTAGGATATGTGTTTTGATGAGATAAGTTTTCAGATGTTTTCAAACAATCCTATGAAACTTTGTGAATGGCAAGAAATAAGAACAGGAGTAGGTTAGGAGCTTTTTTTCAGACTTGAGAGGGTTGTAAGTCTGGATTTCTCCTTAGTTACTCAGCCACATACTTACAAAACCCATACTGTTAACTATTGTTAATTACACTAATATGCTTTCTTTTTTCTTTCCTTATTATCTTGCCCTAATAATGGTTGGACGTGGGCAACACAGTTTAACTCCATCTGCCATGTACTTGAGGCTGTAATGAGCCACATATTTTTGGAACATCTGCCCTGAAGAAGATAGATTTTTTTTACACATATAATAAAATGACAGCTGATTATTTTACTTGTGATTTTGAAATAAATAAAACATAATATTTTTGTATAGCTTAGTGGCATCTAAATACATGACGTTTTTTGTAACAGTGGCATTCCTAAATTGCAGGGGTTTAGACTGTAACTTATGGACTAATTTAACTCCTAAAGGGACCCTTTGAGTTGAAAGGTAGAGATTTACTCACTTAGGGCCCGATTACGATGCCATAAGAAACGGCTCCGACCCTTGGTCGGAGCCGTTCCTACGGCATCGTAATCTCCTGTTTGGATTAATTTCCGACCGGCCCATTTTGATGGAGTCGGTTGGAAATTAATCCAAACAGGATTTCTGAATGGCTTACGACGGAGAGCCCGTCTGCCATTCGGAAAGGGGCCTGTAATCCCAAGGGCGGCTCTTTCCGCCCGAGGGATTACTATGGCAGATTCCCACAGCCTTTCTGTGCCGGCCTTTATGACACAGAAAGGCTGTGGGAATCCGACTTTGGGGGCCCACAGCAGGGTCGCCATGGGTGCAAGGCCTCCGGATGGCAGCCTAGGGGGCACCTATGGTGCCATAGGTGCCCCCCTGTTGATCCCTTCACCCGGTGGCAGGCACCTTGGGGTGCCTGCCACAGGGTGCATGGATGAACTGCACCTCAGCTCTTTACAATGAGAGCATGCATTCCGGTCGGAATGCATGCTCCCATTGTAAAAAATAGGATTGCGACCTAACAGTGTTCGGTCGCATCCTACTTGCTGGGTTGGGATCGACGACAGGAGGTCGGTCGGTCCCAGTTCCCAAACGATGTCGGACGGACACAGGTCTGTCCGACATCGTAATTAGGCCCAAAGTCTTACATTTTGTGTGAAATTCAGACTTGTATGGAATTCACTCAATATAAATGAGGGAGAAGGGGCGCATATAGGTCCAGCATAGAGGCCCCAATAAATACAATGTAGCACTGAAGGAGTATGCAGTTCCTGTAGGGTGGGGAAAGAAAAGAAGGAGGCTAGGTTGGTCAACACCCTACTTAATGGAGTGTAGGTGTCTCCCAATTTGGGAAGTGGGGCCCTCACACACCCATTTGGGTGTCATGCTTCATCATAGGGCTTGCTCCTCGTCAGTCCGGCGCTGCAATGCCTGATGGGCACCCTATGAGGGGCTCTTTGTCGGAGATCTTTTTCCCAAGCCGTACAGGTGAGGTGAACCAGAGACCTATGCCACTTTGACAGGATGCTCATCCTTGGGCAGCCTTCCATCTTTGCTTATACCCATCGTGTTTTTATCTTCCCCCTTTCTCTCCTCAAAACCAGCATGACGTTAACTTTTGTAACGATCGTTGCTCTGCCTAACTTTTGATGAGGCGTGACTTGAACCCGAATTGGGTGAGTTCCATCGCGCCATTTCCTACGGTGGTTGGTTACCACCAATGACACCAATATGTTTTGTACATGTCACGCGTGCCACAAGTCTGCCTATTATGTTTGTCTGGCCATGCACCTCTTGAGTTGCACTAACCACTTGTGCATGTGTTTGTGGCATGTTATTAATTTAATTCTGGAGGCATTATTACTGTATGTGCATACCTTATTCATGTACCGTTGTTTTTTTCTCTCTGTTTTGAATCTCATTAGGTTGGTCCCATGATTTGTACTATTAAGGTACCTCATTGAAAGGTCATCAGAGTGATTGGTTCATTTTCCATAACCAACCACCCGTGTAGATAGTGCATCAAGATAGGTCCTGAAGAATTGCCGAGTGATTTACACACATAGGGCAAGAAACATGTTGACCATGACTACACACATATAGACACCTCCGACTATTATAATCGGCGGTATCCCTATTCTGGTTTTAATTGATACGAGTGGGCTCGCAGATTAAAATTCATTTTGGAGCACCACCTCGCCTCATTTTATTTCTCCTCACATCACCTCACATCTAAACCACTAGGCCCCTCACACGCACCTCACCTATACGGCTTGGGAAAATGATCTCCAAAAAAGAGCCCCTCATAGGGTGCCCGTCAGGCATTGCAGCGCCGGCCTGACGAGGAGCAAGCCCTATGATGAAGCATGACACCCAAATGGGTGTGTGAGGGCCCCACTTCCCAAATTGGGAGACACCCACTCTCCACTACTGAGTAAGGGTGTTGACCAACCTAGCCTCCTTCTCTTCTTTCCCCACCCTACAGGAACTGCATACTCCTTTGGTGCTAAATTGTATGGAATTCACAAAGAATTCTAAGAGCGCTTCTGGAAATTCGTTGATGACACACAGAATTACTTAAATGTGTTTCTATTTAAATATATGGAAGTGTACAGGCATAAATTACCATATGTAGAAATGAAACGCCGAGGTGTATTTGTTCTATTTGTTTTTCTTCTAAATACAGAGCTCATTTTTCCAAGAGAAAACCTCTTCAACTAGATTCCAGCATATTTAGGGTGTTTTCTCCCTTTTTACACCTTGAAAACTGATCTACTCTTGTCCTTGTGAGAAGTAAAGCTTTGATTATTTTTCTTTTGTAAATCAACATGTTGGATACAAATAAAATTGAACAAGGGCTGCTACAATGAAAGTAATTAATAAAAGCTGACGATTATCAGTAAAGATATTCTTAACAACTATGGGCCTGATTATGATGTCAAGGAGTCCGACACCGACGGCACGTCGGTGTCGAACCCAATGACACCTGACATAGCGGTCCGCCCGTCACATTATGGTGCAGCGGGCAGATGAATCGGGCTGAGGGATCATCTGCGGCACTTCCGACGGGGTCAAGGAGCTCGCCGGTGCGTCGGAAAGACAACATAATCCCTTAATGGCGGCAGCTCCGTCGCTGGGATTATGATGTGGTTTCCGACAGCCATTCCATGTCGGCCTTTCCAACATGGAGAGGCTGTCAGAAAGCGACATTGTGGGCCCCTTGCAGGCCCCCGCCCCCCTGGCCCTCTGCTATTGGACCTGTGGGACAACTATGGTGCCCCCTAAACATCCCTGCACCTTGTGTGGCAAGCTCCGTGAGGTGCCTGCCACACGGTGCTGGGATGTTCAAAAACATCCATTGTTCAATAGAAGCTTGTGCTGCGGGCCTTTTCTGCCCGTCGCACAAGCTTCCATTGAACAATGGATGTTTGCGACTGCCCTATGGGCGGTCGCATTGTAATACTTGGAACTAAGGTCGGGCGGTTCCAGTACGCTATGGTGTCTGGCGGACCGAAGTCCACCCGATATCGTAATAAGCCCCAATGATTTTTGTTCCTTAAATATGTTGTGGCAGCTCTTGCTGCATGCACCATAGTTACACATTTAACAATTGTCATGTCACGTCACGTTTTAAATCCTTGAACTCAATGTAAATTTGAAAAACAAAATGTTCTAATATTTAACTTTTTTCCTTTAGGATACTGGAAGAATTTATGAAATTTAAGGAACCGCTGTATAATTTGTATGAAGCGGTACTGCTGGATTACTATGTCTCGGGATTCTGGTGGGCCAAGGACATGAAATTTGCTCCCCCACAGCTATGTGGTTTCATGAACCTATTGCATTCCTTGATGGTAAACCTGGAAAGTAAGTAATTCAACAAAATACAAATGCACCTGTGGCCCAAATATGGTTCAGGTGTATTTAGGTGTATATGAATGAATTACTTGGCCTAAAAGCACGCATTTGTGTCATGTGAAAATTAGCGTCCTTTTTCTTAGATTGGTTCAAAAAATGGTTCTTTTAAGATATTGACATTGAGGGCATATTTTGTTTACTCATCATTACAGTCTGAAAACACTCTATCCCATCATTTAATGGGATTGGATCGTCCCTTGGGGGAATTCTTGGCTTTACACCTACACACCCTCTGGGTACACTTAGAGTAGGGTTCGCATAGTAGGAGTACACTAGATTACTGTCTTGTTTATATGCCTGCATTTATACAATTGTTTAGCATCATGGTAGAAGTATATCTACTATCTACGCTCTTGGTGCTTGTAATCACGTTTATCTGCTTCTGTCTACTAATCATTGCAGCACATGTGTTTTATGCAAGAATAGCGTTGGTTCAATAAATATTATTTAAAATGTCCCACTGTGTATTCTCTGTATAATTCACTGAGCATAAGTGAGCATGAGTGACTGAGCGAAAGGTTTTGTACTGTTTACATGATTCCTGAGGAATCAGGGTTGTCATGTTCAGTGGTTGCCAGAAACCATTCGCTCCCTGGTAGGTTAGGGGGGCTTACGGTGGCACTATGAGCTAGCTGGTCTATAGGCCAACATATCCTGCAGGTGTGTCTGGAATCAGTCTTGACACCACGCCCTTAGTTTATGTTGTCTGAACAATGCGCAGATCCTCCGGATTCGTAGGAACTACACGACATGGCACCGCCAGCGTTAGTTAGGCTCCTATTTAGCTGTCAAATCTGAGAAGTTCAGTCGGCTTTCTCAGAGATCCCAACTCATATTTTAACCGGAGACGTCCATAGTGGGAAGGGAAACAAACCCGCCTCAGCTGAGTAGGCATACCCTATGTATTGGCTGAAAGTTAATCAAACTTGGAGGATTAAAGGTTCCCACACTGTGCATACCATATCTCTATAACAATTTGACTAAATACTACTGCTTTAACAATGACCCAACAACTAGATGAGAACGTTGGAGAACAGTTAGTTGAACTAAATATTTCAGAAAATTGCAGACAGGCAGTTCCCATGAAATTACTACAACATGGCCTCCAGGCAATGGGTGGAGATGTTACCTTCGTGGTTGAGGCACACGAAGCATTCAGGGCAGAGGTATTCTATTCTTGGGTTAAATTCCCGCCTGCAGATGCACACACAAGGTTATTTCATGAATACACTGAAGATGAACCACCTGATGAGTATTTTCCATACGTGGACTTAGAAGTCCCATTAACATACCAAGAGCACATTAATTGGTTAAAGGCGCCCTACCCCATACAACAGAACATGTGAGACTCGGTCCGCTTAGCAGAGACAGAGCGTCTTGGCTGGTCTTAACATCATACACACTGCATCCAGACGTTGCTGCCTTAACATCAGCAGGAATGCGCAAACTTTACAGAGATCTAGTTAAAATTTACAGAAATCGTACTCAATATGTAATGAGAACATAGACAGTACAACCTGTGGGGGCTGCTCAGGCTACACAACCACACATGGCTACCTCAGGTATTAGCCCGCAAACACTAAATGCCATCATGGGAAAAGTTCCCACCAGCCGGGAACAAATCCTGTTCTGGATAGCACAAAAAACAGTACAGCTTGAAGCAGTTTTACCCCATATGGGCGCACATGAAAAACACAAAATACGGACATTTTGCTTGCCAATGGGAATGGCTCCCCAATTAGAGTATTGCGCCACTTGGGGTACAGTCTTCGCTTCCGTATACACCAGAACACATAGTACCCCTTCAATAGTAGTCATATCAGATTTACTGAAACAGATTCAGAATGAGTACGGGCAGAGTCAGCCTTAGATCTGGGAATGAAACTGATGGGCAATTTTTTGCCCAGGTATCTACCATTATGTTGAGTAACTTAAAAGGGGAGGCAGCAGCGATGGATATACGCCAACGCCTGAGGGAATTCACTCCTGCACAGCAGGAGCACGAATTACCTAAGATTATCGAAGATACATATGCCTCTCTAGGCAGAGATAATCTGGGAGCCAAACCTGGGAAACCAATAGTAAAGAGTAGCTCTGAAAGAGATAACTAAGCTAAAGCACCGATTCTTCAAAGAAGAAATGGGATAATAAACAAATAAATAAACAAAACAAAACACAGTCACGGGTGGGTCTCCTCAACAGGAACACACCGACCGGAGATATAACTTGCGAAACCGTGACAATATTGGAAAGCCTGATAGGTATCAGGATACTGATACACGTTCATCTTGTTCCTTTCAGGAAGCATCCCAAAAGCATTCAGATAGAGACGGACGGTCAGAGTACAGATCAGAAGAGCGAGTCAAGCAGAAAAGGGAGACACACCGCACTTTGGATTACATCATTAAACAGGAAGAAAAACAAAAGACTTCAAAACATTAGTTTAAAAAGAAGAAAGTAGCCAGGATTAAAATTAGAAATGCCTAGGCTACTGAGGACTCTGCTTCAGAACGGTGAATGGGCAGTTAGTATGCTGGACAGCGTGGCCAAAGTCACCATAGCTCGCCAGAACCTGATGGACTTTCTGGGGGTAGTAGCGCTGAGTGAGCACATCACCGTCGAAACACCTGATACGAGGGTGAGTGTCCCACATTGTTTATATACAAAATAATGCTCCAAATGGAGGGGGACATACCCAGGAAAGTGAAGGGTCTCTTTTAGGTGAACCTGACCTACGGATATGACATTCTTCTGGCCGAAAAGGATTTACCACCTGAGTTTGTAATGTATTGCCCAAAGTCAGAAGAAGTTATTTTACCTGCTTTTTCTGATCTTATACCAGAATCAGTTAAAAATTCATACTTGCAGGAGTGGGCACTAGCGTTAGCTCCTGCACTTTACCGCAACCATGTTGGGTGGGATGATGAGTCACCTCATCACAAAGTCTCATTAAAATAATTTCCTCAACTTCGGAGACAATACCCAATTAAGCATCAGGCAAAGAAACAAATCAGGGAGATCATAGATCAACTTGAATACCAGGGTGTGATTGAGAATTGCTCCTCACCTATGAATAAATCCTTTGTTTCCCTTAATGAAACCTGATAATTCATATTGTCTAGTCTTATATTACAGATATTTGAACCCATCCCCACACACATTTGCAGTACAGAATGCACACAGTGCCGCGCAAATAAATAACATTGTGCGGAAAAAGTCCAAAACAACACTGGACATCTCAAATTGATTTTTCAGGCAAAATATAGTGCCTGGAAGCAGATATTTGACAGCATACTCTGCGCTAGGCTCTCAACGCCAATTTTGTCGATTACCCAAGGGATATAAGATCATCCCCGGGTTGTTTTCAGCCAGGGTAACAGAGTTGCATCAAAATTTTGATGAGGAGGCATTGCCCTATGTAGATGATATCTATCTGACGGACGATGAATTAATGGAACACTTGACCAGAGTGAACCACATAATCCTTTGATTTGCTCACCTGGGTTACAAATTCAATTTAAAAAAAAAGATCAAAAATTGCCCACCTCAGTGTCCTATTCCCAGGGTACGAGTTGTCAAGTGAAGGCAAAAGCCTGGCGGCACAGTTTTTAGAAAAATGTGCAGTGCTCCAACCTCCAACAACTCTGAAAAGACTACAATCTATTTTAGGATTCTTGAATTTTGGCAGGACATACATTTTGGATTACGCAGAAAGAGTAAAACCTTCCTACGACTTAATTAGACCTGATTTTTCAGTACACCATTGGACACAGGAACATACTGATATCCTACATTTCATGCAAGCTGACATGATAGCTTCCAAACATTTACACACGTGTTAACACGACTAATCTGGTGATCCGCATAGTCGCGGGACCAACCGGGTACACCTACATTACTATTAATGAAGGCGATAGAGCACCTATTGCATACAAATCACATTTGTACACGAACGCGGAAATGCGTTTTGCACCAACAGCAAAAATACTCACAGCAGTACAGACTGCTGTAGTGAGAGAGAGAGAGAGAGAGAGAGAGAGCACTAGCACAGGGGAAACGCATAATTGTCATAACCCCAGTACCGACCTTGGAGGCCGTTACAAAAGCAAGCATTCTGAATGCTAAAGCATTGCATCCACGATGGATTCAATGGGCTAACTCTCTCACTGCAACAGATGTAGATTACAGATTTGATTCTACATTACAAACACAAGCATTCCTGCAGTACGAACAAGAATATCCTTTACCGAATGAAATAATGCCTCTACATCGATATGAATGTATCATTTATACAGATGGATCTGCCCAGCCGGCCGTAGGAACGGAACAGCAATATTCCGCGGCATTCGCAATTAAAAAAGGGTGCATGCAGGATGGAAAGTTTCTTCCTGGAAAAACACACACAGTCTCTAGGAGACTGTACGGCGCAGCTGGCAGCACTAAAAGCCCTGATACTGGCACTTCAAAATACGGATCATGAATTCCCCACACTCATAGTGTGTGATTCATTTTACTGTGTCCAGTCCTATAATGAATATATACATCATTGGGGCCAGAATGGATTTAGGAATTCCAAAGGTTGCACAGTAAAGCACAAGATGCTCTGGGAACAAATGGCGAAGCTGAAAGAAGGCGTGCCATGGGCTCATGTTATTCATACATTGAGTCATCAACGTGTTGGTGTTCACGTTGAAGGGAATTCAATGGCGGATGAGACCACCAAGGCAACAGTGCGTACTGCTGCTGTTGCTGCAATAACTTGCTCTAGCAAGGGAATAAACGGGACAGCTATGATAGCTGTCAATGCCTCGCGCAACAGCTCAGCCCAGCCGAAAGGCTTTCCACTCAAGTACTCATAAAAATTTGATGCACAAAACATACTGTATGCTTAAATTCCAGGAGTGGGGGATAGAGTAATACCAAACACTGATCGCAGATTGGGATTAATACTAGCTGCACATGAGGGTCTGGGTTCAGCACATGCAGGGATCACTGCTACAGTTTCATTACTAAAACAGCACTATTGGTGGCCGAGTCTAACTAAACAGACCAAGGACTTTGTCCTCAAATGTGACATCTGCCAGCAGATGAAGGGCTCCACTGTAGAACGTCCACCACAAACACCTTTATTGATCTCAGACAAACTTCTCTCATGTGTCTATTTGGATCACTGTGTCCCCTTACACTCTGACGGGGCTTACAAGTACATCTTGGTGGCACTGGATTCATGCGCTAGATTCTTGTGGGTTTGGCCCCAGCGCTTGGCTGAAGCTCGAACTGTTATAAAGGTTTTGCTAGTCTTTATCGGGACATATGCAATTGGCACACTACATTCCGAACAGGGCATGGCGTTTAGTTCTTGGGCTTACAAAGAAGCGATGGGAAGTCTGGGAGTGGCCTTGCATTACTCTTCCCCCTATCATCCTGCGAATTCGGTAGTCGAGAGGAAAAACCGTGACTTAAAGCAGTTCTTAACAGCAATGTTATTAGGCTTGGGTGGCAGTTGGGTCAATCACCTATATGGGCTCCAGAGGGGACTTAGCAACATGCCGAGAAAATCCCTGCCAAGAGTTCCTGTTTGGGGTAAGGATGAGGGTAGCAGACCTCAAAAGTGTCAGCACAGTGGCGGCTGAAACACCATTTGACATCAATGATCATTTGGATGTTTTACAGGACCTAAAAGAATACAGAGCTTTACAAAGCAATGTACAAGTAAAACGTGCCACCACTGGGGAAGTGAAAACGGTAACGGCAAGACCTGCCTGGGTCCTGTAGATTGGGGACCTGGTCAGAAAAAAAATCATGGCCAAAAAAGAATTTGGGCCATCTTACAGAGCGCCTGTACCTGTCCTAGCTGTCGAAGGAACCAGAACTCTCATTCTTACGCCTCTTGCTGGCGTCGAGACTAAATGTTTGTCTCAATTGAGCTGATCAAACCACACTATGTGGCCGATTCTCAACAGTAGGCCATGTTGGCTCCTGGGTAGCTGCCGTACTCCTCTCGCTACCATACAGGAAGTTCAGATGGAAGCTTTAATGACGTCTGAAGACTCCACTTTTCAAGACAAGCTGTCAACGAAAATGAGATGATGCTTCTCCCTATTGAAACAACTGTACAGTTAACAAGTACAGAAATTTCCATTAAAACAGGCATTTACAATGCAATAGGTCTCGCATTTGCGAGAGTTTGAGCTATTGGCATTGTAAATGACAATGCCTTTTATTTATGTGTTTTGAAAACCTGTAAGCGGTGCTTAAACACGCACTTTGTACTTATAGCCATTGCTTACGAGAAGCAAGGCTAGCAGAAACTGCGCCTCTTTTACTGCCATCCTTGCTTCTCTAGTGCAGAAATTAACAGTTATGCAACAATCTACAAAAACAAATATGATTTTTTGGTATGTACATGAGCAGATTTTACATGTCCTTAGGTCGAGAAATATTAGAGCATTCTAAAAAAGCCATTGAATGTATGAAACCACCACAAATTAACATAAACTATTGAAAACATTCCTTCATATATGAAAATGTGCATTCTTGCTGAAAATGAAACTGTGTTAAGGCCCCTGAAATTTGGTACCCCTCGGGATGTTTTAAGGGAGGCTGGCACCCACTCCAGCATTGTGCCTTCTTTTCATACTGCAAGCACAGTAGGGTCAGCAACTGGTCTCAAACCCGAACTGTGTCCTGCTAAACACAGACTTCCAGAACATCCAGTGGCTTTGTTAACTGGACTTGAGTGAGATCCATGTTCCAGTTTTTCTTGGTGGATTTTTGAGCTGTGTTTTGTTGGGATCTGAACTGAGTTGGTTATCCATGCACCTGGAGCTCCAGCCATATTAGGGCACTGACCAGATCTATCTAGATGGATACATTGCTTCTCATCGTCTGGTCCTCTCTCCCATCCTCTGTCCAGCTGACCACTTGAGAGTTAGCAAACAGGACCCAGGAATTCCTGCTGGCTTCTATAACACCAAAAAGCTTCACCGTCATTAAACACTGCCCATATGCAGGGACAATGTTTTTCTGAGGTAGCGGAAGGCACAATTATCTGGCAGGGATGCCTAAATACAGCAACAAAGTGTATTTATACAGAATAATGAGGCAGCCGTATTATTTTGCTATTTTGTCATATTCACATATTGTCTGTTCAAAGGTTTCATTCACCTTAGCACGTTTTCGATACCGGAATGCGTCAATCAGCAACTGAAAGGTGACCAGTTAACCTTAATAAATAATCTTCCAGTGCACTCCACCATGCGTGACACTTTTTAAAGTAACATTTAATATTTATGAGCTAGACAATGATTTGCAGAAGTCGGCAATTTGCGCAATACATACTACATCTTTGGATATGTGTCAAATGCCCTTATTCCATAATTGTACGGGAAACACAATGGTAGCAGAGGAAAATGCCTCTCGCATTGTGCCAGGAGAAATATGCCATGAGAATGCTGTGCAGAGAGAAAAGATATGCAGTTGATTACTGTGCCAAGATACATATGAGCTAGGATATTATGCCCGGAGAACTAGGGCCCCAAAATATAATGGAAACTGACTAATCCCCAAACAGAGTCTGCCTCTTCTACCTCCCATTCCTCAGCAGTGGGACAGGCTCAAGGCCAACACTGGGTCTATGATGAACAACTCGCCTGCAATTTTATATAGTGCGAACTCAACCCGAAGGTTTCAGAGCGCTTTACATGAGCACCAGATCCATTACAGACGGACACATTCATTTCTGTAGGTACAGGAAGTTAAGTAATTTGCTCAGCATCACAGGATGTTGAACCGACGCCCAGACTCGAACCTGGTTCCCCAGCTCCAAAGTCGAAAGCTTTGGCTGTTATGCCACTTGCCTAGCACTGGAGAAAGCTTTTATCCAGTTTTCTTCCAAAGTGCTGAACCCCTGGGAATTCAGCTGCTCTACTAACCCATCTCTTTCCTGAATTAACTATGACCCCCCAAGGAGTAGGGACACACCCTGATTAGTCACAGACTTCTGTGAACCCACAAGCGACATTTATGCTCAGGATCTCACTGAGGCACTAGAACGACACGCCCTTCCATGCTAGTCTATTTAGGGCTCACGGACCCAGAAACACATTGAGTGGTACGACCAAGAAAAGCCACGATTTCCGTAATAATAATAATACTTTATTTATATACAGTGCTACAATGCCACTGAATTGTTGATACACCGTTACTAACTACCGCGAATGAACTACATTTTTCTAACTGCTGTATCGGTCTCATGAAAATGAAAGGCAGTGTCAGTCCTGCTCGGAGACAAACTGGCCTTCTGTTTATGCGCCTGGGCAGGCTAGCGGCTCTGCACCAGGCTCGTTTTTCCACTGAGCTAATTTACAACTCATACGGCCAGCACGGCCTGTACAGCCAGTCCTAGCTCAAATACAGCATTCCTGCCTGGCCTCTTATTCGCCGTGCAGCTGACCAACTACCACAAACTTCCAAAAGACATATTCGAAAGAATTACCCCCTGAATTCTCAAGCCTCGACAAGAAGCAACATTCCCTCCTGCTCCTTATCGCCCCCCTCCCCAAACAGATGTTTTCTGTCTGACTTGTGTCGTGCCTGAAATGATATATTTACTTGCCAAAATGTTTATTTATTGTTGATTCTTTTTGCTTTTGATGGCGCCATACGTGAGGCACTGCACCTACTATGCAGCATTTTGTGACAAATTTAATTGGTACTAGAGATAAAGTTGGAAATAAGAGATTCGGCCTTCTTAGCGCTTCTCCGTATTAGCAAACAAAAAACGTTTGTACGCAATTGCAGAAAAGCATCAGCAAGAGCAAGAAGATAAAGGCACGCAAGGAGCGTGCGCGTCCCTGCTCGCTCCCGAGGCAATACTCGATTGGAGTGAACTTCCCAGAAAAGGTGGGACATGCAGCCACCATTAACCATTTGCAGGCTACGATTTTCAAATGACACACCCAAAAGCCTATCCAAAACGTGGGAGGGGTCATACCCCACAAAGTAGAGAGAGATCGCCTACAGCGCAAGCGCTGTTTAGGCTCGACCTAAAAACTGACGACGTCTATGTCAACATGCCACAGATCACGTCATCTCCCAGTTCTACAAAACCTGCTGAGCTGCCAAGAATAGACCGGATGGTGTCTGGCAACTTCTTGCATTATGACGATTTCTCATCAGATCCAAGTGAGCCTGATCTGCCGATACCGCCTCTCCCTTTCAAGCTTCGAGTATATGCCTTCTATCTTTGGCTGAAAAAGACTTACTTCGTTGTTCCCTGGATACATCTATGGATTACAATTGGCTCACTTTTCCTGGTACTTTGGATTGGTATAGTAACTGTCTTTTTCCTACTTCTGAATGGACGCTTTCTCCCAGAACGCTCTGCAGTACAACTTGGGAACTTGGTTCTTAAGCCACATGCATCATCATACCGTGAACTAAGAGACTTGTCCCTGGTGAACCTTTCAGCGGTTCCAGTTCCTGAAGGAATTGTATGGGGCAGTGTATCGTATGATGTATATGTTCCTACTGAACTTTTGAAAATTACTTATTTGTTCAAAATTTCTTTAAATTACATTATCACCTCTAGTACTTTCTCTGATGATTGGGACACTGAAACTGTGCATAATTTGCTTTCAGATTCAGAGCAATCAGCTGCATTTTCAAACAATGAATTGAATGATGGCACAAGTAATTTTGGAGACATGTTCTGTTACCAGCATTATGGTCACCATTATTTACATAAAGCTAGTATCCCACCCGCTGTTTATAATTACAAACAATGGGAACACTGCCAAAAGGTAGTTCAAAGACTTTTGCACAGAGGTTTGCTTATTTTTCAGGCTTTGAAATATCAGACTCAGCCTCATATTACTATAGGCTTGCACCTACACCTGCAAAGAAAAATATGCTAACAAACACCAAGCTGATATACTCTGCTTCCTTTACTTCCCAACTTTCTACACAGTGTTTCGACTTTTGGAAAGACACAATAGACACAAACTCTATCTGGGGGACAAAAGATTGGCAGGTTCAGGGGACAGGGGCCTTATTTAAAGCATGCCTCATACCAAACCGAATGATTTTCCTGAACAAGACAGTGCAACAAAATTCATGTCTTGGTATAGCAAAAACAAAGGATTTGAACACACCTCATATTCCCGCATTCTCACATTTTGAGAATAAGCAGCACTTTACACACTTTAGTCAGGATACACTAGACACCATGATACGTATTGGTTCTTTCAATTCTTCGGACCCCAATTGGAAGGGTTGGTTGGTTTGGCCTGTGGACACAAATGGGTGTCAATCTAGATTCCTGGGTAACACACGAAGGGTTTAGGAACAATAGGCTTGATCAAACATATGTACAGACAGAACACTCGGGGGTGGTGACGTCATATAGTGTTTGGAAGTTATGCCTAGGTTGGCTAAAGACCTCAACACTCTCCCAGGTGAAACAACACTTGTCCCTTCTTTCTGATGACATGGATCTCACAGATTGTTTACTAGGTCCCCGGAACCCACGTCAAAAGTGCTTTTTGTACGGAATATACAATGATCTATGGAATATTTCTCAACAGGATCCTGCTGAGAGATTGCGTGAGATTGATAGGGTTAATTTAGAAAAGGCTTTGGCTGTGGTTGACAATGGCATGACTACTTTATAATCCAGAATTTATTCACTGGGCAACATAGTGTCTTCCGCAATCGACATAATACAACAAGACATGTCTATATTACAGCATGGACAGTCACAATTACGGTCAATAGTAATATTGAGCTAGACGTTACAATCGTTACGTTCTGGCCACGTGCCATGGCGTTACATCAACAGTACGAATCTGTTTTCCGCATACGATCTAGCAGAAAGACAGATGACAATGGTGTGTAGAGATGCGAAATATACCATGTTACACATTGAAAAATTAGACCAATCACATTTCATCATGGCTGAGACACCATCAACTGACTGGATAATCCATGGTTACATCACCCTAGCAGTCACGACCTTTCAATTCCAATATTGTCTCCAATACGAACAGGTAGGTAGATATGAAGCGCTAGGAGAAGGATATGTGCACAAGTATTGGAATTGACGTTCAGATTTAGATGCAGGAGTGGGGACACAGAAGTATTTCTTAGTGGCTCTGAATGTGAAGACGCATTAAGCGGTTCCTTGGTTTGCAAGGACATTTCTCTCCATGGAGCATGCAATGCTTCAATGGAGAACTTGTCTTGTTATCTGAAGGTACACCAGCTGCTGTGGTTCATCCTATGTTCAGGCTGCTCACGAATAGGAGCTATTTGATGCTGCATGATCAAGGTTGCTGTAGAATGGAACCGGGCAACGCTTATCTACTGACGGTTAATTCCATAGTCACTTGTTGTACACAAGTACTGTTTCCACCTGCCCGTACAGTTAGGGAGGCAGCCCTATGGCCTTCGATAAATGTTTCCAACATAACATTTGACTCCCTGAGCAAACTGAAAGCCATGCTTTAACAGAAGGATGTGGACTTAACTTCAGCCAAAGAGACATTTGATCTCCAGGTTGCAAGGGCCTCGTCTGAGATACAGACACTACTCCACACTAACTTCCCGCTGCATTTTGGGGAGCTGGTTGATCGTATCTTTAACATGTCTGATACGAAAGGAATAGTGCACTTTTTAAAATGTATCAGTTCTGGTTTGGTTAGAACCTTTCAGACGATATTCGGAGTTATGCCATCTTTCATACACTCCATGTTGGGAAGCGTTTTTGGAGGGCTCCTGCTTGTCTTGCTACTTGAGGTGGGAATACTGATTTTATTCTATCTGCTCTGCAATGGATGTGCCAGTTCAACTCAGAATGTAGACGGCACTGTTAGTGCTGCGTTGCCGTGAGCGCATGATACACTGCTTCGGCACACCTCAGCTTCAAGGACTGAATGAGCACTGGTTCTTGTCGTTCAGGCCGGTCTGGCTTGACTGCATTCAACCTGTCTTCTGATGCCTGCTTTGTAGCCAAGAAGGCGTCCTGGATGTATGTCTTGGATCAAATTTGGTTGCACCACTGGACATTGAAGTACTGATGGACCCCTTAAAGGCCTATGCGTATTGCTGTCCCCAGCATATTCCATTGATGATGAACGCATTCGTAGAGCCACCCTGGGATGCTTCAGCTCCTAGTGATGTGAACAACGCCTCTGCGGACAACTTGTGGGACACGGCACCTCCCTCAGCTGTTGTTGTGGGAACTGGATGGAAACACCTTTGCTCCATAAACATGCTACGAGGTGCGCCTCTGGGAACATCTGCGGATGTGGGCAACAACAATGTTGCATCTACCACTCGGAACACATAAACAATTGGCCTTTTTCTGTGTGGGAACAATTTGGTCTCTTTTTAAACAAAATGTACCTAAATAGTTTTTTATTCTAGGCACCATGGCTTTCTGAGTGCTTAGGATCTCAAATAATATAATGACTTATAAAACTTTTTACATATTTTATTGGGAAGCCCGCTTTTAGAAGCTTTTAAAAAGTAGTTTTTTAACATTTTAAATCTGCCTGATGGCTTCTTAGATAGATTTTTATATATCGACCCTTTGTATGACGAGTGGGTGTTATATTCCCGGGTTAGGCCCATGTAGCAAAGCAGCTAATTTCTCACATTGTCCTCACAAATAACATTTCCAAGCTGTGAACTTTAGCATACATTTGCACACTCGACAATGTTGGATTAGTTTGTCTGAAACTAAACTTGTTTTACATCTAGCTTCACACAACATAATCACAACGCCCTGAACATCATGTACAAGGTCTCGTTCCTTACTACGTATAAATGGCATCACTATCTTCATCCACGGGGAGACAGGGCTATATACATATCCACAACATCACTAATCTATGCATACATTGCAAGGCTGCTTTCTATTATAAAAGTTAAGCATCCAGATAGATTAGTAGAGGAGGTACTTCCAATAACACTGAGGGTCCTTGCATGCTGAGAAATCACAACGCAGCAACCTGACACCTCATGAGGGGTGTCCAGTTCGTGACCAAGACGGGGTCCTTCACTCTATCCCATCAGGTAAAGGGGTTGGATCGTCCCTTGGGGGGATTCTTGGCTTTACACCTACACACAATCTAGGTACACTTAGAGTAGGGTTCGCATAGTAGTAGTACACTAGATTACTGTCTTGTTTATATGCCTGCATATATACAATTGTTTAGCACCATGGTAGAACTATATCTACTATTTACGCTCTTGGTGCTTGTAATCACGCTTATCTGCTTTTCTCTACTAATTATTGCAGCAAACGTATTTTATGCAAGATTAACATTGGTTCAATAAATAATATTTAAAGCGTCCCACTGTGTAGTCTCTGTATAATTCACTGAGCATAAGTGAGCATGAGTGACTGAGCGAAAGGTTTCTGTACTTTCTCCATGATTCCTGAGGAATCAGGGTTGTCATGTTCAGTGGCTGCCAGAAACCATTCGTTCCCTGGTAGGTCAGGGGAGCTTACGGTATCACTGAGAGCTAGCTGTTCTATAGACCAACATATCCTGTGGGGGTGTCTGGAATCAGTCTTGATACCAAGCCCTTAGTTTATTATGTCCGAACAATGCGCAGGTCCTACGGAATGGTAGGAATTACATGACAGCATGCCATGATGTTTTCAAATGTAGTGAGCTGGAGACTAGCACTTGGTGGCTATTAGATTAAATAAAATGGAAGGATGCCATGGCTTAATGGTGTATGTTTATGACAAGCTCTTTGTTACCATTTACCTGCAATCTGACAGTCACGACGAAGTGCTATCATATTTATACATTCACCTCTTTACCTCAAATAGAATATTTGCTCTCTAGAGTATCATAAAAACTCTTTGGTTCTCTTATTGTATTTCTTTTTACTGCTTTGTTTGAACTCTGAAGAATAAAAGGGAACATATTATCCACTAACATAAATGTATATCATTGCAGCAAAGAAAATGTCATTAGAAGACAACATAATAGAACTTGCAAGAGCAATGGTTGGAGTAGGGCAGTCAGGAGCTGAAAAAGAACACGAACTTGACGTTCTCAGCATTGACCAAGCAAAGGATGTAATAACCTATCTAAAGAGCAGGTATGATTGTCTTACATCCTCAGTTTTCAAATGCAAGCAAAATCACAAGACATTGTTTCATCATTTAGGAAATATAAACAGGTTTTCTACAACAAACTATCCATAGTGGCTGACAGGCAATTCATAGATTTAAGTTCGCCCCAAGCACATTATTGCATTTCTGGGATAAAAGTCTCTTGAGTTGGATCCCGATAGATGCAGTAGAGTAACAGATAGTGAAATAAACAGCTAGAAGTGTCACTAGACATTGTGATAGACAAACACAAAGTCAATAAAAACATAAAATGTTGGTAAATCTCCTGATTCTAGTATGCTGTTTATTAAAGCTCAACAATGTATTATTTCATTAAAGACAAACAAGTATTACAAACATTTTTCTATTTTACTTCCTGATATTTGGTAGAGTCAGGGACTTGTATGATGTTTACATAATTGCTCGATGTTTCATATCTGAAATCTTGTTCTTCAACACTTCGCACTTTTGTTTGGCATTCTGTCACCATACAACTACAGCATACTTTAAATAGAGTTTAAAAAGACAGACCTAATAGAAGGGGGTATACAACCATGCATGAGAATCAGATGTAGCAGATTCCCTTTTCTTTCCCTCCATCGAACTGCTATCAATAGCAATCAAGCTTAAACCTAATAAAAACGTCTTCTGGCACATTCCCTGTGTCTCCTGGTCGTGTGCAGGTCTTGAGCGGTCTTCTCCGTTCATTGTTCCCGTGGTTGCAGTTTCTGTCGACGGCGGAATCATGAGGGGTGAAAGAGGACGCGGTCGTGGATGCTTCGGTGCCAGGGGTGGCCTTTCAACCGGGTAAAATTCTGCAACAGTTCATGGAGTATTTAAGACTTTGAGCAGACCCATGAAAGTATGGTTATATGGCACTGATTATTGCTGATGCGGTGCCTGTTGATAATAAGGAGAGCTTCAGTAATAAGGCCGACTTCATCACCACGGCGATCTTTATATGAGCATTGACTGTCCCCAAAATGGCGCCCGTGACTCAGACCCAAAACAGTCCCCCGAGACCAGGCCTTTCATTGGGGACGGAGTCCGTGACTGGGAGGTACGTTAGACATTTGCAGCAGCTGCGCACCGTCCCTCTGTATACAAAACACCCGTCTGAGCGAGATGACCCATACCAGTCACCACCAGGGTATTTCTCCTATGCCGCCGCCAGCGATATCCACTTACGACCTCTGGGAGCTCTGAGACCCCGGTTCCTGGTGGAGGCAAGGAGGCTTTAACGGCAGCTGACCTCTGTCCGGGTAGCAGCATCACTATTTGACCCTTGACCTGGGGGCGAGCAGGAGGATGAGGCGGTAGCTTCCCAGCAACACCGTGACCAGTGCTCTCGATGGAACTTTGACGATGCCCCCTGGGCGGAAACCTAACTGTCTGTACTTACCGCGGTGCCCGAGCAACCTTGACCGAGGCCCTGTGGAGCTGTCCTATGCAGCTATAGAGGAGTTTGGCTCTGGTTCACCCCTCGGCCGTCACCTACCCAGCCGGACATCGGACATTGTTTTCCTCGCCTCCCCGTTGTGTTTCCTACCTGCTTCCCTTACCCCTGTTCACCATTCCCCCTCTACCTTTTCCCTCCCTATAAGACATGTGTAAGCGCTAATAACTCACATTATTGTGTAATCTCATGTTTTTTTCTCCTATGTCTATACTTGGCTATGTAACTATGTAACCTGTAACTCGCTATGTATCTATGTAACCTGTAACTCGCTGATACTCATGTAAAGCGCTCTGATACCTCCGGGTCTAGCCAGCGCTTTATAAAACTTTGCAAATAAATAAAATAAAATAAACATTATCTACTGCCATCCTGGACTTAATTCCTCTTCTTTGTCCACTGAACTTCAGTGATCTCATCTCATCTGTGCTATTCACTGTTATAGGAATCTCATCCTCGGTGTCTTCAACATCAAATTGAATTTTATTGATAATCCAAGCACTTCAAGACTATCAGAATTCTGCTCATTTCATGACCTCTGTAACTCACATCATTCTTGACCCACAACAATGGAAATATGATCACCTAATTATTACTCGCCCAGATCTCTTTATCCTTGAAAACTCAATCAAACTTAACAGTTCTGACCACTACTCTCTAACTTTCTGCACTGCTCCTCTGAAGCGAGACAGAAGAGGACAAACAAAACCAACAACAATTATGAACGATAATTTACAAATAAGAGACATTTCCATTGTTGAATTCTCAGAAAAGTCATACCCATTGCTTTAGAACATACCTTCAGAAGATCTCTTGAACTATTTTAAATCAGTCACTCTAAACATTATAAATTGAATGGCACCACTTACAAAACAGAATAAACCTTCAATCTCAGGTACACACAGAACCAACTAAAAAGATAACTTGGTATCTAAAAAAAGCATTGAGAAAACCTGAAACTGAGGAATCACAACAAGCATTAAAACTACAAAGAAAAACACAAAAGGACCAAACATATCAATTGAGCCAAAGCCACCCCAAAATGTTCTTCCAAAACATAAAACTCTATGTGAAACCTATCGAAAGCTAGCATTCCATACTCACCAGCTATTACCTCACATATTTCCAACTTCTCCTTTTAAAAATTCAAAACTGATTATAAAAAACTCTAATTTATGTCAATCTTTCCAGTAATATCATGAAGATCCCTACTAAATTGTCAGTCTTTAATAAGCTGGAAGACATCAATCGAAACAGATGACCCATCCCACTAAAATGAATACATTATTGCACTCAAGACATAGTCATGTTAATTCTCAAAATTGTTAATTCATCCTTCAAAAATAAATTTCCCGTCTTTGCTTGATTCTGGACAGATCATATCCCTCTAAGTGAACCTTTTTAGGTACATGGATCAATCTGTCTCATTACAACTCCTTACACGTATATTCCAATTGATGTTTTCTAATCTAGACTCTGATCAAATGTAGCATTGATATAATAAATACTATATGGTATTCTCCAAGCTATGGATGACATCATTCCATGCCTTGTCTTTCTTGCTGGTCACGTTCGACGTGTTAGCCACTTTTGGCACTATTACCATAAAATACTTCTCACCATCCTGTCTTCCATAGTTGGAATAGAGGGACAAGTCGTGAAACAGTTATTATACTTCCTGTTAACAAGATTCAACTTTGTAAAGATGAGCTTATTAAGACCTCCCACAATACGGATTAAATGGAGTGTTCCTCAAAGATTGATTCAGTCTCTGTATTTATTCATTCATTATGTGAAAAGACTTAACATAATGATCCAGGAAAAGACAATCAACATGCACCAATATGCTGGTGTTGGTAATTTTGTGAGACTCTCATGTCATCAGATTTAACAACTTTAAAAGCCTTCCAAAACAAGCTAGGAACTGCATAAGCTAAGTCCCCCCCAAAATTAAACTCAGCAAAGTCTGATTTAAGGTTTGGTGGATGGAGTAAAGGCAGACTGGGTGGCAGAGGACTTTATGTCCACCACCCTGCGTTTTAGTCCGACTGTCAAATTGAGAGATGTCTGCCTGCCCCGCTGACATCTCCGTACATTGGCAGGAACCGCCATCACAGTGGTTCCTGTCAATGTTGAAACAGTTTGGCGGATGGCACTGTCAAACATGACGGCCAGCCATCAAACCTTTCCAAAGTTTTACATTGTGAAAAAAAAAATCCCAATGCGGGAGTTTGTTTTTGAAAAATATAAAAGTAATGGCCTCCACACCACGAGAGTTTTCTCCCATGGGGTGGTCCCACTTATATAAATGGCCCCATTTATATAAACCTGTCTTGAACATCTCTCTTCACTTCGTATTTAAATCATATTGGTCGCATTTATAAATCACTGGGTTTCATTATTGACATTAAAATATCTGCTAAAATGCCTCCTTTTAACTCTTCTTACTAAGTAAACTTCAGCTGGCCTGCTTCCAAACGATCAACACCAGGATGCGGTGTGTAGCTGGCTAGAACTGGCCATGTTGCCCATCCTTGCTGAGTGGGCCTAGTCTCACGTCTTGTATCATATGGGGCAGGGCGCCTTTAAACCAATTTGCTTGTCTTGGTAGGTTAGAGGGATTTCTATCTCCTCATAAGAAGTGTATTTGTCTGATATTTCACCTACTTCAAATTCATGAAATACCTGTGTAGCATCCTTAACAGTGGGGAATTTTACCCAGGAGTAAAACAACTCTGTTCTAAATGCCTCGTGTGCCTCTACCACAAAGGTAACATCCCCACCTTCTAGTGTGAGGCCATATTGTTGTAGGTTTTGCGTAATTGCATGCCTGCAGTTCGCAGAGATTTTTTCAGCCATGTTATGTAAAAAATGAATGACAGAGTTTGGCTAACACAGTGGGAACAATATTTTTTCAAGCTCGTATTTAACCACAGCCAATACATAGGTTATACCTACTCAGCTGAGGAGGATCTCCAGTTTAAAAGGTGTGTAAGGATCTCTGCGGAAGCACAACTGAACTACTCAGCTGGTCCATACAAAATAAGAAACCAACCAACGTTGGCGGCACCATGTCATGTCGTTTCCACTAATCAGTAGGAACTGCACATTTGCGGATGACATAAACTTAGGATGGTGGCAGACGGATTCCATGCATCCCACAGGATATGTTGGCCATTGGACCAGCTAGCTCACAGTGCCACCGTTAGCCCCCCTAAGCTGAAACAGGGAGAGAACAGTTCTAGCAACTACGGAACATGACAACCCTGTTCCCTCAGGAACCGTGGTGACAGACCTAGAACTTTCCGTTCACTCACTCATGATCTCTTGCACTTAGAGAAATATACAAAGAATACACCAAGGGAGGATTTCAATTTGTATTGAACCGTAAGGATTCTTGTATAGAAAATATGTGCTGCAATGATTAATAGACAGAAGCAGACCAAAGTTATAATGAGTGTCAAAACAATGAATAAAACAAAGAGTTCCACCATCTTGTTGAGACAACTTACATATGCATACTTATACAGTAATATAAGAAACTAACGTACTCCTACGATGTAAACCCTAACCTACGTATCTAGGGTGCAAATGTATGGTCTGCCAAGAAAGCCCTTTCTGGATGATCTAACCCCTTTACCTAGTGGGTAAGAATGTAGGACCCCGTCTTCGTCATGAACTGCACACCCCTCACGGAGACGTCAGCCAGCTGCTAGGTGAAAGCTTCAGCGTATAGGGACCCCTCGAAGTTAGCAGAAGCGTCTCCTCTGATTGTATTTGGAAACAAAAGAATATATATAGAAAAGGGCATCCTTGCCTTGGGCCGAGATTGTGATCAGGCTGCCATTGTTTGTATTCCACAGATAGCTGTGTCGCCATATGGACTTAATAACAAACACATTTGTATCATGCGCCTGTGGGCCTTGCACATAATGCCAAAGCAGTCTTTTAGTTTTCTCACAAAGTTCTTGGTGTCAACAAGGTCGGTGTTTCTTAGAAACTAACCCAAGTGTCACAAATGCAAATGTGTGTCAAAATTTGATGTGACAAAGAGAAGGCAACTTTAGAAAGGGATTGTGTACATGTAGATTGGCACTATTTCCTAGCAGGCCTAACTTGGGCACATGACAACTATCCCTTTGACTGACTTAAGAAATGTTTCACAATCCCTAGTTTTGTTGCAGCTGGACAGCAGAAGTGCTATGCTAGCTGGGCTCCCCAGTGCCACCCTAATACCTCTTAAATATATAATGCAACAACAGGCATCATCAAAAGTGCTAAATAATCTTAATATATCACAGGCATCCTGAAAGATCTTAACTGCCGTCCCTTGAGGCCAGAGTAAATTTCAAGGGAGATTGCATCACACACAAAACATTTAACTGAGAACAGCCTAGCTTCATGAAGAATTAAAGGCACAACATGGGAGGAGAAAGAGAGACTAGAGTCAAATCCACTCAGCTACTGTAGATCTCAAAGATCAAATAAACAGAATCTCTCAGTCATGATTTCTGATTCCTTGATCCCAAAGTCTGGAACCACATTTGTGAAAAGCTGAGATTCAAACTGAACTTGCTAGCTTTTTGCAAGGGCTTAAAACCCTCCTAGTTGAAGCACACTTGAAGATTGAAGAATGTTTTCCCATAGTCTTCCACTTAAATTCTTTTGCAACTGTTCCTCTTACAGTGGCTAGTATTTTGTGAAGCGATCTGATTCACATGTGGCTACGTCCATGCTATTTAACTATCTACAATAAATGCAGTCTAATCTGTTCCAAAGTATATGCATGTAACCTGTCCATGTATGCTTTTGCTTCTTTAGAATTTTCATATAATTAGAACCATCATATTATGAACTTATCAAAGACAGGTGGTAGGTATATTCACGAGACTGATATTGTTTTACAAACCCATTAAATAAGCTGAATGAGTGTCATTTAAACCCTAATTTACTCACTTAAACATATATTTCATTGATTATTTTCATTACCAAAATTACAGACAACTTATAAGCCGCTCCCTGCCTATGCACAGATGAGCAAACACAATGAGTTGATTTACATCTTTAAAATGTTTTTTGCCAAGTGCTTGTCAACTTTTTTAACTTTAGGACTAGAAACTGAGTGTTATGGTATGTTTTCTTTGGTGCATTGAGTGTACACATCTCTTTACCTGGTATATAGCTTCGCTCAGTGTGCAAGTCAAGCTCATTGGGAACAAATCTTATACAGGACTCATACTTTGAGTGTTAGTCTTAATAAGAGTCAGTTAAGCCCCAACATCCAATCAGACCACAATTTTGTCTGCCTTCATAATTATGCCTGATGGGTGACCCTTTTCACCCCCAAATGGTAGGTCTCTTTTTCCCCATTAGATGCACAGCTTGCACCTTAATAGCTCATCTCAGGCTGCCCTGCTTTCAAAATGCTTATCTTGACCTGGACTAAAGGACTGTATACCTCCGCTCCAAGTTTGTCCCTTTTTCGGCTCACAGTCTTTCCAACTAAAGATCCAATAAGACTGTCTTGAGATTCCAGCTTGCCTCTCCAGGGTCAGAGGTCTACTACTTTCCTCCTTAGGTTGGTCCAGCTTTTGCCCCTGATCCAGCGATCACGGATCAATAATTTTTCACTAACATAGGCCCATTTACACTACCCAACGAATCCCTTCACGCTGGGGTTCAGTGTGATGCAAGTTTATTCCTAACTCACTAAAATACACTTTAGAACCTGCATCTCTCCTTACAAATAAATGTGGCGATGAACCTATAGTTGAAATGTTGATGATAATAAGTACTAATCTATGCTACAAACAACAGACTCAGGGGTCGATTCCGATTCGGGCCGGAAAAAGCACCGACCGACTCGGATCCGGAAAAAATACCGACCGACACGTACCCGTGGCGCCCGACACGCCAAGTACGATGCAAGGCGCGAAAAATCCGACCGACACGTAACGAAACCAAGTCGACCGACCGAGCCGCACGGAAAACAGCAATCCGGCCGGAAAAACACGCGAATCCAACCGACCGACACGCACCCGGAACAAATCCGACCGAAACGTACACGCGAACTCCAAACCGCTAAGTACGATGCAAGGCGCGAAAACCACGAGCGAGTCGGACGGAGGACAAGCCGTACGACCGACACGCATACAAAACCGAGCCGAAGCAACACAATACACCGCGACCGACGCGTACGCAGCATAGAAAACTGCACAAACACAGCGTGAACGAAACGGAAAACACCGTACGAGACCAATGCAGGGTCCGACTCGGTCACAAGAACGTTTCCAACATACACAAACAGCACAAAGGAAAAATCAACCAAAAAAAGGCCAAACAAGCAATTACCAAGCCAATAAATACTGGGGGGTGGGGACAGAGAACAAGGACACACCCACAACTCCACCTATATAAAGGACACAAATCACTACCATGAGCCTTTGCAAATGCCATTCTACTGCCAGCACCCAAGAGAAAGCAACCACACACCCACAGCTCATCCCTCACACAAGCCACACACCATCAGCACACCAACAAATACCTACCTCACATACACCCAGCAAAACACACACTCACACACCCTCACCTGCACACCAACACACACATCACCCACCATCACCACCCATCACCATGCCCCCAAGAAGAATCCCAAGTTCCTAGATAGTGAATTGGAAGTCATGGTAGACGAGATCCTCAGGGTGGAGCCACAGCTGTTTGGCACATTGGTCCAACAGACCCCCATGTCGCAGAAAACCAAGATGTGGGAGAGGATTATCAACAGGGTGAACGCCCAATCACCATGTCGGCGCACAAAGACCGACATCCAGAACAGGTGGTATGACGTGCGCAGGAGGGTACGGAAAATGCTGAAGCAAGACTACATCAACAGCCAACACACCGGCAGTGGCCCTCCTGCCAAGCCAATATACCTCAGGCCCTGGGAGGAGAAGGTGCGGGCCATCCTTCCGCCAGTGAGCGTATATGGACTAGAGGACATCCCAGAGCCTGGTGAGTACACAACAAATGTACACAATAAACTGCCACAAAACACACACATCACTGTCAAGGGGAGAGTCAAACCATGCACTCATAGCAATTACACAGCAACTAGAACAGAATCATCCCAAAATGTGTATGTCAGTCAGATAAACACAACACATGCCATCAAAAAAGTCACATCCAACTGTGCCAACACATGTACAAACACAACCACAACTACAGCTAGGCAGTGGCACAAATAGAACTAACAAACACATCCACACATGTAGCCACCACAACAACACCAACACACAGTGAAGACCACTCAAAGGAAGGAATTCTGTGTATGCTGGCCAAGTCAGTGTAGCCAATAGCATCATGGGAGTCGCAGTCACACATATTGCCCGCCCCAAAACTGTCCCATCAACACCACCATGAACCATGCGCACATCACAGGGAGTGGAGAAGGACTCACAAGATGGCTGACACTGGCTACTGCTGTGGGGAGCACAAGGCCCTGCTGCCAACTGTGCACCAACAAACAGCAGGACACCACTGACTGACATCCTGAGAGACAACTTCCACTCCCTGCAATGCAAGCACGTTCCATGGTGGGATATCTGGCTGGCTGGGTGGGAAGGGGGACTTGCAGCACTGACTATAGTCACCAGCACCTCCCCTCACACCCCCCAACACAAACTCCACAGTACCCACCTGGTAGAATGCAATGCCCTCCATCCTAACACAAGATCCCACAAAGCACCACCACCCTGGGTTATGTTGTGTGAAGCACAGGGACACTCTTGGGACTCTTAGCCAAACAACTGCCAGGACAACACTCCCAGCCATCCTGTCAGCACAGCCAGCCCAACCCACAGGGAAGCAGAGTCAAAAGGAAGGAAGCATGGGCATGCTGGGAAGGGGGAGGAGGCAATAGCATGATGGGAGTCGTAGTCACAGACATTGCTCAGCCTCACAACTGGCCCATCAACACCACCCTGAACCATGCTCACATCACAGGGAGTGGAGAAGGACTCACAAGATGGCTGACACTGGCTACTGCTGTGGGGAGCACAAGGCCCTGCTGCCAACTGTGCACCAACAAACAGCAGGACACCACTGACTGACATCCTGAGAGACAACTTACACTCCCTGCAATGCAAGCACGTTCCATGGTGGGATATCTGGCTGGCTGGGTGGGAAGGGGGACTTGCAGCACTGACTATAGTCACCAGCACCTCCCCTCACACACCCCCCAACACAAACTCCACAGTACCCACCTGGTAGAATGCAATGCCCTCCATCCTAACACAAGATCCCACAAAGCACCACCACCCTGGGTTATGTTGTGTGAAGCACAGGGACACTCTTGGGACTCTTAGCCAAACAACTGCCAGGACAACACTCCCAGCCATCCTGTCAGCACAGCCAGCCCAACCTACAGGGAAGCAGAGTCAAAAGGAAGGAAGCATGGGCATGCTGGGAAGGGGGGAGGAGGCAATAGCATGATGGGAGTCGTAGTCACAGACATTGCTCAGCCTCACAACTGGCCCATCAACACCACCCTGAACCATGCTCACATCACAGGGAGTGGAGAAGGACTCACAAGATGGCTGACACTGGCTACTGCTGTGGGGAGCACAAGGCCCTGCTGCCAACTGTGCACCAACAAACAGCAGGACACCACTGACTGACATCCTGAGAGACAACTTACACTCCCTGCAACGCAAGCACGTTCCATGGTGGGATAACTGACTGGCTGGCTGGGTGGGAAGGAGGTCTGGCTGTCAACCAAACACAAGCAATGCAGACCATGTTCACACCCCAGAAAATACATAGAAATGCCCAAATAATGCAGGACAATGTGCCACACCAATATCAACCCCTGACTGTGACGACTTAGGACAATGCAATGTACAGGCCCGCACCCAGAGGCACAGTCACAACTGTCATGTGTGTCAACCACTGATGCCTGCAGAAACATGACATACATTGTTTGTGTCTCCCAAAAACAGGTGATGATGGGGACACAGCAGCAGACGCTGAGGAGTCCCAGTCCCAGGCTCAAGAGGATGCCGAGCTCACTGGCGTCGTACAGCCTCTGTCCTCCTCGGACGATGAAGAACAACCTGGCACATCCGGTGCAAGTCAACATGCAGCACCAGCAGGACCACCAGCTGCAGCACCAGCAGGACCACCAGCTGCACCCCCTGCACCCACCCCTCCAACGACTGTCACCACGAATACCATCCCTGCCGACATGGACAGAATAAGGAGCAACACCAGCACAGTGACCCTGGACCAACCTGGGGCCATGGACACCACCACCACCACCAACCCCCAAGGTGGACCAGGGTTATCTGTGTGTGCCACTGCACACACTGCACATGTCAGCAGGGATGGTGGGAGGGGTGGGAGACAGAGGTCGCTGCTTGCAGACGTTGCTGGTGTGCATGACGACCCACAACTGGTACGCATAGCTGATGCGTACCAGTCCAGCACCGGAGAGCTCAGCCAGGTAGTGGGGCTCCTCAGAGACATTAAACAGCAGCAGGCTGCCCATCATGCCCGCTTGGACTCCCACATGTCCCACGTGGAGTCACACATGTCCCGTGTGGACTCACACATGTCCCGCGTGGAGTCCAAGTGGGATGCACTGCATGAGATGACGGCGGTGCACAGGGACATTTTACAATGCCTCCGCCAGATGAACAGCAACCAGTCCACACCTCCCTGTGTGCCAACAACATCTGGTGCCGAACAAACTGCAACTGCCACAGGGAGGGAGGAGGACTCTGGCGGAGAGTCCCCTGCACCGCAGCAGCCTGCACTTGAGGGCCCCCCCCAAGAAGAGGGGTCGTCCGAGGAGGGAAAAGTGAGAGGCCGATGGCCAAGCGCAACTCCCAGGAAGCCTGAACCTGTTCTGGATGTTCGCCTTTGTGCACAGACTGTTCACCCTGTTGACGGCAACACTACTCCCACACATTGCATGGGGAGTACAAGTTGGACCAATGTGTCAGACAACTGTGGCCCCGATACTGGGGATCCTGTCTACCCGGACTTTCAATTCACCTAGGAACTTGGGATTGCAAGATTCATGTACAGCACAACCCATCCTATGCACTATTAACACAAATGTATCACAATAAACACACTAATACACCATACTTGCCTCTGTCGTGATTCCAACGTGGGTGCTGTTATGGGGATGATGAACTGCAAAATTACACAGTGTATGCGAACTGCAACAGCAAGGACAACACAGGCATGTGAGTACAGGCAACGTGACACACATGAGGGAGACACACCACCAGGGCTACACGACACATACACACCTAGGCCATCTGACTCATTGCCTACACTGATGTTGCCAGGGAAGACGGTGCAATGCACAGACACCACACCCATTCCCAGTTGTAGTCAAGTAGCCCACAGGTGCAGTAAGCAAATGGCAGTCAAATGTGTGACCACAGACAACGCACATCACAAAGTGAAGCACAGGTTTATTACACAGTTGCAACATGCCGTAACCACTACAGATGCAAGGTAACCCCACCTGGTAGCGGGCACACAGTCAACAACTGTAGACGGAAGGAAGTCCATGGGTGTGGCGCACATCACCTGTAGGGACACAACAGCTACCAGCCTGGATGTGCAATCACGTCGTCGGTGGACACAGTTGACCAAACGAATCTGAAAGTACCCTGTGAAGGACAGAAATGACACACAGTCAAAAGCAATGGAGTACAGGACAGAACAGCAAAACTCATGCACAATACATGTTACAAGATACCCACCCAGAACCAAGTTAGCATGTCAACACTGTTGGGGAGTACAGCCCACCTGTAACCACACATCGCAACACACATCCAGTCAAGTAGCCCATGGACACACTCCAACAGCACCAGAGCACCACCCACACATCATGCCAACTCACATCATTGACATGACACCTCAGGATACTCACATTCAGCTAAAGAAGTTGGTGATGAGCTGTGTGCGGACATCACCATCATCATCATCATCGTCACTGGCATTGTGGTCCAGGCCAGGATCCTCCACAGGTGGCGGATGTTGGTCATTGTCATCCTGGATGAGAGGCAACTCCTTCCGCACTGCCAGGTTGTGGAGCATGCAGCAGACGATGATAATCTTGCACACTTTCGCAGGGGCATATGGGAGGGACCCTCCGGTCTTGTCCAGGCAGCGGAAGCGGCTCTTCAGGAGACCAAAGGTCCGCTCAATCACTCTCCTGGTCCGACCATGTGCCTCATTGTAGCGCATCTGGGCAGGTGTCACAGGGTTCCTGAGGGGTGTCAGCAACCACGGCATGTTGGGGTATCCCGAGTCACCTACGGACAGACAAGTGCACATTAGCTGACTTGGAAAAGTGGGCGGAATACTACAGATCAGATCACACACAATGGCACAAAGTCAGTACACACCGACAAGCCAGGCACGCTGGTTCTGCATCTGTGCCATCATCCTGGGGATGCGACTACTCCTCATCACAAAGGCATTGTGTGCTGAACCAGGGAAACGGGCACACACGTGTGTGATGGTCATGTCTGCAAGACACACCACCAGTGCATTGACCGAGTGGTAGTGCTTGCGGTTCCTGTAGGCCTGCTCCTGGGCCTGTGGTGGTACCAAAGCCACATGTGTCCCATCAATGGAGCCAATGACATGCGGCATCCTCCCCAGGGCATAAAAGTCACTCTTCACGTCAGTGAGTCGTCGCAGTCTAGGGAAATAGATGTACCGGTTCAGGAAGAGCAACATTGCCGCCAAAACCTCGCGGAGCACACGGCTGAACATGGTCTGTGACATCCCACCAGCAGACGCCACAGTATGTTGGAAGGTACCGGTGGCAAAGAAGTGTAGGGCTGCCATCACCTTCACCTTGGGGGTCAGCGCTGTAGGATACGGCCGGCCAGGCTGCAAATGTGGGGACAACTGCACTGCCAAATCCTCAATCAGCTGCCTGGTGAAGCGGTACCGTCGGATGCTGTCCCGTTCCACCATCGTTGCCAGGTCTGGGAATGGCCGATGGACAGCAGGAGCCCTGCAGTGCAGAGGAGAAGTAAGCAAGATCGTCAGTCACCCCACATATGCGGCATTGAACACACTCAAGATCCCAACATACATCATTATGAGGCACAACTACATGAAGTGTGCAGTACCGGAAGGACATGTATGGTACATACATGGCCAACATCTGTCAACACGGTCCTACAGGTGGCATCAATTTGTCCCAGGTTGGCCCATTGGATATCATGATGCCGTGTCACAGTTCCCATCTCCTGCTGCCGTGTCACATTCACCCCCACAGTGACATGTGAGGACAGATGTGCCCCAGGCACCACAGCTCAACGACAGGTACATTCCCAGGGACCCTGTAATGCCACATGGACACTGACATCACATGGAGTATCATGTGTACACCACAGCAAAACAAACATGACCCCCACAGGTAGTGGCCCCACTTGCCACGGCAGGACAGACATGGACGTCTGTGACACCACACGCACAACATCAGAGTCCATGCACACACAACGTGGATGTGGAGACTGTCTCCCATTGTGCACATGAAATCAGAGACATTGTAAACACTACATGCACAAAGACTGTGGAGGTCCATCACTATTGTGCCACTGGGACACCCTGGCTCAAACATACCGTCCCACATGGGACTCACGGGGTATGTGGCATGACATACACAAACACCACTGTGAAATGTGACCATGGCACATGCACAGATATGAACAGTTGCACATCACAGTGGTCACGTACACGTAACACCCAGGATCCTGTCCCCATGAACACGTGCACAGCCTGGGGGTGGCTGCCCACAGGTGACACCCACAGGACAACATGTACACCAACATACACACAATAGGAAATGCAGCCTTACATGCCTTATGATAAGGTTTGGACAGGCTGTCGTGATGTAGGTGTGCCCCTCACTCCCTGGGAGCTATCTGTGGCTGGCATATGTCCATCTGAGACAGGCATGCTGACATATGCCAGTCACATGTACAGTGATGCGTTGTACTGCAATGGACCGATCAGTGCCTCCGGCCGGCCCATTGCTTTCAATGTGTGCGGGTACGCGTTGTACCCCTGTGCGCGTTGAACTGCAATGGACCGATCGGTGCCTCCGGCCGGCCCATTGCCTTCAATGTGTGCGGGTACGCGTTGTACCCCTGTGCGCGTTGAACTGCAATGGACCGATCGGTGCCTCCGGCCGGCCCATTGCTTTCAATGTGTGCGGGTACGCGTTGTACCCCTGTGCGCGTTGAACTGCAATGGACCGATCGGTGCCTCCGGCCGGCCCATTGCCTTCAATGTGTGGGGTACGCGTTGTACCCCTGTGCGCGTTGAACTGCAATGGACCAATCGGTGCCTCCGGCCGGCCCATTGATTTCAATGTGTGCGGGTACGCGTTGTACCCCTGTGCGCGTTGAACTGCAATGGACCGATCGGTGCCTCCGGCCGGCCCATTGCCTTCAATGTGTGCGGGTGCGCGTTGTACCCCTGTGCGCGTTGAACTGCAATGGACCGATCGGTGCCTCCGGCCGGCCCATTGCCTTCAATGTGTGCGGGTACGCGTTGTACCCCTGTGCGCGTTGAACTGCAATGGACCGATCGGTGCCTCCGGCCGGCCCATTGCCTTCAATGTGTGCGGGTACGCGTTGTACCCCTGTGCGCGTTGAACTGCAATGGACCGATCGGTGCCTCCGGCCGGCCCATTGCTTTCAATGTGTGCGGGTACGCGTTGTACCCCTGTGCGCGTTGAACTGCAATGGACCGATCGGTGCCTCCGGCCGGCCCATTGCCTTCAATGTGTGCGGGTACGCGTTGTACCCCTGTGCGCGTTGAACTGCAATGGACCGATCGCTGCCTCCGGCCGGTCCATTGCCTTCAATGTGTGCGGGTACGCGTTGTACCCCTGTGCGCGTTGTACCGCAATGGACCGATCGGTGCGCACCCATTGACAATGGGCTTGCCTGGCAACGGACGCGTTTTCGAATTTCGAACGAGTCGGTTGCTGGAAATTCAGTTGGTCACCCACAACAATGTTGCAAAATCATGTATGTCATGAAGTTGAAGATTTGAAGGATGCTGTGGGCGTGTTTTGGTGCTGCTATTCCATGGATTGGCCAGATTCAGAAGATGCAAACGACTTGGACCTATCACTTTGGACACAAGGGACAGTATCTGCCTCTCCAGCACATATATATTGCTGGATGTTCCCCTGAGAGCCCACTTGCCTGCACTACATGCTCCAAGACGACATCTGCCACTGCACTGCTGCTGTCTCTGCCCCTCTGGACCCTGCAATGGCACGTACTGTGGAGAGAGCCCCAGCCTTCAGCCTTGAAGAGAACCAGGCCCTGCTGGACAGCCTACTTCCACAGTACAGCAAGCTGTATGGGACACCAGGGAGCAGGTGAGTGTCCTGTGCACTGCCTTTCTGAATGTGCATTTTGTCTGACTAGCAAGGCTGAGAGTCTGCACGCCACTGGCTAGCAGGCTCACTGAGTAGTTGTCACCCCCATAGTGTGTAGTGACTTGCACTGGACAGGTATGGTGCAGTGACAGTGCTTCTGAACAGGGTTTTACTCCCCATGCAATGATACCATGTAGTGACTTCTGGAAAACTGTCCATGGGCAGCCGTGCACTGCCTGTGTACACCATGTGCCCCTGTGATTGCGACATGTATATGCAACTGTGTCATGCACGGATATGTTGCATGTGTAGTAATGGCCTTATCACTTTGTCATCCTGACAGGCTTCTGCCCATCGGAAGCAGGAGATCTGGAAGGACATCGTCCGGGCTGTCCGGTCCGTGGGGGTCTACAAGCGCCGGATCCGCAACTGCCAAAAGAGGTGGCAGGACCTTCGGGGCTGGACCCGGAGGATTGCACGGGTCCAGCTGAAGCTGTCGCCTCCTCGCAGGAGGGGCGGAACACGGACCCTGACCCCCACATGCTCAGGATCCTGGCGGTGGTCTTTCCAGACCTGGATGGGCAGCTGAAGGCCAGAGAGCAGCAAGGAGGGGGTGAGTCAAAGACTGCACTGTGAACTCTGTCTAACATGCTATGTGCCCTCCTCGGGCCTGGTTAAACTGCCACAGTACAGCAGTCATGTTGTCCAGGAGCCATGTCCCTCTATTGTGCACTGCCCACTCCTCATCTGATACCCAGGTGTGGCCCTTACATGCAGGGAATTCTGTCACTTAGGACTGTGTCCTTGCAGTTTGCTTGACTCAAGGTGGGAGACAGCATCTGTTTCCCTGACTCTGTGGTGGGCATCATGGGTGGGTCCATTGCTTACACAATGCCTGTATTCTGACATGTATTCAGCGTGTTACTTTGATCTGTGGTGCAATTGCTGAGCTGATCCACCACATGTGGCTGGGGTATCTGGCACACACCCATGCTGCGGGTGGGAACAATGTTTGGGCCCCAGGAGTATGTATATGACGTGTGTCACACATACTTAGCCAGCTGCCTACAGTCCAGGGCTCATCCCTCATTCATGTGGGGCTGGACAGTCATGCCTACTCCAGGCCATACAATACACTCTGTACTCCCACTCCCGTGTATCAGCTGACACATTGTGCGCAGTGATTTGACCCCTCAGGTGTCTGCCTCTGTGTCAGTGTGCTGTGGATTAGTCGCCAGGACTGCTGTGGAGTTTCTTGGTAGGGGCTCAGCATGCCACTGGAGATGTGACCATAGGAGACGATACTTGTGTGTCACATAAGTGTCTGATCAGCTGCCCATGCAGACTGGGGCATGTGAATGTGAAGTTCAGGCAGCTGTTCCCCATGCACAGCAGAGTGTGAGGGGCTCAGGTTCAGAGGGTAGTGTCACAGGTCTCCCATATGTCCAATAGGTATGACCTGGACAGATGAGGGTTAAGAGGATGTGTTGTGGGGGGGATGTACATGTGCAGCTCCAGGACTTGCATTCCCCATGACCTACTATTGTGACACAGTGCAGAGTGTTGTTGTCTGGCTGCAAAGTCATACATCACTGAGACAGTGATGTATGACTTTGCAGTCATGCCTCCGCCATGGCATGTGTCTACTGATTGGTGAGCCTGCAGGGGAGTGACATGTGCTACATGCACACCATAGTGGCGCTGGCTATCAGGACATGGGTGCATCATGGTGTCTGTCGCTGGTATGCATCACATGCATTTCCTATTTGACTCTGGGCATCCCTTTCATCCGGAAACCTGTACTGACTCAGTGGCAAGAGCTGTGATGTGTGCATGTCCACATGCCACACCGTGTCCTCTGCACTGTCCAACTACTGTGTACTTGGTGCATGTGTCCACACTGGGGTGTTGCAATCCAACAGACACCAGACAGATGGGTGCAAGGCCATGTGGGATGTGAGTGCCATGCTTGGCATCAGACTGACATTTGGCTTCTCCTGTTCAGTTAGGGCACTTTTAGCAATGTACAACTAATGAGGCCAGGGCTTGCTCTGTGATGTGCTGTGCTCACAGTGGTGTGTGCGTTATGTGCAGGTGACTGATGTCTGTCTGTTTCCCCATTGTTTGCAGATACATCCACGGCCACGGAAGGGGACAGCTCCACGGACCAGGAGGAGCCAGAGAGCCAGACTGGGTCAGCAGCCGAGGAGTGGTCGGAGGGACCCAGTGGCACGGAGGGCGAGGGGAGCCACACCGAGGAGTCCTCAGCAGCATCCACCTCAGCTGAGGACCACAGCAACTCAGAGGATGACTCCCTTGTGGAGGCGGGTGTCAGCAGCCACCACACCCCAGCTAGTGTTGCTGTCCCCGCCACCACCAGCACCACCACCGCCCTCCCATCGGCTCCCATTCCCCAGGTCCGTGGAGGCTCCCATGTCCGGAAGCGTGTCTCCTTTGGGCCAGGCACCGCAGCCCCTGCCCCTGTGTCCCCTGCTGCCCTGAGTGAGGAGTCTGTGTACCTCCGTCGCCAGCTCCATATAGGCCAGACAGCCATGCTGAGTGTCCTCCATGCGCACACCGCGCTGTTGACTCAGCTGGTGTCGTTCATGGAGGGCATCTCATCGGGCATGTCTGACCTACAGAGGGGCAATAGGTCCATGGACTCCTCCCTGACGGCAGCAGTGTCCCTCCTCAAACGGTCCCTCACCCCTCCTGCCTCTGCTCCATCCACACTCCCCAGCACCTTACCCATCCCAAGCACACACACACCGGCACAGGCACACACCAGCACACACACATCCAGCACACTGACACACACGCCAATGACAAAACGCACACGCACGCACATTCAGGGGACTGAAGCCAGACTCACAGGGGATGGGGCCCTGGAACACACACACGCATCCACATGCACTGCGCAGTCCTCAGTTCCCTCTCCCTCCAAAGCACCCTCCCTTGCCTCACCGGCAACCCCAAAGTCACAGCAGCTCTTCCTCTGTGACCTCGGCCTCTTCCCCACCGATGAAGCTGCTCCAGCATCCCGGGGGAAGAGGAAGCCCACCCACACGGAGCAGAGTGCCCCTCGCCCCCGGACACCCTCCCCCAGGCGCAGACGGACTGAGGCCCCCACCCGCAAGTCCCCCCGGAGTCCTAAGAGCAAGACCCCACCACCGCTCTGCAGCTCAGGTACAAGGTCTCCGTCCTCCATCCCTCAGGCCCCCACTGCACAGGTGCCCCCACCACACCCTGCCCCAGGTTCCCCCACCCACAGATATACCATCCCCAAGAGGATCAGGCCTTCTCCCCCTGCCACTTGCTCTCCCAGCACCACACCCCCGCTGCGCTTGTCTGTGCCACTGATGTGGTGAGGGTGTCCTCCCCTCTGTCCAACCCACCTTGCCTGTTCCCCATTCTCCTCCCCTGGAGGTAGGCACTGCAGTGGAGTCCACTACCGCCCTGTCTGACTTGGGCACTGCAGTGGCGGACCTGTCCACTCCATCTGCAGGGTCCACTGCAGTTGTGCCGGCACCCACGACATCTGAGTCATGCCCCCAGTTGTGCCGGCACACACCATGTCAGACACCTCCACTGCAGTTGTCAGTGGCTCTCCAGCACCCACCACCCCTTCCCTGACTCCCCCTGGTGAGCCCTGATCCTGTCCCTGCGGTGCCTGGCCTACCCCCGGTTGCCCCTCCTAGTGGATTGTCCCTGGTTTTGTGCAGGCATGCATAGGGTGACATCTGCCAGTGTCACCCTGTTTGAACTTTGACAATGGACTGGCCATTGGCCTTTGCTCTATTTTTTCTGGACGTCGTTTTCATTCAACATATATGCTGAATAAAGCAACTTTCTTTTCTCTAGTGCTCATGCTTCAGATGTACATGTTGTTGGTGCTGCTAACCATGCCCTTGCTGCAGTGATGGTGATATCTGGTCTCATGATTATGAAGTGTTACTGTGCAGGAACCCATGTGGTCCAGGGGGAATGTGTCCTATCATGTGGTGTATCCATGTCATCCATAGCAGCATCTGAGGGTGTCATGTGTTCAGTATTTGGCAATGGGATTTCCTACTTACATTAGCAATTTCATATCTGTGGCTTCCACCCCTGCACATCTGTTGTGCCTGCCATTGTTGGATTTGTCTACTTCCCTGACCGTGTTGCCATCTCCACTGGACATGCAGGTTTGGGCATCAATGGGGAAGGACTCATCCGTGTAGTCAGTGCAACATTGCTATACAAGTGTGTTGGATCTGTGCTGATGATTCCGTTGGCACATCCATGACCAGGCTGATGTGACGGGAGCCCTCATTTGGTGCTAATTGTTGATTGTGTGACCAAGTGCTCAGCTGACATGATGGGGCCCTACTGAGGCAACATATGGCACAGCTTTCCTCACACAGGAGTGGAGTCCCCTCATGGCAGTGTGTACACGTGTGACATTGCCTGCGCCCAAGGTGTGTGTGGTATGTGCATGGCTGTGTGTTCACTTCCATTTATCTGCGCATGCTGTGATCCCTAGTGTTGTACCTGTTTGTGATGCTTGCTGACTTGAGCTATGTTCCCCCAAAGACTTCTCCCTGGGTTCTCTGTGATGTGGGTGCATGGCACATTACTGGTCATCAGGGTGTCACCCATAGGTGTGTTTGCTGTCAGGGCTGAGTTTGTGTGCAGACGCAGATGGGTCACAGTCAGGTTTCCCCTTGGCACTTGTTGTTTGCCCCTGTCATGTGATTTTCAGTTCGTGTTATCTTTCAGTTATTGTGACACGTTGTGTGTGTGACTGCTGGCACTCCTCAGGGTCCGGGCTGCGATGTTGGTTGTTGTCTATGTGTGTCCTTTGTGGGTGACCTTGGCTTCTTCATTGGTGTGTGACTGTGGCTGGGATCCCATTGGTTGGTGTGGTATCGCCGTCATGTCCATGTACAGCGTAGTGTGCAGTGTGTCAGACATTCAGGGGTCTTGTTGAGTGGCCATGTGTGATGTGTTTCTGCACCTTGGTTCCCACCCACCACCCTGGAATAGTCATGGGTGCATGTGCAATGTCACCAGTGCATGTGTACTTCACTGCTGCACATTGTTGGAGGTCGAGGGGTGTGGTCTTGAGTGTGTGCAGATGGGAGTTGTTGCCCAGCTAGACCCCTGCCTCCATGTTGGCCTTGGCTTACTGGCCATGCTGATTGATTTGTGCTTGTGTCGGTGTGATGGTAGTTTGTTGCTCAGGACACATGACTGTGGTTCACAGTGTGAACCACATTCAGCTTTGTCATCAGAGTGGGATTTTTATTCAGCCAAGGGTCACCACATTGTGGGGGCCCTGGGGATGGTGCTGTGGTGTGTCTGTGTCTTGCTGTGTCAGTTGTTGTTCCTACGTGCCTGTGTGACATGTGTGTTTTGTGCTCCCTCTCATCTGACAATGCCTGCTTGCCCACATAGGGGATTTGGATCCATGAGTTACCTTAGTGTGGCAGTGTATGCACATCTGTATGATTGGTATTCAGCTCTCCTCATGTGTTGTGTGGTTGCCTGGGGACACTGGCACCCCCACCCCTCACCTGCTGTGTATGATGACAGTGTTGGTCTGCCTGTTTGTGTTTGTGCATCTGCACCACTGCATTGGCATATCTTGGGTGTGCCATTGGCTGTATGTTGTTTGGTGTGTTTCCCCTGCTGTCCCTGGGACTCCTAGGTCATCGGTCAGCACAGTGATCATGGTTTGTGTGTCCCATTGCTGCCATGGTATGGTATCTGTTCACCTCACATCTGCTGTCTCCACAGGATATCTGCATTTGTGTGCCCATTGGTGCAAATATGTGGTTCTGCATTCTGATGGTCACTTCTGTCATTGTGTCATTGATGAATGTTGACGGTGTCAGCCCCCATGGGTGTTGTTTGTCTGCACATGGCCAAAGGAATGTCTCATTTGCACTGCAGTATTTGGCTCACCCAATTTATGTTGCAATGGGACACATACACTACTTTGCCACAGATGAGTTTTTGGTTCTGTGACCAGGAATGATCCATGCAGTTTGGCAGTTGCAGCTCTTTCTTTGTCAACACTTACCTTTTGGTCACTGTGATGATGGGGGTGTAGACCCCATTGCCACAATGGTCAAAATGTGCTTCAGCTATGGACCCCACACTTCCCTTTTGGTCACTGTGATGATGGGGGTTTAGACCCCATTGCCACAATGGTCAAAATGTGCTTCAGCTATGGACCCCACACTTCCCTTTTGGTCACTGTGATGATGGGGGTTTAGACCCCATTGCCACAATGGTCAAAATGTGCTTCAGCTATGGACCCCACACTTGCCTTTTGGTCACTGTGATGATGGGGGTTTAGGCCCCATTGCCACAATGGTCAAAATGTGCTTCGGCTATGGACCCCACACTTGCCTTTTGGTCACTGTGATGATGGGGGTTTAGACCCCATTGCCACAATGGTCAATATGTGCTTCGGCTATGGACCCCACACTTGCCTTTTGGTCACTGTGATGATGGGGGTTTAGGCCCCATTGCCACAATGGTCAAAATGTGCTTCGACTATGGACCCCACACTTACCTTTTGGTCACTGTGATGATGGGGGTTTAGGCCCCATTGCCACAATGGTCATGGGCTGCTTGCATTGTGGGTGCCACACACATATATGTGTGGCACATGTGCTAGGGGGTCACATTGTATGTTCAAAGTCATGTTCGGTGTTGTAGGCATTTGACACAGCCTACACACGCTTGTCATGGTGGTGGGGGGATGTCTTTATCTTGCATTCCCTAGGTTGTGGTGTGCTTGTTGTGTCATGCATTGTCCATCCTATGAGTGGGGGTGGTAGTAGTGGTAGGCATCCAGCCCCCCTGGCTAAGGGTGGTAGTAGTGGTAGGCATCCAGCCCCCTGGCTAAGGGTGGTAGTAGTGGTAGGCATCCAGCCCCCTGGGTGAGGGTGGTAGTGGTGGTAGGCATCCAGCCCCCCTGGGTGAGGGTGGTAGTGGTGGTAGGCATCCAGCCCCCCTGGGTGATGGTGGTAGTAGTGGTAGGCATCCTGCCCCCTGGCTAAGGGTGGTAGTAGTGGTAGGCATCCAGCCCCCTGGCTAAGGGTGGTAGTAGTGGTAGGCATCCTGCCCCCCCTGGGTGAGGGTGGTAGTAGTGGTAGGCATCCAGCCCCCCCTGGGTGAGGGTGGTAGTAGTGGTAGGCATCCAGCCTCCCCTGGGTAGGGGTGGTGGTGCGCATTCAGGCCCCTGTGTGCATATGTGGCATTGGTGTTGGGCATCCCGCCCCTATGGTGCTGCTGTTGCTGGTGTAAGTATATTCAGCATCCCCGTGTGTGTGTGTGATGTGTCGTGTACGTGTTGTATGTGTTTTGTGGTTGGTGTCTGGCTTACCTTCTGCGCCGTACGCGTCCGTGCCTGTTCCGGTAGTAAATGTAGAATATTGGTATGATCGGGACGAAGGGATTCATGGTTGGTTTGTGTCGTTCGTCCTTCTCGTTGCTTCGCGTCGTCCTCGTCGCTTCGCCTCGTCCTCGTCGCTTCGCGTCGTCCTCGTCGGTGCCGTGTTCGTCTCGGAGCCGTGGATCGTGTTGTGGCGCGAATCGGAGCTTATGTGCGCCTCTCCCGGATGCTTTGACGTGCCGTGCGTAGCGACGGGTTCGGCGCGTACGGGAAGCGCATCGTACTTGTCCGGCCGGACGGGGCTGCATTTTTCCTTCCGTGCGACTCGATTCGGCGTTTCCGGATTCGCCTCGGTCGGAGAACAGGACCTGGTTTGGGTGAGTACGGCTCGGCCGGATTTTTTGCTGTTGTGCGCATCGTACTTGCTCGTTCGGTGTGCTGTACGGATCGGTCGGGAAACAGGCTTTCGCATGGCTTTTTTCCCGACCGAATGGTATTGGGTGCGCCTCCGACCGAGATCGGAATCGGCCCCTCAGTGTATAGTTTATGTTGTTTATCGTAAAATAATGTGAGAAATAAAAATAAATGCTCATCAAGTACAGTTACACAAAATGCAAATCATAGATTATCACAGAGAGAGAACATTGGCAATGTATAAACAAACTCATTTCAATAAACAATGCATTGAAGGAGTGGATAGGCGAAGAGAGAAAAGTTTCAGAGACAAAATACATTTGCAAATGAATATGCAAATTAAGAAGATTATCTATACTAACCCAAGTAAGAATCAAGGAAAACTACCCCACTGGCCTTTCAGGGCAGCAAGGCCACTCAAGTAGAGTCGAGAGACAAAGATTAGGTCAGGAATCAGGAAATAGGTAGGCCTCTATCTGGAAACAGCAAACCGACGACAGCGACGATCTCCCGCTAACTAGCATCAGCACCTACTAAGCCACACCCACCGGTAACTTTCAATTATACCCTAAAACCTAAATGTCCAACCCACATATGTTTCAATCTGAGCACAATATTCATCTCCCATTGGCTAAAATTGGGGGTGTTCTGTCACACCACTCTCGTCATGTCCATTTTAATAGACACCTCTTTGTTTAAACATTAAGCATTACAACAGAATCATCCCAGGAAACAACTTTGAACACAATCATAGTAAACATTTCCTGCAGTTCCTTGAATGTTGCAAATCTCTACGCCTCTATTACTCGCCTCTGCCATCTCGTGAGGAAGTTGCATAGCTTCCACTCGTTTATCAATTTGTCCTTTCCGAAGCTTGGCAGTCACACAAGGACATAAGAGCATGCACAGCTCTTCGCGTTTTCTCTCTTCTTCTTGCAAAATCATTCTTTTTTGGACATATTATTTCTAACCCAAAACTGGCATGCAGAAGTGTAGGCCCATGCTTGTTTTTCTACAGAGAACAGAACACAAACATTTATTATTTTCATGAAATGTAATTTTATTTTGTCCACCATCCCAGCATTTGCACTAACCCATGCACAACCCATGTTATTCCTAGTGAATTATTATTAACATGCACAAAAGCAGCATTAGTTTTTTATTGAAGCAATTTTTGCGGCCTAGTTTCATGCATTAATACACGCATTAGTTTACGCATGCGCATAAGCATTTCCCCTTATTTTTAACGTTCTTTATTAATAATTTTCACAGCACACTGTTAATAAATGTTACTGAGGGTTCAATCCGAGCAGGTTTTATTTTCTCAAAACCCTGCTCCGTCAATCCCCCCTTTGATGGCGTTTTTGAGCCATCATCAAAATACCCATCACATACAAGTTACCACTTATTTAAAATACTGTACTTCTTTCTCGTTTTATCATTCTTCCATCTAAATCTTTCATTATCTCATAGTAATTTCCTCTCATATCCTCTTATTCTATCTCTTCTCTTTTTCTCTTTCTAGCTCTACGTTTAAGATCTGATGTCTCTTTCTTTCTACACTTGCATTTACAACATTTATAAATCATAATAATAATTATTATTACTTCAACTACTGAAGTAACAGGTATTAATATTTTCCCTAACAAACTACTCCCTAAAGTAGAAAACCAATTTCCCATTGAGGAAAAACTCTTACCAAGTTTCTCCCAAGCACCGTCTACTTTCAGTTCAGTCAAATCTTCATGAAGTTCTGTAATATTTTTAATATACCCCTCAAGATTTTTACTTTTTTCAGGAATATAAGTACAGCATTGTTGTATTTTCAACATGCTACAGACTCCACCCTCTTTTGCCAATAATATATCAAGGGCAAGTCGATTTTGCAAAACCATTAATCTAATTGCAACCATTTCAGTATCAATCATCAAGAACCCACCAGCAGTATCTGTTGATAAACGATCAACCACTGTGGACAATTTTCTAATTTTATGTGAATTCAGAATAACTCCAACTGAAGGTATCAGTGCTCCAAAGATATCCCCAATTATTTCAGAATAACTCGCTCCTCTCTTTTTACGTGTTAGTCCTTGTTTCATTTCATTAATTCTATTATTCTTACCTATGTGGTAAACCTTTGGAAATACTATGCCTAAATAACAACATCCGTACCAACCTGTTGGTAATCTATAATAGCCACACACATAATAAATTCCTGGGAAAACAGGATCAGTCCCTCCTTTCAATCCCCAATTTCCTTTTATCAAGAAAGTATGCTCGCATTCACTAGAACCAATGAAGTAACTATTATGTTCAGTCTTTTCTCTAAACACACAAAGCTTTCCTCTATGTTGAAAATCTAGAGTCATGGCAGCGTAAGTCTTACCCTTTTTATAATCACCCTCTCTGAAAGCCCATGGAGGTACATGAGACTTTTGCTCAGCAGCTTTCTTTTTGAAATCTCGTCTTCTATCTTCTACCATATTCATAAATTCTATTTCTTCCCGCCGTAGTTTACAGGTTAAATTATTTCTATGTGCGTCTAATTGTATCTATCGGTTTGTTACTAATGAAAAAATCTCCCATGTAAGCTGCATAAACAGGACCATAGACAATTTTTAAATCTCTCCTAATAGGAATTTCTGAAAATATTAAATCAAAATTAGAGTAATAATATTCTAATCCTTCCCTCTCGTAAAACAAACTGGTTAAAACACTACAAGACACACCATATGTTAAAGGTAGGTGATGATAAGTCACCCCCTCTAAGACAGATGACGATAATTGCATGCACACATAACAATCTCTCGCATTCATTGTATTTACGTATTCGTATAACAATTTAGTAAAAACATTTAACGAAAAATCATTAATTGATTTATCATGATGATAAATACTACCATCTTCTATCTTTTCTATATTAGTATTTAAATATTTTCCTTAGTAACAGTATCCATTCTCTCATTTCCCACATCATTAGTATTATTTTTGTGATTAGTTACCATTAAAACAGGGACAATAGCAATCAATGTTAACCATACCAATGTTAGTAGTAAAACACTACATAAGCAAGCTTTAATACATCTATGTTTAAAACTATGATTTTGATATCCAGTCTCTGTTACCTTTGCCATTTTAGACACTATATAAAAAATTAAAAATCTAAGAAAAAACCTAAAAATCTAAAATCTTTAAAAACTTTTGAAACAACTTATCCAAAAAACCATCTAGAGTAGTGTATCCTTACACCTTAAGCCTCTCTTCTTTACCCCCACTTTTTCTTTCTTTTTTTTAAATATCTTTTTCTTCAAATCTTTTGAAATTTTCAAAATACTCTTCATTGAAATTGTTGCACCTTTTATTTTCACAGTTCTTCTTTTTTTTTAAGGTGGTTTCAGTTTGCTTTGATCACTTTGATCAGTACCAGCTTCTTCTTCTCTCTGATTTGTGTTTTCAATTTCTTCCAACACCACATATGTCCATTCTGGAGCTGTGTATTTCTTACTCGGAATTCTTATTCTTCTTGTTTTTCGTACCTGTTCTTCTTCTGAATCACTTTGTCCAGTTTGACTTGATATTTCATTTATTCGATCTGGCCTTTTCTTTTCTAGAGTGTATTTCAGTCTTTTCACTCCTTTTGGCCACACATCACCTTTTCTTGCTTTCTTAACTTGAACTGCTTCTTCACCTTCGTTGTCAAGTTCGCAAGTTCTTTTATTCAGTTCTTTTCTTTGTTGTACTTGCTCTTGATTTTCATCAGTCACTTTCTCTTTTTCTTTCTCAACAGTAGTCTCTTGAGACCCAGTAGCTGGTGCCCACTTTATTCGAGTTGTACTTGGTTCTTCCTCTTGCTCAGCTTTTTCAGAATCTGTAATACTAAATTCTATAGCTTCATGTTCTTCAGCTTCTGGTTCTTTTCTTTGCTTTACGAGTTGCTGTTCTTCTTCTTGTCTTTCAAGTGGACTTGGGACTCTTCTTGTATGACTTGCATGAATCCAGTTTGGCAAGCCACCACACTTCACTGCTGTTGTTGTCAAAAATATGATCTGATATGGTCCATTCCACCTGGGTTCTAAACACGATTTCCTCACGTGTTTCTTGACAAGAACCCACTCTCCTGGGCTTAAATCATGTGCTTGATCCGGCTGTGTTGTGGTTGCAATTTCTCCAACCTGATGAGACACAGAACGCCCCAGATCAGCCGATCCTTTGCAATAATCAAGCACTAGATCATCAGTAATATTCATCTGTTTGTTTGCTGGTACAATTGCTTGTCTTATGGCTCTCTCCATCAAGATTTCATGAGGACTCAATCCAGTCCTTTTATCAGGAATGCTTCTAAGACTCATCAATACCAGGGGTAAAGCTTCTGGCTATTTCAGTGTTGTAGACGCGCACACTTTTGACAGTCTGGATTTAATAGTGCCATTAATTTGTTCGACCACTCCAGATGCTTCTGATCGATAGGCACAATGCAGCTTTTGCTCAATTTGTAATGCTACGCAAATCATCCGAATTATTTCATTGTTAAAATGGGTACCTCTATCTGTTTCTAAAGAGGCTGGAAATCCAAATCTTGGGATTATCTCTCTCAAAAGTAATTTAGCAATAGTTAGGCTGTCATTTCTTCTTGTTGGATAAGCTTCTACCCAGCGAGAAAACAAGCAAACAACCACCAACACATATTTTAGTCCATTACAAGGGGTAAGTTCTATAAATCTAACTGTAGTCGGGTAAATGGTCCTGCTGCTTTTCCAATTCAACCCCAACTAACAACTGTCTTTCTACCTGGATTTTGCTGCTGGCACACTATACACCTCTGGCATAGACTCTCTGCAATGACCCTAAAGTTTGGGTTGAACCATGACTGCTTGAGGAGCCTAATCATAGCATCTCTTCCAACATGTGCAATTCCATGGTACATCCTTGCCATCTGAGACAGTAAACTATCTGCCATTACTGGTCTTTCATCAACATACACCCATACTTCATCTTCTGCTCTTTTTTTACAACCTGATTTTATCCAGATTTCTTTTTCTTCCTCACTTGCTTCTTCCTGTAACTGCCTAATTTCTTCCCATGTTTCCAAAGAAGAAAACATCAGCTGGCAATTTGTATGTTTTTTCTCCACCCCTCTGTTGATTGAAATTGTATTTTGTGCACAGAAACGCGCCACTTGGTCTGCGTATCTGTTTCAATTTGTCACATAGTCGTTTCCTGACTTTTATGCGGAACATTTTACCACAGCAATCTTATTGGGCATTTGTAATGCATTCAATAGATCCTTCACATTTTTACTGTCCCGGATCGGTGTTCCTGAAGAAGTCAGAAATCCTCTTTGCATCCACAACTGACCAAAATCATGCACCACCCCAAAACCATATTGACTATCAGTGAATATGGTTACTCTCAGATTTTTGCCAATTATACATGCTCTAGTCAGAGCTATCAGTTCAGAAATTTGAGCAGAATTTATCCCCTTTAGACAGGAGGCTTCAAGAACCATAGACACTGTACACTTTGCATAAGCAGCACTCAATGCACCCTTTTCATCTCTCAGACAAGATCCATCCACGAACATCACACTATCTGACTCTTCTAGTGGAGTATCTTTAATGTAAGGTCTTTGGTTTTTGCACAATTCTGTCACATCCAAACAATCATGATCTGCTTCATCTTTCACTTCTTCACAACTTAAACTTGGCAACAAGGTTGCTGGGTTCAATATTGTTCATCTTGTCACTGTCACATTTTCAGCACCCAAAATCACTCTTTCATACCTAGTCAGCCGACTATACGTCATATGCTGAGTCTGAGTCCTTGTTAATAGGATCTCAACAGAATGTGGCACATATACTTTCACTGAATGTCCCATAACTGTTTTGCTCTGCTCAAGACTCACACAAGTAGCAGCCACTGCTTTTAAACAACCTGGTAATGCGGCAGCCACTGAATCCAAAGTAGCAGAAAAATATGCCACTGGACGACGTGCCATTCCATGTTTTTGTGTTAAGACTGAAAGTGCACACCCATCTCTCTCACAACAGAATAATGCAAAATCTTTTGTGTAATCTGGCATTCCCAAGGCAGGTGCTCGACAAAGACTATCTCGCAATTCAATAAAAGCTTTCATACACTCTTCATCCAATTCAATCGGATCAACCACATCTTTATGAGTCAACCTCTGTAGAGGTTTTGCAATCAGAGGAAACCCACTGACCCACTGTCTGCAGTATCCAACCATTCCCAAAAACATTCGAACTTCTTTTTGAGTCTTAGGAGGACTTATCTGCAAAATCACATTGATTCGTTCTTGCGTTACTTTTCTAACTCCTTTCTCAATTTTGTGTCCCAAATACTGAACCTCTTTTTGACAAAACTGTAATTTTGCTGTGACACTTTATGCCCACCTTCTGCCAAATGATTCAGTACGGCAATTGTATCTGTCACACAGGCTTCTCGTGTTTTTGATGCCACCAGTAGGTCATCAATATACTGCACTAACACTGAATTTTCTGGCATGATCAATGACTCCACACATTTTTTCAAAATCTGATTAAAAATCGAAGGACTCTCTGTATACCCTTGAGGAGCTCGGCACCATGCCAAAACACGGTTTCCGAACCGGAAAGCAAAAATATATTGGCTATCCGGTTGCAAAGGTATCGAGAAAAATGCTTGACACAGATCAATTACTGTGTACCATTCTGCATCACAAGGAATTTGATAAAGAATCACTGCTGGATTTGGCACTATTGGACAGCATGGTACTACGATCTTATTAATTTTTCACAAATCCTGAACTATTCTATATTTTCCACTTGGTTTCTTAATCCCCATAATAGGTGAGTTACAAGGACTACTTAGTATTTCTTTTAGAATACCTTGCTCAATCATTTGATCAATTACAGGAATTAGGACTCATCTTGTACTGAGGTGTGTTTGGATATATTGCACCTGGTTTAACTGTAACCTGAATAGGATCCACACCTTTCATCAATCCAATGTCTTTTCCTGTAAAATCCCATACATCAGGTCTTACTGCATTTCTCAACTCTGCAGGTAAATCTACTTTTGTAAGAAATGAATATAAATCATTCACTTCTGTCCCTTGCTTCGCTAACATCATTTTAAAAGCAACATCCTCATCTGGTGTTGAAAGGCAATACCATCTGGCGTACAATAGATGGTGCAGTTTATACAGAGCAAGTCCCTTCCTAAAAGGTTCACCGGACTTGTATCACATACCACAAACCGATGCATGTCTCTGAATCTTCCAATATGAACTTCTATTGGTCTTGTTACCTGAGTCTTAATATATTTATTTGAAACTCCCACAACTTGGATAGTTTCTCCCGAGAGGGGTAGGTTTGGAATTTCTGCTGCTCTCACAGTAGAACGGGTAGCACCAGTGTCCACAAGGAATGTAATATCATTACCTTCCACTTTTCCATCAACAAAAGGACCTGATTGATCTACTTCTAGAGATGCGCCAAGCACGCACTCTTCCTCCCCCCTCAGGCACCGTCATTGAGATGAGTCTGAGTCACTCTCGGAACATTGCAATAAATACTGTGAAACCACTTGCACATTTTGATTCTTACCTACTTGTTCACCTGCGTGAAATCCAGAATTCGCACTGTATCTCTGTACTTGAGCATTCACATTATTTGACATAGGAGCTTGAGGCACCTGTACTTGTTGTGTCTGGGGTGTAACTACCTGCTGCTGTTGTTGATTCACAACCACTTCATTCTGCATCTGCGGATTGAAATTTTGATTAATTCTATTATTTTTCAGTAAAGATCTACACTCATTCCTCCAATGTCCAAACTTTCCGCACGCATGACAAGGAAATTTCTTTTTCAATTCTTCCCTACTCATCTTACCTCTACCTCCATTTGGTACCTGACCATTTTGATTTTGTCTTTTCATCTGAAAATCTGTTTGAGAACCATTGTTTCCATCTTTCTGTTCTGCCACCTTCACCTGTGCCCACATAATTTTCTCTTTCAGCTTCTTATGCCTTGACTCAATATCATCACTACAATATTTAGCATATCTCAGAATCTCATCAACTGTTTTACTCTGCCAACAAATCAAATGTTGCTGAATCATATTACTAATTACAGGTTTTAATCCAAAAACAAACCTATATACAAAATGTCCCATATCTTTATCACCTATACTTTCAAAACCACTATACTGTTTGAACACCTGTAACAACCTTTCATAATAAGCATGTACCGATTCTTTGGGTTCCTGGGTTATCCTGTCAATTTTAACCCAATCTGTTTCTTTTGGAGAAATTTTACTTTTCAGGAAAGTAATTACTTGATTATATTTTTTCATCACTTCTTCTGAAGGTGCTCCTGTCTTCACATCTCTAGGATATTCTCTTTTGGCCAGTCAACAGTAATTTTACACTCAGTCCATAAGTCAGCTGGAAGTACAATCTCAAACAAACCATCTAGATCTTTTAACAAAACTTTTGAAACTTTTACAAACCTCTCTACCTGTTTGTACCACTCGACAGGTTTCTCTCTCAACCTAGGAAATCATTTGTAAAGGATAATATATCCTGTCTTGACCAGGAACGTGAACATATCCACCACCTGGAACTTCTCTCATTTGTCATTCCATTTCAGCCTGATCTGTTTCTCTTAATGGAAATAAAGACGCATTTTTATTTACAAGCATTTCTTCCTTCTTTTTCGCTCATCTACCTTTCCACCGTTCTAAATCTCCCCATTTCTTCAAAGTATTCATTAATTCTTTTATTTGCAATCGTTTGCCAGACGTATTCAAACTCTCCAAATCCTTATCAGTAAAATCCAATCTATACTTTTTTGCAAAACTTTAGACTTTTCTATGTCTACTCCATATTCTTGTGCAGCTTCTACCAACCTCTCATGTAGATTCCTTGCTTTCCATGTAATATCTTACACAAAAATAATAACTCTTCATCTCGGTACTTACTCAATCATTTCTGGACTTATTTTACCAATAATCATTTCTTCCAGATCCACTCTCAATCTAGCTACATCTATACTCAATTGTGATTTATTCTTTTCCATTCCTCTTATCCAGTCATCTAACTCCTCTGGCGAAGGACCCACCGAACTCCCTGATACTGGAGTTGTTCCACTGACATGCTGCACTATTTTTCTAGGATCCATTTGTACACTTCTCTTTGGTGTTTCAGTTACATTTTCACTCACTGGAAGATCAATCAATGAAGTGCTCATCTCAACTTATTCTGGTCCACTAACATTCCTGGCAGTATTCACAGGAATTGTCAATGCATGTACTCTCGATATATTCTGACTCTCACCATACAATGGAACTATAGGACTGATCGTTACTGGTACCGATAATGCTTCTGCATTCAGACTCATCTGACTAATTCTCTGGGTTAACTCCTCTCTTGCCTTATTCAACATGTCAATTTCCTTCTCCTGCAACACTCGAGTGTGTGAAGCTACCGTAACTTGTGTAACCTGTGAAACTTGTGGAGTTTGTGAAGCTTGTGGAACCTGAGGAACTTGTATTTCAATTAGTGGTGCATTTGGAGTTGTTTCCCCTGAACTTTCCTGATATGGTGGAGGTCTCTTTAATAGTATTTCATCCAACAACTCATCATCAATCTCATCCGAATCATTATCTATTTCTGAAGTCTCTAAATTATTACTATTACTGGATATAATCCATCTGCAATTACATCTTTCCTCCATCTTTTCTTTTGATCATCCCATCTAGCCTCAGAATATCTCGTTATTATATTCCTGTATTTAATTCCATTCCTGTCTCTCTCTCGTTTATAAACCTCATGTTCACATTCGTCAAGCGCTTTATACTGCGTAGGTCTAGGACTTGGCTATAATGAATTAATTCGTCCTCTCAAATTCCCCAAAATCCTTACGTTAAATGTACCGTTCTCTGGAAAAGCTAAAACCCCATCATCTTCCGTATATATCATCCAGTTCTCTAACCATGTACACGTATGATACCCACGTTCCAACAACATAAAGGAAGCAGGCGTTCTCGGAGGAGGTATAGGAAGTCCCTCTCTAGTAACTATCGGCTTGTCCTTTTTGAAGAAATCTTTTATTCTTTTTATCAATTTCATTTTTAAACACTCTTTTTCTCGCTAAATAAACCAAAACAAACAAGAGAAAACTTCCGTAAATCCTCTCACTCTATTCGCTAAATCTCAACCAATACCACCGCGACTCACAGCAACCAACCAATTACGGCTCACTACGTATCCACTACCTCAACCAATGCTAGCGCGGTTCACAGCAACCAACCAATCACGGCTCACTTCACGCCCGCTGCCTGACCAATGCCAGCGCGGCTTTTTGTGACGTCAGTATTACTCCTGCTCCTGACCCTCCCTTTACAAAATAATACGGCAATGTATTTTCTACGTTTTTTCTCAACTATTTCTTGTTAGAAACAACACAAAACAATGCTACTTTGTCTGTTCCACTAATAAAAGAGATAGTTTGATTCATTCGAAGAGTTTTCTTTTACTTCTAGTAAAATAACGACCAGCGCTACTCTACTCGCAATCAAGTTAAAGGAGGTCTTGGTACTCCTCTCGGCATACTAGCCAAAGTTTCGGAAGAGGACTTTCCTTTCAGAAAGAGGTCTTGGTACTCCTTTGGGGATGTAAGGCCAGAGTTTCAGAAGCGGACCTTTCACTATTTCATGCAATCTCCTTTCAATCGAATATGTCCCTAAAATAACATCGACAACCTTTCGCTGTTCGATATTACAACAACAGACAAAGTACTTCTGCAGTGTGATACCTTTCCACACTATTCCTCTGCCACTTAGGCTAAAATAACATCATCCTAGGATCTTAGGTAACTCCGTACCCGTATTTCCAACAACATAAAACAAAGACACTAACTTTTCATGTTAATAATCAATAAATCAATAATCAATAATTATTACCAAACTAATCAATAATTAACCATCCTCTGCTACCAAAACTGATCCAGCGATCAGGGATCAATAAATTGTCACTAACATAGGCCCATTTACACTGCCCAACTAATCCCTTCACGCTGGGGTTCAGTGTGATGCAAGTTTATTCCTAACTCACTAAAATACACTTTAGAACCGGCATTGCTCCTTACAAATAAATGTGGCGATGAACCTATAGTTGAAAAGTTGATGCTAATAATAAGTACTAATCTATGCTACTAAATAGTAACAGACTCAGTGTATAGTTTATGTTGTTTATCGTAAAATAATGTGAGAAATAAAAATAAATGCTCATCAAGTGCAGTTACACAAAATGCGAATCATAGATTATCACAGAGAGAGAACATTGGCAATGTATAAACAAACTAATTTCAATAAACAATGCATTGAAGGAGTGGATAGGCGAAGAGAGAAAAGTTTCAGAGACAAAATACATTTGCAAATGAATATGCAAATTAAGAAGATTATCTATACTAACCCAAGTAAGAATCACGGAAAACTACCCCACTGGCCAGTCAGGGCAGCAAGGCCACTCAAGTAGAGTAGAGAGACAAAGATTAGGTCAGGAATCAGGAAATAGGTAGGCCTCTATCTGGAAACAGCAAACCGACGACAGCGACGATCTCCCAGCTAACTAGCATCAGCACCTACTAAACCACACCCACCGGGAACTTTCAATTATACCCTAAAACCTAAATGTCCAACCCACATATGTTTCAATCTGAGCACAATATTCATCTCCCATTGGCTAACATTGGGGGTGTTCTGTCACACCACTTTCGTCAGGCCATTTTATTAGACACCTCTTTGTTTAAACATTAAGCATTACAACAGAATCATCCCAGGAAACAACTTTGAACACAATCATAGTAAACATTTCCTGCAGTTCCTTGAATGTTGCAAATCTTTACGCCTCTATTACTCGCCTCTGCCATCTCGTGAGGAAGTTGCATCGCTTCCACTCGCTTATCAATTTGTCCTTTCAGAAGCTTGGCAGTCACACAAGGACATAAGAGCATGCACACCTCTTCGCGTTTTCTCTCTTCTTCTTGCAAAATCATCCTTTTTTGGACATCTTATTTTTAACCCAAAACTGGCATGCAGAAGTGTAGGCCCATGCTTGTTTTTCTACAGAGAACAGAACACAAACATTTATTATTTTCATGAAATGTAATTTTATTTTGCGCACCATCCCAGCATTTGCACTAACCCATGCACAACCCATGTTATTCCTAGTGAATTATTATTAACATGCACAAAAGCAGCATTAGTTTTTTATTGAAGCAATTTTTGTGGCATAGTTTCATGCATTAATACACGCATTAGTTTACGCATTAGCATTTCCCCTTATTTTTAATGTTCTTTATTAATAATTTTCACAGCAGACTGTTAATAAATGTTACTGAGGGTTCAATCCGCGCAGGTTTTATTTTCTCAAAACCCTGCTCCATCACTCCGTGCTTTCTTCTTGCCTCCTATCTTGTTGCATCCCCTTCAATCAAACGTGAAACTCCTGGACTTTTAGCCTATACCCTTTAGCTCTAAATCTGCACCTCTTTGCTCTCACTCTGCATCATTACCTCTTGGCCTCTAGCTGTCCCTGACTAAAATCCTGAGATACCTGCCTGTCACCCAACATTCAGCTCACTAGCAACCCACACAGTCTGTCATTCTGGCCTCTGCGGTCAGTTTGGCCTCTCTCTGATTCTCACAAATTTCCAACCTCCCTCTTCCATACTTCCCCTTTCCTTCCACATTCCACATGTGGAGTATGTTTAGCACTTCTACTGTCTTCTGAGCTGCTGACAATTGAAAATGAAGGTGGCACCCACTTGCAGTTTTCCCACTGCAGGATCTCCCTCTGATGTGACCTTGACAAGTTTTATTTTTGGCTTCAAGTTACAAGAACTAGGGAAGGCTATTGCAAGGAGTTAGGGAAAGGATGAGATTCAACCAAATGATGCAAGGAAGTAAAATTTAATGGACCATGAGCATGCAATTTTCTACATCCATACCAACATAATCTGACTGCCTTCAAAAGAAACCTGAAAAACAGCCTCTTCACAGAAACATTCTACATCCTCCTCCCTTCTCATGTCTACACCACCAGACCACCAACATATTGGGGACAGCCACCCCCCAAATGCAGTCCACCTACCGCTGGAGGCCTGCAATAACTTACAGCAGTGATTCTTAGCCTTTTGACTTCAGCTGCCCTAGTTAATCATTACTGGAATCCGAGGACCTGTACTGAGTCATTATCGCAATCCGTGGACCGCAGGCTAAGCAATTTCAAAGATTTGAGCCTCAAAACAGTTCACAAAATTACAGAAACAAGCAATCATCAAACAAATACAAAGTTTTCTTCTTTATGTCTATACACTTTAATAATCTGTTAATATTATATTTTTTTATTTTCTAAGCTGTCATGAACCCCCAGAGTAGGTGTCGGAGACCTCCAGTGGTCCCCAGACAACCGATTAAGAACCACTGACTTACAGAATGGACCAAAAGGTTTATCTCACTCAGTTCTGCTTAAAACAAATACATACACAGGAGCAGTTTTGTTTACTTATAATATATTTAAGTTTTCAGAGGTCAAACAATTGAAACCAAGTAGATATTACTCCTAGTACATCTTACTTTGCTGCTGCCCGTGAACAAGGAAATATTTTTTCTGAAATGCGTTGGGCGTATGGAACATTAAGGGAAATATCATGCTGACCTTTGACATGCTGTGCATCATTAATATTCTGGCGAGGAGTGTGCTTTGTGTTTTGGACATTGTGGAACTGAATATATATATATATATATATATATATATATATATATCGCTGACTTCGTCTCTAAAAATCCAATTCCAAGGACAGACGAACACGGACCCAAAGTTCCTTGTGCAAAAACAGTTTATTTTCTATTTGCCCTGCATCTCCACCAACATAACGCGTTTATATATATAAATGTAGATAGATAGATAGATATAGATATATTCTCAAGGTGCTGTCTCCTGCTGGTGCAGTATTCTGTCGGCTTCTGTCAACAGTAACTAACCCAAGCAGAATTGTGAGATCATCCAGGGGAACACCATCCATCTGTTTACTTTCACTGTTTCAGCAGCCAAAATCTCCAGTGGAAAGTTTGGGTCAAAATATGGACTTACTGGGGGAATCGGAGAAGTATTTACCAACTTCCCTGGTAATTCAAATTATTTTAGTGAACCATCCGGGTCCAACTCATAATGGCCAGATTTGCCCTGCGCCTTGAGTTACTAATACCCCAAGAAATGTAAATTCGTAGGTGGGGAAAAGGCAGCTCACTTTCTGTGCAATCAATTTCCAATAAGGGCTATAGAGTGAGGTTAGTACATGCTTTTCCAAGCTCTTAAAATGTCTCTTTGCACTAGATGTCTGAGCATAGTTGAGTGGGGTAGGGGGGAGGACAGAAGTATCCAATGAGTGCACCTTCCACCTTTGCCATAGCTTCTCAGAATCCAACAGGTGTACTGCATGATAAAATCTGATTCAGTAAACTTGTTTTACATAAATAACACCTGTGGGAAATCTCAGGGACAGGTAGCCGCCCAGCTTCTATACAAGAAACGCTGAAATAGCTGTTTCTTTGTTATGAAGCTGGCCTCATACCACTGTTTACCAGTTAAGTTGAAGTATTTATGGAAATGCAGATATAATAATATTATCATTGAGAGATGCATCCTGATTTGGAAGACGCTCCAACTTATCCCTGAGACTGCATGAAATTTGCCATCCTCGTAAACGAGACATCTAGGAACATATCACACATATGTAAAACATGCAACTTGGATTCTCAGGAGAAAGGGCTCAGGTGTTCCCTGTTTCAATAAGAGGCCTATTGAGGCTACAATTGTACCCAGTTTAAATATTTTGTTTAGCCTTGTTACTACTAGTAGAACTCATTTAATTCATCACAAATGCTACTGAGTGTCCTACACATTTTTCAGTTTTGTTAAGTTGTATCTCCGTATTTGGACTGTAAAGAAACTAGGTGAATTATACATGTGCAACTAAGCAACATAGCTTATTTGGTACAGTTTCAAGCCATTTAGAAACCCCGACTAGAATTTCCCATTATACCAGTGAGGTCCTCATTACAAATCGGCTGGCAACCAGAATTACCATTTACATCAGGATTACACATGATGCGTGAATTTCTTGGTAACACAGTGGCTCACTGTTTTTATCTACACATTTCAACTGATCAAAGAAGGCAAAAAGTCTGGGTGAAAACACCCGCAAATGGGGAATGAAGTCAGAATCAGCACCGAAAATGTGGGAATCTGTAGGACTAGCCTGACAAGGGTGTGGTGATACTGCACGTTAACAGAAATATCAAGCTCTGTATTACTGAGCCATGTTACTAGGCCACTTGTATGGGGGGACTGAGTGTTGTACCCACTACAATACATTATAAGGCTATTAAAGATTACAGAGGAGTTCTGAGACCATATAGAGTATTGTGGCTGAAGGCCAAGTTCCTTTATAAGGTCACGGAACTCCCAGGTGACTCTCATTATCCATTTAGCATATCGCAGAAGGTACTTTATTCCGTATAATACATGGTCACACCATCGTTCCTCCCACAAACCACTTGTAGTGTGTTTGCAGACATGAAGAATAGACAAAGATTCTGTATTGTGAAATTTAATACATGGGAAAGCACCTGGTATTTTTTTTTTTGTAAGACGATAATAGAATCTGTTTAATGTAAGCCAGGTTAAAACAAATTCTTAGCTCAAAATACACACATATGACAGAGAGTCTGTCCTTCCTGTAATGACCTATAGTATGCAAAAAATAAACATGTTCCAATGAATATCACCTTTTTGCTGATCACTATTCATTTTAGAAAACGGATCAGAGGAAGAGACAGCTAGTTCTTAATTTCATTGTTTGAACCTGTGCTGTAAATATTCTCCGTGACCCTCCTTTCACATTGGCTGCAGGTAGCAGGCATATGAGTTAGAACGCAACTGTAATAAATTATGACAGTTGAGCAGCCACGTCATTTTGTTGTTACCGGTCACAAGAGACTTCATAACTGGTAAAGAAATTCTAAACAGAGTTTTAAAGAGGGCTTTCAGGCATCAGTTTAGTATAAAGCAGATAAGTGAAGCCCATCCCTCTAATTAAAAAAAATGATTTTATGAAGAATTGCCAGTTTAGTCATTATCTGGTAAGGACCATAGATTAGACTCCAATCCATCTTTTTACTTTGCAGTTCATGGCATCAAATAGAAATACAAAGTCAATGCAGTGTCATTTGGACGTCTGACTGTATGTAAGAATCTTGAGCATAAAAATATTGCACTATAAAAATATTGTATTGAGAATATCAACTTAAAAAATATTGTGAAGGTAAGTATATACCGGAATTATAGATTTACTATTCTTAACTCCACATCTCCATACAATCAAGATATATATATTGTCAATGTACATCTATATATCGAGGTAAGTATATTAAATATATACTTAACTATATATACTTACCATCACAATATTTTGGAAGTTGATACTTTGGCTAAGATATTATTGTAGCACAATATTTGAAACTCAATATTCCGTTACAGTATTATAGGCCTAAATATGTAATCATGTAGGTTGATGAAACACTGGTTCTACTTTACCCAAAGTGGTGAATATTGTCAATGAGAAACATCTAATTTCTCTCAATTACTTATAAGGCCATAGTAATATTCAAATGATGCAAGATCAACTCTTATCCATCAGCATCTCTTGCATATGCTACCATGAAATTGACAAAGTTGTTTTAACCTCTCTACTAAAACATATCCCTTTGTGCACGTATCATGCCCTTATCAGACTGGTTACTGGTGCTACCATAAGTGCAAACAGAGCAGCCATTAATTGAGATCTCTGCCATCTATGTCTACTCAGGACAAATGCATGTGATCCATAATTCTTCTTCCTTGGTTTTGCCAGTGTGTGTTGTTAAATTAATGTTAAGAGGGATCCCAAATATTTTACAAAGTCTACTTTTAACTTTGTTGGAAGTACTTTTCTCTCCATGGAGTTAAAAGTGAGGGAGATTTTCTCCACTGATACACTAGGATCTTGCTAGTTCAGTTGTTCTCAATTTTTGACAAGCATTTTGACCTTTATGGGCCAGATGTACGACCTTTTTTTGCGGTTGCAAACGGGAGATCGACCCATTTGCGACCGCAAAAAAGGGTCCAGGCATGTACGTTTGCGACTCTCGCTATTAGGAAGGGGCGTCCCTTCCTAATAGCGAGTCTCAATGCCATGTACTATTCTTTTGCCACCGCATTTGCGGTCGCAAAACCCTCGCAGTTTACCACCTACTTCAAGTAAACCACTCGCAAATGGGAAGGGGTCCCCAGGGGACCCCTTCCCCTTTGTGAGCGAAAATATTTTTTAAGAGTAGGCAGTGGTCCCAGGGACCACTGCCTGCCCTAAAAAATGAGACTGAAAAGTTTCATTTTTCTTTTTAAATGCATCCTGTTTTCCTTTAAGGAAAACGGGCTGCATTTTCAAAAAAACTGCTTTATTTAAAAAGCAGTCACAGACATGGTGGCCTGATGACCCCAGCAGGCCACCATCCCTGTGAGTGCTAGCCATTCCCAATGGGGTCGCAAATTGCGCTTGCCTCATGAATATTGACGAGGCATGCAATTTGCGATCCCATTGGGAATCGCAAACAGTGTCTGAGACACTGTTGTACATTTACTTTAGCGAGTCGCAAATTGCAAGTCACAATTCGGCGCAATTTGCGACTCGCTAAAGTAAATGGTCGTACATCTGGCTCTATGTCTTGATTACATCTTTGGGGTTACGCTGAACATCACTTTTTACAAGGAGCTGGGCAAGTCTCATGTTCCGTCATCGTATAAACCACAAATACCAGTAGTGCTAGAAAATGTGTATAAATTCATGCTTACATAAGACTGGCAGGAGTCTGGTTGTTCCTGTCTGTATTCAATATCAGTATGACTACCTCTGACTACTCAGTACTCTTGATATTCCTTACAGATAAACTTTCAAGGCATTCACTCTTACTGTATCATCAGGCCACATGATTCACACACAGAACTACATATTCTCGACTGGAAAAGTCTTGTAAGTGTACTAATAATAATTAGAGGAAGAAAAATCAGAGTGAGAACAACTTCTTATATTAAAATAGTGCTTTATACCACACTTCAAACAGTAAGTAACTATTGTTATTGCTCAATTTAATGATACTTGAAGTTTTCCAATTATTATATAATGTATGTAATTAGGACAAGTTTAAGGCCTGTCCTAAAGGGTTTTAATATATTGGTTGTGTACACTCTACACACATCTTTTGTGTCTCATTGAAATGCTTCCCACACCAGACTGTGATAAGGACAAGCCAAAGGTATTCAGTTTGTCATGAAATAGTCTGTGTTCCAAGACCAGTGGTGAAAACAAGGGACACTTCCCTGAATTTGCCAGATTATCTAATTTACAAAAACTAACAGTACACTGTTTACATAATTGCCCTACTATTTGAAAAGAAGAAACCCTTTTCTGGAAAGTGTCAGATTACCTAGGGTGTCTTCACAGCCTCTGACACTAGGTACAGAAAGAAACTTCTCCTGACAGCATTGCTGCATTGTATGTGCCACCAACGTGATGTATAAGTGATCACTGCTAGTACAGCCTTGCAATAAAATTGTGGCTAAGATACATACAATGACATACAACATGTTTAACCATATTTTTAAATTCTAGTGTTCAGGTATAGTCTTTCATTTGTACTACAATGTAAATGTCTTTCCATAAAGTGAGCTTCAGATTTCCTCAGTTAGCCATTTAGTTAATCTACCTGTATCTTTTAACACTAAGGGCCCAATACACAAAGAGCCTCCGCAGTCGTGTCGGAGACTCCAAATTCGTGGTGAGACCTCCGCACTTGTGGTGGGATCTCCACAATGAGAAATTGCAGTGCAGAGATCCTGCCACGAGCGCGGCGATCCCGCCACAACTGTGGAGCCTCTGCCAAGACTGCGGAGGCTCTTTGTGAATTGAGCCCTAACTTTTTTGTAGCATTCAAATGTGCTATGCTTTTGCCAGCATCATAGGAGCTGTCTCTCAGACAAATGTACTTGCTTTCCAAGTTGGTTTTAAGGAAGAGTCTGTTGTGTTCCTGTGACATAAGAGGTGGTCAGTATCCAAACCAAAGTGCTGTGTCTTGTGTCTTCCTGCTGCACCATGCACCAGGCTGCCGATGCCATAGTGGCGATCAAGGCAGACATCCTGTGATAGGTGAGTGGTCTCTTCGAGAAATCAGCAGCTGCAGAGACCAAAGGGCTTATCGGCGACTATCATTGCAGGCAGCATGGAAGTGTTTTACTCATAACACCTCACTGCTGCACCACACGCTGACACCCCACATGGTGGCCCGTGCTTTCTGTTGTGGGCCTGTCCAACAACCCTGCAGAGATGCAGACCGGAGTAAGCTGTAAGCCAGCTCCCGCCGTGTGGGTGGTACACTGCGCCCTGGAACCCACAGGTGAGCACAGGTACAGGAGAGGGCAGTTTTCTGGAGAAACCAAGAAGCATTGCCATGAAGCTGAAGTCATTTTGACAATAAAGCCCCGTCACCAATGACTACCTTCTGTGCTGCACACTGCCCAATAATTCGGGGCATGAGTGAAGGGGGAGCGCACTGCAGACCAATATTTGGTGACACTTACTTGTCAAGACAAAGGATGACGCTGGTGATGCCACTCCCTGCGGGACTAGCCTATCACCACTCATATCCTAACCTGTAAAGGACTCCAGGTGAGGTAGAAGGGAAACCGGGTATGTTACCATACCGGTGAGCTACGTTGGTGACCACAAGTGACTGCACCACCATCAGGCCTTGGCCATGCTCCCCACCACTGTACAAAGGCTCCATCATGACAGGCATCCCCGCAATAGAACCTTTCACCCTCAATGGAGCCCCCTCAGCACAGGCCCCCAAGGTGAGCCTTTTGGGGTAGCGGCTCAACCTGCACTTCACTGCCAAGGCTGTGGAGGAAGAGCAATAGATGGCTCTTCTATTACACTTGGGTGGGACTGATATCTATAGGCTCTTGGGAAGCATCACTGAGACAACTCCAAACACATATGCCAATATCTTTGCAACTCTCAGGCCATACTTTGAGCCAATGGCGAATTCTGATTAAGAGCATTTCATGTGCCACCAAACTCTCCAAGAGCCAAAAGAACTGTTAGACAAATTCTACAGCTGCCTGAAAGAGCTGACGAGTTCCTGCACCTTCACCAATGAACAGGAGGAGATATTGGGCATAGATCATGCAGAGGTGTGCCTCATCCAAACTGAGGGAGCACTGACTACAAGACATATTGACTTTAGGATGTTCCAAAGAGCTTTCCAAGGCTGTGCTACTCTAATGAATGTGGTGCACCAAAAAGTTCATCAAGACTAAACCTGTGAGCCTAGTTGCTCAGGCCTGGGTGGGGGAGAGAACCAAGCCAAAACAAGCCTTGTGATGGCCTTGTGGGTATTACGGTGGACAGGCACACAGCCTTTCAAAGTGCCTCTCCAAAGGCAAGAAATGTGGCTGCTGTGGTAAGCCAACCATTTCCCATGGGTCCGTCGCTTGTCTTGAAGCACCACACTCACAACATCCTCTTGCATTCAGGATGATGAGGACGTCGAGGAAGGGGTAGGAGACATGGACCATGATGTTTTAATACACCCTCCAGTTAGTCATCATGGTGGGTCACCCCTGCTTTGCAAACCGACTTTTGCCAAAGGAACCGATTATGATGTCGTTAGGAAAGGCTCCAAACGGGGATTTGAATACCGCGAATCCGATTCGGAACTTAGATACATGTCCGACCGACCGATTACGATGCAAGGAAACTGTTTGGACTGTCCGAATCGGTTCCGATTGGCACTCGGGCAGACCGAGTCGTTCGGAGCCCATTCGTGCAGCTCTATGTACACTGTTTCCAACCGAGCGATTAAGAGGTCCGATTCTGACAGCCGTTCCGAATCGGTTTGTCTGACACGAAACGGCTGTCGGAATCTGCCTTTGGGGGCCCGTAGCAGGACCCCCATCACCCGTAGGCCTCCGGTAGGGGCCCATCGGGGTATCCATGGGATCCCTCTTTACAACCATACACAGTGTGGCAGGCACCATGGGGTGTCCGCCACAGGGTGCAAGGTCTTCCCCAACCACCCCTTTTTTCAATGGGAGCCTGTGTTCTCGTTCGGAACACAGACCCCCATTGAAGTAAATGCGAGTCCGACCGAACGATGTTCGGAAGCATCTTAATCGGTTGGGCAGACTCGCAGAACCCGATTTGGTCTGAAATTATTCTGAAACTCATTTGATCAGAAGAGTTTCCGAACGACATCGTAATCGGGCACCAAAGTGTGAGGTGTCAGTGGGGATGATAGCCATCATAGACACTGAGGCTTCCATCAACATTATGGCATGGAAGGTGTATGAAGTCCTAGCCAAAAGACCCAAACTATGAGTAGCCAACTTCAGAGTGTACGGCTATGGCCATACACAGCCTCTTCCAGTGGTGGGGGTTTTCTCAATGGACATAAAGCACCATGACACCAGCACTTCCGCCAATGTGTACGTCGTGAAAGGAGGACATGGCATTCTGCTGAGCTGCCATACAGCTGAAACACTGGGGTTGGTACGTTTCACACTGGGAGTGCACCTCACACTGCTGGGAGAGAGCTTGGAAGGGTTCCAGGACCTATTTAATTATATTGGATACCTACGAGGCAAGATGGTCACCATAAACATCGACAAGTCTGTGCAACCTGATCTGGTTACCAACATCCAGGAAGTACTGTCTGGGCGTGCTGGGCTTCATGAACGTAAGTACTGTCTGGGCTGCCAGGGGTCATCAATGTCAGTGACGTCATCCTCATGTATGCTGCCTCAGTAGAGGAACATCATGCCCGGCTGGGAATTGTATTGCAGTACCTAAAAGCCTCTGGCTTGACCTATTACCAGAACAAAAATAAATTCATAAATACCCAGATTAGGTACTCTGGGTACCCCTTTTCCGCCAAAGGGGTGGGCCAAGATCCCAAGAAAGTAAGAGACATCAAAGAGGCCCCACCTCCATCCAACGTGTCTGAGGTGCATAGTTTCCTTGGCATGGTTAACTACTGTGGGCGGTTCATCAGAAATTTGACTGACCTCACCTATTCCCTGAGAGACCTTACTAAGTCATCAGCCCCATGGGTGTGGGGCGAGCTCCAAGAGGAATCATGCCAGCAGACGAATGAGGCATGGTTGGCAAACTCCACTCAGACCTAGCCAAAACCACAGAACAAGCAGTAGATGCTAGTCCCAGGGGACTGGGTGCTGTGCTGTTTCAGCATCAACAATATGGAGAGGGGGCCCCTGTGGCCTATACCAGCAGAGTGCTCACCCCAATGGAGAAACGATATTCACAAATAGCAAAAGAGGCAATTGCCATACACTGGGGATGCTGCCATTTTCATCTCTATGTATATGGATACCCATTTGTGGTACACACAGATTCTAATCCACTAATACCCTTATTCCAAGGTTCCGCCTCAAAACCTCCACCCCACATTGAGAAGTGGATTCTGCAACTGCAAGAGTATTCATTTTGAGTGGAATACTAGCCAGGTTCTCAAAATCCCCCAAACTATTTGTCCCGGCATCTGGGGGCGGCAATCCAGAAGGAGGAGATAGAGGTCCTAGAAACAAGGGAATACGTTCCGTACAGAGTTGGATGCCGCTATCTCTCTTGTTAAATGTAATCAAAGAAGTTACTGGTGCGGATGATTGTGAGCTGGGGAGTCTGAACAATGGGGGATGCTCGAGGCGTACTGGTTGCAACGGACCCCTGAGGCCCAGAAGGTGCTGGACTCTCTATACAATGCCCGGCAGGATTGCCATCAACCGGTGATCCAGAGTAGCCTGATGACGCAAGTCATTCAGCTAGCCCATGTTGGGCATCAGGGGTTGGTTAAGGCCAAAAGCCACGTCTGCAGCAAGGTGTTGTTTCTGCAGCTCAACAAGCTGGTAAAGCTAGCGGTGAAATCCTTCGAGTGGTGCCAAACCTCAGGGACCCTGATCTGCCATCCCTAGTCATAACAGAAAGTGGACCGCAAAAACCCTGGTCTACGTCAGCCTGGGCTTCGTAAGGCTGTCGAATGGCCGGTACATGTTGTCATCATCGATTATTACTCAAAGTACCCAGATGTGGAGCTGGTATCCACTCATCCAGCCAGTGAAGTTCTTCCAGAGCAGGAGAAGGTCATGGCCACCCATGGCCTGCTGTGAGAACTACGAACGGATAATGGGCCCCCTTTTCATGGGCAGAAAGTGGCCAACTACTTGAAGTCATGGAACATCAACCACAAGAAGGTGACATCGATTTGGCCTAAGGCCAATAGGAAGGTAGAGCAGTTTACGTGTACTTTGAATAAAGTCCTCTGCATTGCCCACGGCCACAACAACTCCCAATCTTTGGAGTGGGTCATCTATTCCTTCCTCAGAGAATAGCAGCAGACTTCCAATATCACCACCGTTAGGGCTTGAGGACTCATCTGCATGGAGAGGGTGGTCAATGATGCCATTCTACACCATCCAAGTTGGCAGCAACATGCCATAAATGATGAGAAAGTATTGTGGTGACAGTGAGACCGGAACACTCAAGCCAGCACCAAGTAGGGAGTTAAGAGTCACTGTAGTATCTTCATGTTGTTATAATGTTCTCTGTTATCTTGTTCCTAGCTGCTCAGCCAGTGTGAGTGTTCTGTGTGGAATGTTGGTGTGTGGCCCATGAGTGGAATGCTTGGGTGACTTGTGTGAGTGGTGACAGTTGGAGGATGGGCTGAGCAGCTAGCAGGCTGCTCCTGGTGGGGCTGCTGTATTGGATCTACTCTACATTATGATCTACTTCAATAAACCTACTTAATAAACATCTTACCAGCGTGGACTACGTTACTACATTATTTTTGGCGACGAGTTGGAGACTTGCTCACGCTCTACAGTTGGTCTGAAGGAAGCTGAAGATGACATTTACAAATAGTCAACATGTTGGGAAGAAGCATCACAGTCTACAAGCGCAGACAAGAGACACGAAAAAATGCAACAAGACTGGGTCACAAGAGGCCATGCATACAGCGCAAGTTGTCATTCACGAGGATGTTTTGAAATCTAAGGAGCCACAAAGGAAACAAAAGAAACTGGAACAGCACGCGTTGCAGCCCCACCAGTGTCCATTACATCGGACAGCCCCAGCCCAAGTGTGCTGTATTCTGTTTCATCTGGACACATTTACAAGAACTGCGCCTTTAGGGAAAGTAAGCAACATCATTTTAGACTTTCTTTCTGTCATCTCTAATATGAACGCTGCGCAAGGACATGTGATTGGAGTGTTATGCTGCACCAATTTGTTGTACATTCACAGTAACCATTTCGATAGCTCAGCAAAAACTGAAATTTTGAGACACACTCTGATACCAGGTAACAAAACATGCTTTTGTATGGACTTGCATGTTCTACTATTTGGAATGGTGTTACTCTCGTTTGAAAGATCAACCTTTTTACTGGCAGCCATAACGGACATCTGACTGGAGTCAGTTTTGGTCTTTGATTTGGTTTTTTTCATTCGAGACCTCTCTGTTTATTGGCAGCTCTACCAGCTGCTGTGGGACGCTTTGCTGCACGGAGGGTCTCTGGAGTTTGCCTCACTTTTGGCGAGTTGGGAGTCTCCGTTTATATCCTGAGTTTTACATACTGTGCCAGTTTACAGAAATTTTTGTCACATTTTGTTTGGGACAGCACTTTGACTTGGCAGTTTAACAGCAACGGTGCGGTTTTAAAAGAGGCGCGCGTCATTTACAGTGCGCGGACACTCACCTGCTCATGTCAGTTATGCAACAACATTTATGAGATGTCTTCGTTGCTAAGCAGTGTTTAATGCTGCTGTTGGACGACTTTCAGCTTGAACGCGAATGAGCCATCCGAAGCGACGTCTACAGCGTGCCGCCATTTTGTGGTTGGCAGCTGTTTCTTCTGTTCTCTATTGTGATTCCTGTTCGATTGCAGCTTAACGCGTTTTTGAACATCGTTGGCCAGTCGCGATGACCAACATTCATCTGCAAGCGTTGGGGAGCATATTGAGGAACTGTCGACGCTTGATTTTTCATCAGTGTAACATTCCTGCTTGCTGGTTCCTGTTTCTTCATCAAGTTTTGTCTCCACAGTCTTTGGACGTGACCACCAGTCAATTCTCCAGAGTATATCTAGACTGGAGATTGTAAGTACTGTGGTTCGTTATGTTTCTCTTAAGGTTATGGTGTGCCACCTTCACATTGACTGGCAACGTCGTGGCACAGTGCTATTCAGCTAGTGACATTCTATTTTACTTATGTGGTTGTCAAACAATTGTGGTGTGCACTGCACCAGTGTGTGCCCACAGTAGCACATCTCGGGTGAGAGGTCGCTCACCGGCATGTGTAATAGGTTTTAGATGATGGCTGTGTTGATGTTATTATAGCATTCTAAAATTGGTTCTGACCATTTGATGTTTCTTGGCATGTTTCTGTTCTCCTTGGGATTTATGTTGGGAATTGTCTGTCAATTTTCTCACAGTTTGTGTTCGTACTCACTCTTTCAAGTGGGTGGTCGTGGGTTGTAGTCCCATGTCCTTGTTGTAAGCCACTGTACCCTTACATGAGGGTTGGCTTAAGGGGTTTGGTCCTCGTTGTAAGCCACTTTACCCTTACATGAGGGTTTGTTCCCTTTCACACTAGGTATGGGTTTTTGTCCCATATCCACATTGTAAGCCACTGTACCCTTACATGAGTATTGGCTTAAGGGGTTTGTTTCCCTTTCACGCTAGGAATGGGTTTTAGTCCCATATCCACACTGGAAGCCACTTTACCCTTACAGGAGGGTTGGCTTAAGGGTTTTTGTTTCCCTTTCACGCAAGGAATGGGTGTTAGTCCCATATCCTTACTGTACGCCACTGTACCCTTACATGGGGGTTGACTTTAGGGTTTTGTTTCCCTTTTCACGCATAGAATGGATTTTTGTAGTTCCACTTGTCGCAAGGTTTTTGTTCCTTGTGTGCGTAAGCCACCATGTGCTGCACGTTTGTTTTTGTTGTAGTGGGTGTTTTCACTACCTGTATATGGGGTTTTGGTCCCTTTGGTCCCTCATTTAGGTGTAGGAATTTGGGCTCCAGTCCCTTTTTACACATTTTTACATGGCTTCTCTACTTTCATGGGGAGTATACACATTGTATTAGTATTTTCTTTTCTTTATTAAAGGAGGAGGATGGGTATTTCGTATGTACCTTTTCACTTATCTTTCCTCCTTGTGTAGTCCTTTTCCCTCTCGTGATGTGGTTTCTACCGTTCATCCCTGGGTTATGGACTATTAACTTCTGTTGTACTTTGTTGTCTATAGTTTTTAAAAGTTTGGTTTCATTATTCTTCTATTTTATAGGAAGGAGATAATGTAGTATCTTCATGTTGTTATAATGTTCTCTGTTATCTTGTTCCTTGCTGCTCAGCCAGTGTGAGTGTTCTGTGTGGAATGTTGGTGTGTGGGCCATGAGTGGAATGCTTGGGTGACTTGTGTGAGTGGTGACAGTTGGAGGATGGGCTGAGCAGCTAGCTAGCTGCTCCTGGTGGGGCTGCTGTATTGGATCTACTCTACATTATGATCTACTTCAATAAACCTACTTAATCAACATCTTACCAGCGTGGACTACGTTACTACAGTCACGCATTGCAGTAGGGGGCATTGTGCTGGTGCGAGATCAGTTGTTTACTGGAAAAAAATTCAGACTGCTGTTCGAAGCAGAGCCCTGGAGATTGGTTCACTGGCAAGGTTCGATGATAACTGCCAGAAGGGGTTATAATGAGGTCACCTGGAATATTTTATTTTTCAAGAGGTCCCAAAAGGTCCCCTTGGAAGAGGAGGTGTTTTGGCCCTGGAGTGCTCTGGTGAGGTGGAAGTTCAGAGTCCTGATCCGAGTCCTCCAACCAAAAGGTGTTTCCAGAGGCAAGGGGGGGGGCTCATGTACCCAGTGAAGTGAGTGGGGCAGAGGAAAGGAGTTGGAGCAGGAGGTATTATCTGAGAAGCAATCCTGCCCCGTCGTCTCAAGACTTAACATATAGACTGTGTGGCAGTTATGTTTTCTTACAGTGAAGTTTTATGAGCACCTGATGATGATGATTGTCTTTTGAATTTATTTAATTTTGTTGCAGGTTGGGGAGGAATGTAGTGTTTCTTTGATGTCTGGGGAGGATGTTGTGGTAGCGTCTTCTTCTCTGGAAAGCAGTTGTGCATTAGGGTCACCTCAAATGACAAATGAAATCTATGCCTGTGGCGAGAGGCGGGTCAGTACCCTAACCAAAGTGCTGTGCCCTCCCTGCAGCACTGTGCATCAGGCCGCTATGCCACAGAGTTCAGCGCTAGGTTTCTTCTTCCTCTCAATAACGTTGCTCTATGCCTCATCTCTTGCGGACCCCCTCCCCAAACAGTTTGTCCCCGGTGACCCCATCCCCTGGTGTCCAATTCATTAAATATGGAGAGGGGGCACGCAGCCCCCCTTTACAAGCCATTATAGGCCCTGAGGATTCCACCCCGGGGGCAGAAACCTCCAAAAAACGGGAGGGGGCCACTCCCCGAACCATTAAAAAGTGCTCGGGATCCCATCCCCCAAATGGACATCACTTAGCTTTAAAGGGAGGGGGGCTGCAGTGCCCCCCTCCCTGAGCCTTTATTTGCCCTGGTGACCCTGACCTCTGGTGCCAGTCACTTGCTGTGTCCCAAGGAGGTCAACCCAGGACACAGCAGTTTCCCTGCCTGCACTTGTGTTTACTCCCTTCTGGCCTTTTCAAAACTCCCAACAAATGGGAGCAAACACAAAGCCTGCTTCCAGCACTCGGGAGCTTTAAAAATGCTCCCACCAGCTGGGAGCAGACGTTTGATCTGTCTACTTGCCCGCACTGATGCTGGCAGGAAAACAGATCAAGATATTGCTCCCATCCAGATGCAGCAGAATAAATAGCTGCTCCCTGTGGGCGGGAGCAATTCCAGCTCCTGCAGCATGCTAGAAGCCTGCTAGGGCCGCAAGGAGTCTTGCAGGATCAATGCTAAAATTGCAGTTGCTTTTTATTTTGGCCTCAGGGGGGTTCTTCTGGGTCCCCTACCCTACCCTGGCTCCTTATATCACTTTTTTTTAAATTCAGGACAGGGGACTAATCTCTGAGTCCTGTAATAGCTGCCAGCAACATTTTTCTGATGTTGTTGGGAGCCAATCAGAGCACTTGCTGACACCCACAGAGCGCATTGGCCACGGGGAAAAAAACTCCCTGGGCCAATTAGAATGGTCCATTTTCAAATTGGCGTACCCACGAAACTCTCTTGAGCCTGTATCAAGTAACTATAACTTGTACCCTAAAGTAATTATAACTTGCGCCGCCGCAATGCTCAGTATTATCAACAATGATGGCATTTTAGATGTGATTAGGGATGTTATAAATATGGTCAAAGAATATGTCATGAGTGATTTAATATGCGACGTTGAAAGCAGTGCATGGCGAGGGCGCAAATTATAGTTACTTTAGTGAATGAGCTATATTTCCTTGAGATAACTATAACTGGTGGATTTCAGTGGTTTTGTTAGTTTCAAATGGAATGTTTTACCTTTATGTTTTTCAGTGAATTTGTAAGTTTTTTTAATGTAAAGTTATATATTCTTACTATAACCAAGGCCATTGGAATTACGGAGAAGGACGGGGCTAAATTATGCGGCAGGGTTGAGTAAATTATGTGGCAAGAAAAGGCAAATTATGCGGTGTAGTGCAGCACATTTTTTATAGTATTTCTTCATTATTTTGTACTTTTTACACTTGCTAACACTGTCTGGGCATTGGGTGCTCCTCATTAGTACCAGTTTAGTACCATAATATAACAATAATCAACAGAAAGATTACCAGTCAACCTTTGCAAAAGGCCTTCCACTGCGCTGTAACACATGCCGCTGCATTTTTAGTAACTTTTGAACCATTTGAGCTAGAAACAAAAATAGTTTTTGTTAAAATTTGTAGATTATGCAGAATATGATGGATTATGAGGCAAATGCGGCAAATCAATAATTATGCGATCGCCCATACGCATAATTCTAGTAGCCCTGACTATAACTTCACTTTAACCTTACATTTGTTTTTTTTGTGAATTTCTAGGGGATTTTTAATGTAAAGTAAGATGTCTATGGTAATGCACAGCAGGGGGCATAGAAGCAGGGTCTGACTTGGCATTGTCCGTTGTGCTGCCCCCATCCAAGCTTGCTGTCCTTCTTGTCCTCCATTGTCCAAGTCCATACTCCTTCACCCTCGTCCTGTGTGGCCCTTGTTCTGTCACTGCCCTTCCCGCCTGCCCTTCACAATTTGCTTGCTGCCCCTACCCATCTCCTCCCTGCCCTCTTTTGTCCGGGTCCAGGCACTTACCCCCTCCCTCCTACCCTGCCGGGTCCGATGTGCTGCCTCTGAGCTCCAGTTAGCTTGATGACCCTGCCCACTCCTCCTGTCCTCCGTTGCCTGAGGGTATGCCCCTATCTTTGTCCTCCTGCTTAGCCTCAGTGCTTAGCTTGCTGCCCTTATCCTCCTTTCCCCCGCCCTCTTATGTCTGTGTGCATGCCTGTGCACATCCCTTTCCCCCATCATGTTCCATGGACCTGCCACTGCCTCTGTTGTGAGTGTTCTGTTGAGCTGCCACTGCTGTTCACACCCTCCCAGCATAGTCAGATGGCTGCTGCCTGTCCATGCCCCCTCCACCCTGACTTCCATTGTCCGAGTTCCATGTCCCTATCCCCTCCCTCCTGTGCTCTATGGTCCATTATGCTGCCACTCCCTTCTGTCTGCCCTCCATGTTCTGTTGTTCTACAAACTGCTCCTCCTGCCTGCCCTGCATGGTTTGTTGTGAAGCCCCTGCCCCCTTTCACGGTCCTCTCTTGTCTGTGTCCTGCCCATACCTCTCCCTTCTACCCTCCATGGTCTTTTTGCATGGCCCACCCCTCTCCATCTTGCCCACCATGGCCGTTGTGCTGCCACTAACCCTCCCGCATGGCATGCATGGTCCTTTGTGCTGCCACTGCCTCTCCCACCTGCCCTGTATGGTCAGCTTCTGCCCCTGATCCCCTCCAACTTTCCCTCTGTTGTCTGTGTGTATGCCTTTATAGTCTCCCTGTTGCCTTCCATGGTGTGTTGTGCTTCCAGTGCCTATCCCACCTGCCCTGCATAGTCCGCTTACTGCTCCTGCCCTGCCCCAGCCCTCTGTTATCCATGTGTGTGCCCCTACCCCCACCCTCTTGCCTTCCATGGTCCGTTGGCATGCTCCTGCCCCTCCCACCTGCCCTTCATGATCTATTTTGCTGCAAATTCCCCTTCTGTCTGTCCGGTATGGTCAGCTTGCTGCCCTTGCATCTTTCTCTCTGCTCTCTATTGTCCATGTGCATGGCCCTGGATCCTCCCTATTGCTTTTCATAGTCTGTTGTGCTACACTGCCCTCCTGCTTACCCTGTGTGGTGTATTGTGCTGTTGCAACCCCTGGTGCCTGCCCTGTAAGCTCAGCTTAGTATCACCTTCCCACCCCCTCCTGCCTTCTTTGGTCTGAGTCCATGTCCCTATCCCATTCCTCCTGCCCTCCGTGATCCAATGTACTATACATGCTAACATTTTAGACTTGGTAAGAAGGAGATTTTGAAAACAAAATCTGGGAAATTGATTTTCTTCATTGACAAAAATTGAAAAAGAGGAGATTTTAGGCAGGAGACAGCTAAAATAAGGCCTTTCAGGTTTAAAAACATCGGGAGTCTCCTGCCTGTATCGGGGCAGTTTTATTGCCACTGCCTCTCCATTCAGCCCTCACTGATCTGTTGTATTGCCACAGCCTCTCTTACCAATCCTGCATGGTTGGTTTGTTGTCCCTGCCCCCCTTTTTCCCTGCCTTCCATGGACCGTTGTGCTGCCACTGCCCCTCCTGTCTGCCCAACATGGTCATCTTGCTACCTTTGCCCCTTCCTCCCTACTCTCAATTGTTTAAGTGGGTGCCCCTGACCTCTGCTTCCCCACAGTGTTCTAATGAACAACTAGATTGCTAACATTCTATATTTTTTACAAAAGCATGGCATGCCTGAAATCAACTTGACGTAATCAAAACTATAATACCTAAATTCCTTTAGAAATTATAAAAAAATTAGGGGGCCTTTTTCCCATAGAAATTATGGTTAGTGCTTTCAAAAACTAAAATGAGAGCTCATTTTCTGAGTTCTAAAATAGCGACAAAGTGTTTGTAAATTATTTGCTACATCAGGGCTCGAAAAATTCACTCGACCGCTCGCATTTGCGAGTCAGAGCAATTCAGGACGAGCTATTTTTAGGTCCTACTCGCCCGTTCTGGCGAGTAGGAAGATAAACTGACACTTGACCTCTACCTCTGAAAGCAGAGGAAATGTGACAAGATAGCAAGATTTAAAGGCATCTTTATTGCTCACAAAGTAAATGAGCAATAAAAATGCTTTTAAATCTTGTTAACTTGTCACATTTGCTCAGCTTTCAGAATCAGAGGTCAAGTGCATTTCAGTTAGGTCGAGGAGATTTTGTAGGTTACTAGACCTGCAGGTCTAGTGCATTTTTTGTGATTTTTCGAGCCCTGTACATTAATGTTTTTTATCCAGTTGATCACTTGATTATTTGTTACACTTAAGGGAGAGGATGTGACACTATGGTCGACTTTGCAACTGGGGAACCAGGTTTGAGTTTCGGCGTCGGCTCATTATCTTATGATTTTGGGCAAATCACTTAACCTATGCATGCCTAAAATCAAAATGAATGTGTCAGTGTGTAATGTAACTGATGCGCACATCGGATGCCCACATAAAGCTCTCCAACACCTTCCGGTCAAGTATGTGCTCTGTTAAACTGCAACAACAACAACAAAAGAGTTTTGCACACTACTGTCATTCGGCTATACTTGGGCTATATTTGAGTGATATTTGTGCTACATTTGGGCTCTTTTTTCTTTGATGGCCATCTTGGAGACTTTTTTGTTATGAAGCTCCCTAATTTCCTCATTTACTGCAGTATCCTCAGCACAAAATGTTTTCAGTTTTCTACTTCAATTCGATCAAGATGGCGTTTAGATGTGCTAAACTTTTTGCATAAATTTAGAATGTTAGCACTCTAGTTGCTCTTTAGAACACTGTGGTAAAGATGCAGTTGATTGACAGGGAGTTAACTGACAGTCTGCTGCTGGTGTTGAAAGTGCATGTTTCAGTCTGCATGTCAGAATGTTTTAATGAAATAGAAGAGTAAGATATTTGAGAGCTCATTTAAAATGTCTCCTAATTTTGCTTTCAACAGCACTAACCATTTTTTCTCTGACAAAATTAACTCCCATTTTACTAGTTTGGTTCAATCAAGATGGCTTCAGATGTGCCAAGCTTTTGTCATAAGTAATACAGTTAGCGCTCTAGTTGTTCTTTAGGACACTCTGGGAGGCTGCAGTAGAACACAGGGGAATCAACTGATGGAAGTATATGTTTAACTGAGAATGTCAGACCATATTCTCACATGGCTGAGAAAGATAGTGTGAACTTACAGAAAGTATGCTCTTATTTAAGCTTCTGGGCTTCTGGAGCAGCTTCCATAACCTCTATGAGAAAATCAGGAGAAAACAGTTTTATCTCTAACATGATTCATGAAACCCAGCAGGTCAGCATTTTTCATAGGATAAAATCACCTTAGAGCACACCACAATTACTAAAAGTAGTATGGTACCACCAACAAATGATTCATATTGTAACGAAAATATGTTATCACTCTTTATACATCTTCCTTTTTGTGACTCTCAAAACCTGCCATTCACTACAATGCATTTCAATAGACTCCCTGTCCCAGGGTCCTGTAGCGGCTGCCACAGCATGTTGTCCATGTTGTGGCCAGCAAATAAACTCTGCCTTCTTAAATTTTTTTTCATTTACAGGACACAGTGACCACGTCCCTGAGTCTTGCAATGGCTGCCAAAACATATTGCTCAGGTTGAAATCAACCAATCAGGATTGAGTAGTCCCCTTTAAATTGGCCAATCAGAGCATATCGAGACACCAGCTGTCCAGATATCTATATTTTTTTAATCTTAATTTCTGAAAAACTATTGAACGGATTTATACTAAATAGCAAAAAGAGTAATCTGCGTACCAAGATCTAGCTTCCTGCCAAATTTGGTGCAATTCCATTCAGCTGTTTTTGCTGTAGTCCAGTCTAAAGAAGTCTATGGAAAATGCATTTTACATTTTGTGATCCCCCCTTTTTTTTCTGACCCTGCTTGATGGACCACCCTGAAACTTTCCAGGAAGGAGCTAAGGTAGATAAACTTTTTTTTGGAAAGTTTTGGGAAGATCTTGGCCAAATATATTAGCAAACAAAAAAAACGCTCCTTCTATGGAAAAGCAGGCCTAACTATAACTACCTAGTGGTGTGTGGGTCTATGTGTGTTTATATATCTATATATACATATATATATATATATATATATATATTCACTGAAAAAACCACAGGTTTCAGGGACGTTGTAGTTAGTTGGACATTTCAATCGTACAAAACCAGAGAAATTCGGCCGTTATAGTTAGTTGAGCTAACTATAACTCGCGCCCCCGCAATGCACTGCTGATGACGTCACATATTACATCATTCATGACATGGTCAGTGACATCGCTGATGACATCACTGATGACATCTCAAATGACATCACTGATGACATCATCCACGTGCTAGTCTGATGCACCTCCTCACACCCTAATATAACCTTTGATACACCCACTCTAAAATACAGACTACCATTTTCGAAACCATAGACACACCAATACCAGTTACTACATACCCACTCACTGATTCCTAGGTCTACACACAGATCCACTCATTCACCCATACAGTCACTCACACATGCAGTCACTCATCAATACAGCACTATCATATGCACTCATACATCTATACAGACACTCACACACCTCCACTCATCCACAGAGTTACTCACACACCTAGTCAGTCATGCAAAGAATCATTCACACTCCCATTTACTCACCTGTACAGTTATACACACACCACCTCACTTATTCATACAGATACGAACACATACTTACTCTCTTATACAATCACTGATACAAGCACACACTCATCCATACAGCCACTCTCACAATCACTCACTCTCACATATAGTGATTTATATACTCCAACGCTCACATATACTGCCTTTTACAGATGTAGTTACTCACACATGTACCACTGAGATACCCATTCACTCACCAACACACCCATACACACACTCACCCACCCATACATCCCTTCACAGATGCACTCTTGAACCCATACACCCAGTGAATTACCCACTCACACATCTATGCACAGAGTCACACACCCCCACCCGCCCACACAGACACTCAGGCACCCATACAGATACTCAGACAACTAATCAATAACTCATATAGACACTCATGTAGCTACTCACTAACCCATGCAGCCGCTTACACACCAACTGACAGACTGATACCGACATTTACAGTTTACGCACTAACCCATGCATTCAGTAAGATACGTTTAATCGCTGAGTTATACAGTCAGTCACGCACCTACTAAATCATCTATTCAGACACTCATACACCCACTCATACTTCAAAACACCTTGGCATATATATATATATAAAACATATTTGAACTTTACAGAAACACACAGTCACTGGGTGATGTCATCAGTGATGTCATCAGTGATGTCACTGACCATGTCATGAATCATGTAATATGTGACGTCATCAGCAGTGCATTGCGGGGGCGCTAGTTATAGTTAGCTCAACTAACTATAACGGCCGAATTTCTCTGGTTTTGTACGAGTGAAATGTCCAACTAACTGTAACATCCCTGAAACCTGTGGTTTTTTCAGTGAATTTCGAAGGTTTTTAACTATAACGTCCCTGAAACCTATGTTTTTTCCGTGAATTTCAAAGGTTTTTTAAATGCTAATTTCTAACTATAACGTCCCTGAAACCTATGTTTTTTTCAGTGAATTTCAAAGGTTTTTTAAATGCTAATTTCTAACCAAGTTCAAAAGTTCAAAAAGCTTTATTCGGATACCGTCATATCCATAAAAGCACAACAAACATAACAATTTAAAAATGCACAAATAGAGAATCGCAATAGAATCCATTGGAATATACATAAATACACATAATAAAAATATGTCAGGTTTGTGCAAAAACTCATGTGCAAACAGCATTTAAAAATGCACAAATAGAGAATCGCAATAAAATCCATTGGAATATACATAAATACACATAATAAAAATATGTCAGATTTGTGCAAAAACTCATGTGCAGACAGCATATAATCTCAGGGATTGGACATCATCTGGCGTGCACGCACGGCAATTCTCAAAAAAGTGCCTGTGCGGAAAACCAACTCTCTGTCAGCCAGGGTAATTAACCTTGTATAAGCATTTTCCAGACTAATGGGCGTAATTTTTTTTAAAAACGGGATTAAAAGCCACTTGGTATACTTTAAATAATATTTACAAAAAAACATGAAATGTAAAATAGTTTGACCACTCTGACCGTCGCACGGACAAGGTGAGTGGTCAAGATTTGCATGGTAGCCAAGGGGAAAGCACAATGCGAATTTTACAGTGCCTGCCCTGAGGCGAAAGAGAAGACTCCTCTCCCAATGACTCATAGACAGGGTGAGATAGCTGGCCAAGGGATGCACAGTCTGTTCGATGGTCATATATCTAAGGACGGAGGATTTCTTAGATTCCCTTTCAATCCTTTCCATGCTATAAAGTGAATAAAGTGCATTCCTAAGATAATTTTTATGCAGAGTCTCGGCTGTGCTAGGATTTAAAAAAAAGACATCCTTTGTTGACACTACATAAGCTTCGGTACACTCCTGACAGCCATGGGATATCCTTCCCTTTCTCACACCCAATACAATCATCTATGATCTCTCTCGTTAGAGATGCAGCCGGATTTTTCCATATGGACAGCCAAAAGAGGGCCGGGCGAGCCCTGATAAAGTCCTCTATGAAATTTAAATTAAGTTCCTTGTGGCAAATGTATTGAGCTGTTGAGATTGGGACGCCTAATAGCTTCCTGCAAAATATATTCTCTTCTTGTTGAATGCAGTAGCTATTGGCAATACCCCAAACCTCGGCACCATACGTGGCTGTTGGTACACACTGTGATTTAAACATTTTTTAAATAGCTAAAATAGCACCTGTTCTCTTCGGGCGGGGGGGACTGAGAATCGAGTTTGAGGCCTTTGAGAACTTGCTCCGGGAGTGAACCATATGTTCAGTCCAGGAGCCGTTCGCAGCAAAGACCAACCCGAGGTAAGGAAAAGTACTAGTACTTGTCAATTTCTGGTCTCCTATGGATATAAAATTAAGGTGACGTTTCCTGGGTCCACACGACATTATAAAAGATTTTTTAAAATTAGTTCTTAGGTCTAGGCTATCCATGTAGTCATCAAAACCCTGCACCAAGATGCGTAAAGAATTAGGGGTGCGGCCCATAAGGACCGCGTCGTCCGCATAAAGTAGTACAGGAAGTGTTTTACCATTTATTTTGGGGACATCATGAGTCAATGATTTGAGTGCTTTGTGCAGTCCGTTAATATAGATAATGAAGAGGAGGGGAGCTAGAACACAGCCCTGTCTAACCCCCCTGCCAACTTTAATTGCTTCGGTGACCTTGCCCCCACTGCTGATCCTGACCCGGGCCTTAAGATCTTTGTGGAGGTGCGCTAGAAAATGCACCAAGGGCTCATCCAATCCATAGGCCAGAATTTCTAACTATAACATAGCAGTCGCGTTTGCAGAGTGGTGGAGAAAGGTGAGCGTGGCCTCCGAACACCTCTTAGCAATCCCACTGTGTGAGATTTACTGGAGGTAACAGGAGGAGTAGTTAGCCCCCAACGTCAACCTTGGGGGCCAACTACCCTCCTATTACCTCCAGTAAGTCCCACACAGCAGGATTGCTAACTTCTCATACTAGGCCACGCCCCTTTCTCCACCCTCTGCAAACGCGCCCCTGGCGCGTTCTAAGTTGGGGGATTAATTCCCCTTGAATACTGAGGGTCCCTGGGGGTCAACTTGCCCACCAGGTACCTCCAGTAAGCGCCACAGAGCTCGATTGCAGAGAGGTGGACACAGGCCACGTCCCGTTTCTCCACCACTCTGCAAACGCGCCCCCTGGTGCGTTCTAAGTTGGGGGACTAATTCCCCTTGAATACTGAGGGTCCCTGGGGGCCAACTTGCCCACCAGGTACCTCCAGTAAGCGCCACAAAGCTCGATTGCAGAGAGGTGGACACAGGCCACGCCCCCTTTCTCCACCACTCTGCAAACGCGCCTCTTGGCGCACTGCTGCTTGGGGGATGAAGTCCACTTGTGTCCTGAGGTCCTCAGGACACATGAGGACCTCATCGTCCCACCACCAGTGCGCCCAGAGGCGCGTTTGCAGAGTGGTGTAAAAAGGGGCGTGGCCTCGGACCACCTCTCTGCAATCCAGCTGTGTGGCGCTTATTAGAGATACCTGGTGGGCCGCATGCCCCCCGCACATAATTACCATAGCCCCGGGGAGGTGGCAGTCCCCGGGCCCGCTATTTGATTTTGACATTGCCCCCGGAACTTAGCCCACCCGGGGGCCTCGTTAAAATGAAACGCGGGAGCCCGCCCTTCATTTTCTTTTTCTTTTTGGCAGGATTTGTGCACCCAGCACGAATTCTGCTGATGTTTTATTTTTAAAAAAATGCTTTTTTTGGCCCTGGGGGTCCCTGTGGGACCCTCTGAGCAGGCCTAGGGGGTCAGGGTGTTTCTACCCTGCCCCCTTTTCTTGTTTTTCACCTTTTTTTAAAACTCTTTTCTTGTGACTCGGTTACCGAGTCACAATATGGCTGCCAACACATTCTGGTTTAGAGTGTTGGCAGCCAATCAGAGTGAAGCTCGTGCCCGGGAGCAGTCGCGACTCCTCCTCGGTGTTCAGATATCGATATTTTTCTTTTTTTAATTTCTCAGGAACTACTGAACGGATTTACACCATTTAAAAAAAAGGTCGCTTTCTGAACCAAGACCTACCTTTTTGCCAAATTTGGTGTAATTCCGTTCAGCAGTTCGGGCTGTAGCCTTGTCTTAAATTTCCTATGGAAATTAACATGGAGAAAGCGCGTTTTGGGACCCCCCTTTTTGCTCGGCCCCCGCTTGACGAATCACCCCGAAACTTTCAAGACAGGAGCTGCCCGGAGTGCCCCATTAGTTTTGAAAACTTCGCGAAGATTCGTCAAACGGCACCAAAGTTATTGGCAAAACAAAAAACGCTTTTTGAATAGAAACGAGGTCCTAACTATAACTACCTACTGGCGACCGCCAGTAGGTATATATATATATATATATATATATATATATATATATATATATATATATATATATATATATATATATATATATATGAAAAACAATGTGCTCAGAAGCATCGAGTGAGCACTCCACGGCGCCTTCACCATCCAGTTGTAAAGCCTCGCTGCAGCTCCCTTTGCATATTCCCAATTTCAAAACTGCCTCTGCCGACGCGTTTCGAGGCCAATACGCCTCTTCATCACAGGCTAGCAAACAACCACTGATCAGCGACCTCCATCTTAGCCAACCTTTATTTAATATACAACCCTCAGTGGGCGTGGCCAAATTCGTCAACACAACAGTGTGCTGGGAGATGTAGTACATATGGAGGTGTCCAAATTAATATCCTATCGTAGGTTCAGTGCAATGTTGCCAATTATTCACAGTCATTGAATTACCTTTGGTAGGAAGGGGAATTGTAAAAGGGAAGCTCTGTAGCAGTAAGGCGCCATGCTGCACGGGTGCGGAGTAATTCCATCCCACAGCCTCCCATGTTTGCGAGTGGTGCTCTTCTCCACGGCATGAGCGGCCGTGATTCCATGAAAAACAATGTGCTCAGAAGCATCGAGTGAGCACTCCACGGCGCCTTCACCATCCGGTTGTAAAGCCTCGCTGCAGCTCCCTTTGCATATTCCCAATTTCAAAACTGCCTCTGCCGACGCGTTTCGAGGCCAATACGCCTCTTCATCACAGGCTAGCAAACAACCACTGATCAGCGACCTCCATCTTAGCCAACCTTTATTTAATATACATCCCTCAGTGGGCGTGGCTAAATTCGTCAGCACAACAGTGTGCTGGGAGATGTAGTACATATGGAGGTGTCCAAATTAATATCCTATCGTAGGTTCAGTGCAATGTTGCCAATTATTCACAGTCATTGAATTACCTTTGGTAGGAAGGGGAATACATATACACATATATATACACATATATATATATATATATATATATATATATATATATATATATACATATATATATATATATATATCTATATATATAGATATATATATAAGGTTCACTGACAGAATATCAAGAAAAATATAGAAGAAAAAAATATAGAATACAAAAATATCGATTGCCTTTACTTAAAAAGGTAAGTACAAAAATATCAGACTTTGACAGATTATATGGAAGAAATCCATCGCCAACTATGAGACTTCCAGTGCTATGTCCAGGCATCGAAAGAGTTATGGACCCAAATAAAGATTGAAAAAAAAGAACTGCAGGAATGGCGTAACAAATGTCTCTTGACAGAACAAGAATACAGTTACCTTCGTAATGACCATCCTAAATTGAAGGTTATGTAGGTGATTCCCAAAGTGCACAAGAATCTGGTAAAACCACCCAGAAGACCAATCATCTCAGCCACAGGGGGACTATATGAAAATATGTCAAAATATATTGATTATGTTTTGCAGCCCTATGTACAAAATTTGCCTTCTTTTAAAAAGGACACAGGGGACTTTTTAAAGGTGATTTATGACATGCCGTGGGAGGATGATTTTGTATTGATGTCTTTGGACGTTTCAGCCTTATATACCAGTATTGGCCACAGTGATGGTTTAAGAGCGGTGGAATATTATCTTGGCAATAGGCCTTTCGGCTTTACATCAGCACACGAGGATGTTGATTACGATGATCAGACCTTGTCTAGAGAACAATTTATTTTTGTTTAATAATCAAATGTACAGACAGATACGAGGAACCATGATGGGAGCTTGCTTCTCCCCCAGCCACGCGTGTCTCCACATGGGCTGGTGACAGAAGCGAGTTCTCAAAGTGGTTCATAACAAAGAATGGGAAGAAAATGTGGTGGTTTGGTTACGACATATTGATGCCCTCTTCATTAAATGGAGAGGATCAGAAGAGAGTGCCAAAGATTTCATACTTACCATCAATCATAATGATCTGAATTTACATTTTTCAGGGCGAACTAGCAAACAGAAAATGTATTTCTTACATCTGGAAATATTTATATCAGAGGGGAAATTTGAAACTAAGCTAATTAGGAAAAGTACGGCGGGCAATTCAATTTTACATGCAACTAGTTTTCATCCTATCCTGGTTGATGAGGGGTGAAACCCCGAAACCGGTCCTAGGATGCTTGTTTCCAGTCCAGGGAGGACCTGGCCTGGCAGTTCGGGCTGGACTGTTCCCATTGGGTGCAGGGTCAAGACTGATTTGCATATCCTGGGTTCAAACTGGAATGGCATGGGGAGCCAAAAAGGATGGATTTAGGCCCAGATCTCTGTACTGGGCTGAATGTATGACATTGTTCTGCATTCTGTCCATCAATTGTTTTTTTGTAGCTTTCATCCTAAGCATGTAATAGCTAGAATTCCCTATGGGGAGTTAATGCGCGCTAAAAGAAACTGTAGTTTGCCACAACATATAAAATCTAGCCAGCAAGAGATGATACAGAGATTCACTGAAAGAGGGTATGATTCACACATCATCGGCGCAGCTATGACAAAAATCAATAAAATACCAAGGGAACAACTACGTTTTGGAATCAAGAACAGGAAGACAGGGGAACAAAAAGTGAAAAAATATGAAGATGTGAGGTTAATTACCACATATAATATTCAACACAGACAACTGGAAAGGGCAGTTAGGAAAAATTGGCATATAGTATGTGCTGATCCAGTCATAGGTACAAAGGTATCGGTTAGACCATGTATTACTTACCGTAGATCCCAATCTATGAAGGATAGTCTGGTAAAATCCAGTCCAGAAAAGCTAAAAATACTAGGGAATATGATTCCCCATTTGCCCACGAACCAATACCTATTAAAGGCAGATATAATTGTAAGAGAGATTTTGCCATCTATGGGCTCGATTCCGATCTCGGTCGGAAGGAATCCGAATCAGATTTGGTTTTACCTAAACCGATCCGGAGCCCTTGTTTCCGACCGTGCCTTCCCAATTTCGAACGACCAAGTACGATGCCTGGAAACATTTAGCGCTGACCGAATCGGTTCCGGAAGGCATACGGAGAGATAGAGCCCTCTGGAGCCGAATCGTACAGCTCTATGGAGTAGGTTTTCCAAACGAGCAAGTACGATGATCGATTCGGACAGCCTTTATGATTCGTTTTGCCCGGATCGAAAAGGCTGCCGGTATCGGTCTTTGGGGGCCCATAGCAGGCCCCCCTTCACCCGGGACCCTCTGAATAGTGCCCGTGGGGGTACCCATGGGTCCTCCCTTCCAGGCCATGCACAGTGTGGCAGGCACCAAGGGTTGCCCGCCACAGGGTGCACGATGATCCCCAACCACCCCTTTTGTCAATGGGAGCCTGTGTACGCGTTTGGTACACAGGCTCCCATTGAAGTCAATGGAAGTCCGACCGAATCGTATCCGGATGCATTCAAATGCATCGTACTTGTTCGGTCGGACTCCCCTGACACGAGTCGTACGGAAAGCATTGCGGACACGAGACGTTCGGTTTGCCTTCCGAACGAGGTCAGAATCGGGCCCTATGTGTTAACATGCACCTGTAATAAAAGATATATAGGTAGCACTATTCTACAGGCACATAAACGCATCTTACAACACATGCGTGCCATAAAAAACAAAGATTTAACGTATCCAGTAGCCAGACACTGTGCCGATGCTCACCAATGTGATGTAACCCAAATATCCTACTTTGTGATTGACACTATACCAAACTCTATTAGAGGGGGAGACTGAGTCATAGCCCTATGTCGTTTGGAAAGTATTTACATCCTCGACCTAGATCCAAACATCCTAATGGATTAAACATGGAAGAGGATTTACACAACTTTTTATAAACAAAAACAATATATCAAACAAGTCAGACCTTTATATATTTATAATACTTTCGGATTAATATAAACATCAGCATGGGAATCGTTTTTTTGTTGTATCCATCTGGCTTTCTTTTGTTGATATGCTCTAGAGAGTTATATTTTATGACTTTACATTTTTATTGCATCAACAGATGTTTAGAGTAACAAATATCTGTGGAGACATGCATGAGAAACATTTTGAGGAATACGAACGTCGAACAGAAAATGAAAAAATTGGGGATGATTGGTATATAACACAGCTGTTTTAAAAAAGGTGATGAGCATAAAGTAATATAATATGCTGTGTAGTAATAAGACAAAACTTAGCATATGTGAGCAATCTTGAATTAGACACAGTATATGCAGGCAAATGTGTGTTGAAGTTAGAATGCAGATAAACGATGATATAATGTTAAAACATATTGACATACATGGTTTGCAATAGATTAACAAGTATGGAATTTATAAGAAATCCAAAAAAGAAAAGAAGAGAAAAAACTGTATGTTTTTTATTTTCATGCTCACCAATTGTATATAGCCTCCAAACATGGCGCCGCCGCATTCGTGTGATCAAGGCCACGGCTGCGGGCGAAACGCGTAATGGTGACTTAAACAACTGCCAATAAACACTGAAGCATCCTTGGTGGTCTGTGTCTATTTCTGCACCTGGATGCACACCAAAGGAATTGACGTGGTGAAGATATATATGGTTCACTGACAGAATATCGAGGAAAACATATAGAAGAAAAAAATATCGAGTAAAAATATAGAATACAAAAATATCGACTGCCTATACTTAAAAAGGTAAGTACAAAAATGTCGAAAAAATATATAGTTTACAGTAATATAGTTGTATTAAATATCGATTTTCAAATATATATAATTCAAAATATAAAAATAAACATTTATTAAATACTAACAATTCATAAAAATATAACAAATAAACTTACTTTAAAAAATGTAAACACATATATATGTGTATGTTCATATATATATCGATATATATATATTTATCTATATATATATACATATATTATAATTAACAAAAAATAAAAATATTCCCACTCCAGTCAGTGCAACAGTAGGGAATGTGTTGGTTTACGTAGGAGTAAAATTTACTATTCCCACTCCAGTCATTGCAACAGTAGGGAAAGTGTTGGATTGCTGAGGGGAACAATTTAATATTCCCACTCTAGTCAATGCAACTGATGGCTAAATTGTTGGATTGCGGAGGGTAAAAATGTAATATTCCCACTCAAATCAGTGCAACAGTAGGGAAAGTGTTGGATTGCGGAGGGGTTAAAATTTACTATTCCCACTCCAGTCAGTGCAACAGTAGGGAAAGTGTTGGATTTCAGAGGGCTAAAAGGTACTAGTCCCACTCCAGTCAGTGCGATAGTAGGGAAAGTGTTGGATTACGGAGGGGTGAAATTTACCATTCCCACTCCAGTCAGTGCACAATTAGGGAAAGTGTTGGATTGCGGAGGGGTAAAATTTACTATTCCTACTCCAGTCAGTGCAACATTAAAAACAAGTAAAATATCTTAAACAAAATGAAAATAATTTAAAAACAGTAAATAAATTAAAAAATATGTTAAATGCAAAATAGAAATATATTTAATATTAAAAATGTAAAATTAATTTATTTCCCACCCCACCCCATATCCCTACAAAACCCACAACGCACATCTACATTTAAAAAGATTTACTTGCACAATTAACATAATTATTTATCAATTAAACAAATATTATTTATAAAAATCTAAATCTAAATTCATTAAAATTAATTAACTATCCACCCTTTACCCGTATAAACTTCACAACCCCAACACAATTAAATTAATTAATTTACAATTACATAATTATTAGTATTTTACAAGTAATTAACAAATAAAATAAAATAGTTTGCTCCCCACCCTTTACTCCTATAAACCCCACAACCCAAACCTAAAAAACATTTAATTAAACAATTAGCAAAATTAATTATCAATTAATTAATTAATATGAATTGACAATTAATTATTAATTATTAAAAAATAAATTACTTCCCACGCTTTACCTCTATAAACCCCACAACCCACACCTAAAATAATTAATTACACAATTAACATAATTAATGATCAATTAATTAATTAATCTTAATTAACAACTAATTATTAATAAAGTAAAAATAAATTACTTCCCACCCTATGCCCCTATAACCCTACAACTAAAAAAACAATTATTGCACAATTAACATAATTAATTATCAATTAATTAATTATTAATAATTAACGAATTATTAATACATTAAAAATAAGGGGCTTATTACGATGGCGGACAGACATGTCCGTCCGCCATCGATGCGGGGACTGGGGCCGCCTGCCTGTAAGGCGGCGGTCCCGCACGTCCTATTACGAAGCGACCGCCACCGTGGAGGTCGCATCGTGCATGGTTAACATTGCGGCGGGTGCTGCTGGCTGCAGCACCCGCTTCAATGCCAAAAATGCATGTTGTGGGTTTCCCTGCACTACGTGGCAGGCACCACTCGGTGCCTGCCACCTGGTGCAGGGAAATGTAGGGGGGATGGTACCCCCCCAGTGCACACCCACCTCCCCCAACACAAGGGGGGCACGCAACAGGCCCCCAAACGCAATCCCCGCCAGCCTTTCCATGGCGGTGAAACCGCCATGGAAAGGCGGGCGTGGCTACAGCATCGTAATTTGGCGGACGGTGCCTGCTAGGCACCGCCGCCATTTTAGAGATGCTTGGTGGGTCCACCAGGCAATTGTAACGATTGCCTGTGGCGGACCCATGGTGGACGGACTCTGCGTCTGCCAGCACCCCACCCGCCATCGTATTATGGCGGGCGGAGAAGGGCGGAGAAGTGCTTCGATAGTGCGGTGAAACCACCACTGGCAGGCTGCCGGTGGCTGTTTCACCGCCATCATAATGAGCCACTAAATTACTTACCACCCTTTACCCCTATAACACCACAACCCACACCTAAAAAAAAAAAAATTACACAATTAACATAATTAATTATTAGTTAATTAATTATTAATAATTAATAGCTAATTATTAATAAATTAAAAATAAATTACTTCCCACCCTTTACGCTTATAGCCCCACAACCAACACCTAAAAACAATAAAAAAAATACACAATAAACATAATTAATTATCAATAAATTAATTATTATTAATTAACAACTAATTATTATTACAGTAAAAATAAATTACTTCCCACCCTTTACGCTTATAGCCCCACAACCCACACCTAAAAACAATAAAAAAATTACACAATAAACATAATTAATTATCAATTAATTAAATATTATTATTTATTACTAATTATTCATTAATTAAAAATAAATTACCTATACCTATACCCCTATAAAGCCACAACCTGCTACAGAACTAAAAAACACAAAATGTAGTTACATTAAATTTAATAACTACTAAAAATGTAACTAATATAGTAAGAAACATAAACAATTAAACAAAAAAATGGCATATACATTTAAAATATATACTAAAATACATAACAATAATTAAAAAATGATATTTTAAACAGCTATATGTTTGCAAACAATATTAATGACTTCTATATTTTTAAAATCAATATTACTTACCTTCAAATTGATATTCTTGACAACGATATTCTTGCACTCGATAACTCAATATTTCCACTCCACAATATTTTTCACTCGATATTATTGTAGTTCGATTGTTTTTACTCGATGTTCTGTCTCATTACATATATGTATATATATATATACATATATATTTATATATATATATATATATATTTATATGTATATATATATATATAGAGTTATATAGATATAGTTTTATATATATAATATATATATATTACCTACTGGCAGTCACCAGTAGGTATTTATAGTTAGGACCTTGTTTCTATTCAAAAAGCGTTTTTTCTTCTGCTAATATCTTTGGCGCTGTTTGACGAATCTTTGCGAAATTTTCAAAATGAATGGGGCGGTCAGGTCAGCTCCTGTGTTGAAAGTTTCGGGGTGATTCGTCAAGCGGGGGCTGAGAAAAAGAGGGGGTCCCAAAACGCGTTTTCTCCATGTTAATTTCCATAGGAGCATTTTCAAATCTCTTGCCAAACAGGAGCAAGCACTAAGGGGCCGATTCTGATTCCGGCCGTAAATCTCCCTGACCGAGCCGGACCCGGAGAGAATTCCGACCGAATCGGACCCTAGCAGTCCGACCGAACGAGTACGATGCGCACGCATGCTATCGGACTCGAGTCGGTCGGACTCCCATTGAAGTCAATGGGAGCCTGTCGTACAACGCGTACGCAAGCTCCCATTGACTCAATGGGTGCGAGGCGGACAAGGGCGCCCCCTACAGCGTGTACGCGTCCATGCGCATCGCGGCGTACATGCACAGGTAGGGGGGACCCATGGGTCCCCCCTGTGTGCGACTCGCGCGCATACGCGTACAGGGGGGTCCGACGCGGACCCCTAAAGTCCAGCTCTGACAGCTTTTTCGAGCCGGACGGCGAGAGTCGGTCGGACTGCTCGCTGCGCGCATTGTACTTACCCGGCCGGGAAACGTCTCCATAGCGCGGTGCGAGTCGTGTCCCTGCGAGTCGGTCGGAGCGTGTTGAAGCCGCGTTCGAGTCGGTCGGCGATTTCGCGGGTGCTTGCATCGTACTCGCTCGGCCGGACCCGCGTACGATTCGGTCGGGAAACAGGGCTCCGAATCGGATCCGGTGAATCCGAATCCGATTCGGAGCACTACCGGCCGAGATCGGAATCGGCCCCTAAGTCTAATCTGAGCCGGCGGGAGCTTTAAAAATGATCACATGGGAGCAGACTTGTGATCTGTTTCCCTGCCCGCAGTGATGCAGGCAGGGAAACAAAGCAACAGATCGCTCCAACCTGTGGGAGCAGATTAAATAGTTGCTTCCTCTGGGTGGGACCAATGCTGGCTCCTGCACCACCTGGGGTGCCGGCAGGGACTGCGGGCCCTGAGGCTCCGCCTGTGGCCCCCAACATGTTGCTCAGTGGGTGCTCCTGGTGGGCACTGGGAGAATCCACCTATAACTGATGCGGGCCGTGGCGTGGTCTTGCCAAATAAGATGGTGGACATGTAAGCCAGAGGCATATATCCTGCTAATATCGCCGCCCAGGACAGCCATTCATGGCTTTGCATGGGGACGGCACCCTTCTCAGGATACCAGCCCCTCCAACAGTAAAGTGATGTGCACACGAACACCGACTGGTCCTGGGAGTGAGACAAGGCCTGGCGGCAGTGAGGCATGACCGTAGCATGTGTGTGGGCAGAGATATGCACCCAAATGTCTGCTGGGCCTGAACCTGCTCTCTGCCTTGGTTAGAGGTGCCGCATGACCCCAACACACGTAGCTGCAGTGTGAACACCGGGCCGAGAGGTGCAGGACGGTGGGCCATAAAACTGCGCGGCAAGGAGCTGGCAAGCCAAGCAGAGAGAGAGAGAAGACCTGCTCCATGAGCGGTGGCTGTGTATGGACTTTACCTGGGAAGATCCAGAGGGCCTCCTCTGAGACCTAGCTTCCCTGCCCCTGCTCTGACAACGGCTACAAGGGAGGACAGACTGGAACGGATGACTGACATGGTAGTGACTGCTCTGAACGTGGCTGCACTGCCTGCCCCCCACACAAAGCCTAGGCCTGCAGCCCTGCGCTGAGGACCCCCTTGACCTGGACAAATGAGAGGCAGCAAGCTCCAGCCACGGGCCAGGGGACAGCTTAGAATGGGCGGCCAACAAGACAAGTAAGAATCTGTCCTAGAGGCATCCAAACTGCATACCCCACTATGTGTCTAAGCTACTGACTCTGCATCAGGAGCCTCTCCTGACCTCGGGCCCTGTGAGGAGGTGCACTCCCGCTGACTGACCAGGGGGTTAGGGGGGATTGCACCTCTGCCCTCCCCCAGTGTCCACATTTGGATGCTGGCGTCAAGGCAGCGTATGGTTCCCACAGAGTGAAGAACTTCATGGGGCAGCCCCGGGGCCAGTGCTGTGGACCCTTTGAAGGGAGCAAGTCTGAGCAGCCAAAGGAGGGATTCCGTGGCCCAAAGCAGTAGCCACGTGAGGTGGTAAGGCTTCACAGGGGGGCAGTGAGTCAAACCAAGACTGCGCCTGTTGCCTTTGGCACCCGTCATGGGCAAATTGATGAGTAAAACAGCTCGCAGTGGGTGAGTACCCCCGGGAGGTCATGGCACGGCATTACCACATCAGCAGGAGGGAAACCACACGGCTGTGGACCACTTTGATGCTGCCCACCCAGGAGCAGCAGATAGATGCAATGGCTATTGATGTGGGGCTGCTTCACGCAGATCACAGAAAATTTGCAGACAGAGTTGGGGACACAGGGTCCACCCTGAACACACTGCGGCCAGAGGCAATTGTCACCGAACTGCATGGAGAAGTGCATTCACTACAGGAGAGGCCACACAATGCCTCAATGGGGGAAATAATATCAGGGTGGTGGGTCTGCCTGAGTGCGCAGAGAGCCACTTAGCTGAACTTTTCATGGAGGACAGGCTGCTCCACCCAGTGCTCCTTCACAGTCCAAGGTTTTCACTGATGGTAGAGAACCCGTGAGACAGACTGCGTCTGTTAGAGCTGGCAAAAACACACCTATCACTCGTAAAATGCTTACACTACAAAGAATACCTCACATGACAACATGGATAGGGGATCATACGGGTCCCTATTGGCCTGGCTATTGAGGTCAGAGACTGCGCAGAAAACCTATAGGTGCCATCTGTCAGCATGGGGGACATATGGCCACGACTCAGGGAGACATTAATTACACCTTTCTGGAATATTATCTCACACTCCACTCAGCCACGGAGACTCCACTGAATGACCACATTTCACAATTTTTTCTGGGGTCACAGATACCAAGACTTACCACAGCACGGACCAAGGGTTTGACGGTGGAAGTGCATGCGGCCATAGACCAACTAGCTCGAATCAAGACACCAGGGGTGGACGGCCTATCCCCCGAGTTCTACACAACCTACAGGTCCACACTGACCCCCAATTTACTTCACATGTACCAGGAGGCACTGCGAGTAGGGCTGCTCCTGGAGTGCACAAGAGAAGCCATTATTGTCGTGCTGCCTAAGCTTGGCGCAGACCCCTTAGACGTCTGCTTTGACAGACCGCTCTCGTACTGGCCACAGACACAAAATACTGGGGAAGATATTAGCAAATAGGCTCTTACCTTATTTACCACAGTTAATACACCAAGACCAATGTGGGTTTATCCCTGGTCATAACGCGCATGTAAATATTCGCCACCTCCTATAAATAATGGAACGAGTTTTCGCACCTATTCACAGTGTTGCCGGCGATGGGTCTCGGAGACGGCTTCCTGAAATTGATACACTTACTCAATGCCCAACCTCTAGCTAGGGTTCGTACAGGGAAAGTTTACTCCAGCAGATGGCTTTTAAAATGAGGCACCCGGCATGGCTGCCTCCTGTCCCCGATTCTGTTTGTCCTTGCTCTGGCGCTGCTGGCCTGTTTGCTATGAGTGAAGGACTCTGAGTAGGGGATCCCATGGGGAGACAAATATCATGCGGCGACATGCTGTGCAGATGATGCATTAATATTTCCTAGAGGCTCGTAGTGGTCACTGCTCCTACTGATGGATTTCAGACAGATATCAGGCGTCAAAATCAACTGGGAAAAGTCCTGCGTGTTTCCCCTGAAAAGATCTTTAGTGGCAGATAGGCCCTTCTATCGTGGGGGTACTCAGCGCTGGGTACCCGTCACTTTTAAATATTTAGGTATACAGATATACCACACAGAATCGAACTTCAAAGGCGGTAACCTTGATAAATGCGTAGCAAGGATTAGAGGCACAGTTCTGTTCTGGCTCCACAAGCCACTATCGGCCCTTGGCCGAGTGGCCATTATTGAAATGGTGGTTTTACAACAATTGCTGTACTTCTTCATGGCTTCACCCCTCCATTTACCGAAAGCATTCTTTCGGGTGCTACACTACCTCTTCTCAGAACGGATATGGGAGACAGCGGAGATGCCTAGCACTAGATAAGGCCATGCACCAGATGGACAGGGGTGGCATGGGTGTACTAAACCTGGTAGTATAATATGTGGCAGCTCAACTAGTCTGGCTGATGCAATGGTTGGTGGTAGAGACTGACCCAGAACATTAGGAGCATCTACTGTGAAAGGGGATGCTACTGAAATTGCTATATGAGAGACCTAAGCCGAGACATACCTATCCTGGGACAGTCAGGGCCATTTTGGAATGCTGGGACAGGTACACTAAGAAACTGGGAGCGGGCTCTCATACTCTCCCTATCTCCTGCTGAGGGCCCTACCGGGCTTGTCGGTTATGGCGGTATGCCATATTACACAGATGTGGAAACAGAAGGGCGTTAACACCCTGGGTGACATATATGCTTACGGTCAACCACTCACGCCTTAATATATGATTTGGGGCTACACAAAGGGCAGTTCTAACCTATGAGGTGGTGTGCAGTACGGTCTGTGGCTTATGGGGAGCAGAAACAGTGGACCAGCCACATTCTGGAGCTCTGACAGCATTGCTGACACAAGGAACACAACGTAAGGCAGTGACATGCATACATCGCGCCCTTTCTTCTCTCTTTTCAAACCCACTGACCCCCTTGAAACTCAAATAGCAGCAAACACTCGACAATGACATATCTGATGACAAAGAATTGGGGAAGATACTGAAATATAGAGAAACTGTCAATAGGAACCCTCGATTTAAGTACACACAACTCAATTATTTACACTGTACTTACCTCTTCCAAGCACGTCTGGCTAACATCTGCCCAGGACTTTAACCAGACGGCCCCAGACTTTATTCATTTGGTATGAAACTGCCCCCACATGACTCCCTACTGAACCGATATCCTTGAAATTCTGTCAGACTTAATGAGCAGAATGCAACCTCACACAGCAGAGGTGTGCCTATGGGGCGATTCTCGAGACTGAAGCAGGCTAAACACACATCCAGATTCATAGATTTGGCACTCCTTATATGGAAGTGGGCGATAGCTATGCACTGGAAGCCATCAGAGCCCCCGTCTAGGGCATCCTGGCTACAGCAACTAATCAAAGCGAAGATAAATGTGCTGACCCATATTCAACTCCAGATGAGGACGTGATCCGCTATCACTGAATGGATCACACTACTCCTGACCTTACAAGCAAAATCCGATGATAGGCTCTTGTGATTGGCAAAAACTAGCCATAATTCCTCTTAGTTGATGGGTCTTCCACGCGTATCCTGCCCTCCCAGCTCGGCAGATGCATAACACACTATGTACGACGCCAAAGGGTTCATGGAATCAATGCGTTGCCACCTGCACTACGTAAACTTCAAAGGGGCTAGACAGAATACTAGTAATAGCAATGGTGTACATATAGAGGGGACTGAGGTTTAATCGGAGGGTGTTTTGGGGTTCTTTTGCATGCATGCTTAAAATATTGTTCTCATGACATATAGGCCCCGGCAAGTGATGGGACGACAGTTTGTACATATCCATCATCTGTCAGTGATTGTATTGGTTACAACTACTGACATAAGTATATCTATATATAAATAATAAAGAACAATGGGAAAAAAACTGATGTGGGGCCCTGGGGATGGGGTCCCTAGGGTAAAAGTAGGCTCATGGTGGGGGAGCATGTGGCCCCCTCCCCTTTTAAAAAGCTATGGCCCCAGGAAATCATGGCTCAGGGAGAGGCCCTGTGTGGTCCCCCTCACCTTTTATTTACATTTTGGCCACCGGAGATGGGGTCCCCAGTGTCTAATTAGGCTGAAGGAGGAGGGGGGGTGCATGTCTCCTCCCTTTATGAATTACTCAGCCCAGTGGGATGGGGTCCCATGGGCCTAATGAGATTCGGAGAGGGGGACCACACACCTACTCCCCTTTTTTTACTTTTCTGCTCATATCAACTTAATTTCTCAGTGTAGGTTCAGTGACTGTGAGGGGTTTGATATAGATAATAGCTGCCTGTAATAGGGCATTCATTTTGGAACATACGTTGAGTATCTTGAGGAGCTTAGCATTCTATGAACAGTTGTATACATATTGAACACTGTGTGCAATGAGGGTCTCTCATATATCTGTGGTTGATTGTTAATGTGAACTAGGCTACCCATGAAGTGTATGATATAGGGTCAATGTTGCACATAACACATGCTTACTAGACATAAGGGAGTTGTATTTGTGATGGCATTAATGATGCTTTATATTATTCTGAGCTATTTTGTACCTACCTATGGCCTCTAATGCCATACTAGTTTTTAGAGTAATGTTTACAGAAGTTTGGATGATGTCATCAATGATATCATAGAACATGTCATGAGTGATGTATATGTGAGGTCATAAGCAGTGCATGGCTGGGTGCAAGATATGGTTAGCTCTGCTAAATAATTTTGTCGGCTTCCATTAGGTCACACAATTATATTACAGTGTGCATATAAATTGTTCCAGAGGGATGACCCCCCCTCTCCCTTACTTTATAGTGCTCTTGTCCTGTGAATAAATTGTCACATTAAAATATGTACTTATGACTTATTTACATTTTTTATTTCTACTACCACTGATGTGCCCACAAATTGTACAGTGCCCTTACAGCCACTGGAGCTTGACTGCACTTTGTAAAACTATCAAATAAATATATAGTAGTGAATCATTGTTGGCCACCTGTTTCCACATTTAAATCTGCAGATGTATTGAAGAACTTTATCTGGCAAACTAAAGGCTTAATGTCATTTATGTAGCTAGGGTACCAGAAAACCACAGTCCTGCTGTTTGCAAGTGAGGTATGCAAAATCGCCTACTTAAATAACCTTACCTCAGATCTTCAACTGGGATGGGCAGGGAGTCCCTCTCGTTCTGGGGGCAAATGTAAGATGAACACTCTTAAGCCTGGCATGTAGGTCAGAAACATCTAGTAGTGCAGCTGTTTGAAAACAGTCAGTCAAAGCTTGAGATTGTATAGAAAAATAATGCTGTCACCTGATGGGTGAGGCTGTCAAGTTGCTTCATTGGCCAGTACTAAATGTTTACATGCATTCACAAAAATGTAGTATGCATTATTTGCACTTCACATGTTGCTCTAGGCACATTGCTCTTTTTAAGGGCCTGAAAATGAATGTATTGATCAAGTTTTATATGTTATATTTGCTTACTTTATTTATTATGGCGCGCAATATCCCCTTATTGAAGTTGGGAACAAGTGATTTGTTTGAAGCTAGATGGCATAGTATACAATATAAGTTGTTTTTATGGTCTCGTATATTGTTTGGTGATGTTTATGAATTTTTGATTGTGCTACGAACGATGCCATGTTCAAAGGTTGCACTTATAGAACTGCAGTCATATAACATATTCTTTATGGTACTATGCATGATATCACTTTATAAAGGATAGCAGTCGAAGCTTCAAAATGATGTATGCATCGGACTGGATGTTATATATTTTTCAATTAATGTTTTTAATACGTATTATGTATCATTGTTTTATTATGATGTCATGTAATGTGGACCTCCGTAGGAGTTCCGTATCATAGTAATTCAAACTGAAACTGATTAATGTTTACCAGATTTGTGTCCACCTAGATGTTGAGACATATCATGTGGGGTCCCCCTTCCGGCATCTCAACTCTCAAGCAGCAATTCAGTAAAAAAAAATATAACAGAGCTCTCACTTCTCTCTACCATAATCTGTTTATTTGAAAGGTCTCAGATATCACAGAGTCAAAGCAAATGGCAGTGCCAATGAACTGTTGCTGTTTCACCGAAGAACTTTACTTACAAATTCTGCCTCTCACAACTCCACATCCAGAGGCTCACTAACAGGAGTGTTTTCAGGAGAATACATTGTGTTTTAGAGGAGGTTTTCCAAAATATGGTACAAAAAGGTTTTCTTAATACAGTGGCTGTGAAAATTGTTTTATAGAAATGCAGACGCAGAAATGTAGTGCAAGTAATTAAGGATACAAACAGTATTATTGCATTTTGAATTTTTATAAACACATTAAATACATCGTATTATTGATTCAAAAGGTACTGTTTATAACTTGGTGGTGACTGAGCAGTGCTGAAGTAAAACAAAGATGAAGTGGATAACACGTGCAATAAACTGGTTTTTGTCACATATTTTATCCTATTGACATACAATTTGGTATGTGGGGCGGTGCGCATTCTTCAGGAACCTTGGGGCAGATTTACAAGAAACTGACGCATCTCTACATTATAGCAGAGATGCGTCAGTTTACTTGCGTCACGCAAAGAAAAACCTTGCGCCACCATGAATGCGTCGCATTTACAATGCGGTGCACCATGGCGCAAGGATTGACATATGTGTCATGCATCTATTGCGCAAAGGTCACGCATTGCTGGAGTCATGTTGCAAGCACGACACAACTACAGCAATGCGATGGAAGGCATGTACCTGTTGTGCTGCGTCACTCCTTACGCCTGCTTCAAGCAGGTGTAAGGTTTTGACGCAGTGGCGTCATAGAAGTGGCGCAGTGAAATCTTGTCGATTTCACTGCGTCACTTTGACGAGGCTTTCTTGCATCGGAACGCCCACCCTGCATACATTATACCTGATGCTGGTATAATGTGGGGCAGGGCTTTACAACGTGACGCATCTCCCTAGATGCGTCACGTTGTAAATGTGTTGCAACGTGGCGCATTGTTTACGCCACTGCTGCGTCACAAAAGTGGTGCAACAGCAGCGCAAAAGTGTCGCAAGGGGCCTGTAAATCTGCCCCCTTGTTTTTGAACGATTTATGAATGTAAGATTGCGTCATGCTGTGTTTTGTTGTTACGTCTCCATTTTGTGGTGTGGAACATAACTCGCACAGCTGTGAACGTTTATTGTGCATTCTTGCATGCTTGGTTAGGGTACTTTGTAGTCCAGTGTGGAACAAATGTTGCCTCAGTTATGCAATAAAGCCCACGTATTGTGTGACTTGGAAGTCTGCTTCTAAATGTATTCATGAGCTTGTGATAGTGACTGCTTACACAAGCCATAATCCCTGGTTCTCTTCTGCCGGAGTACTATCTATATAAGAATATGGGGGCAGATTTACAAGAAACTGACGCATCTCTGCATTATAGCAGAGATGTGACAGTTTACTTGCGTCACGCAAAAAAAAACCTTGCCCCACCATGGATGCGTCGCATTTACAATGCGGCGCACCATGGCGCAAGGATTGACAGATGCGTCACGCATCTGTTGGCGCAAAGGTCACGCATTGCTGGAGTCATGTCACAAGCACGACGCAACTCCAGCAATGCTCAGGAAGGCATATACCTATTGTGCTGCATCACTCCTTACGCCTGCTTCAAGCAGGCGTAAGGTTTTGACACAGTGGCGTCGTAGAAGTGGCGCAGTGAAATCTTGTAGATTTCACTGCGTCACTTTCACGAGGCTTTCTTGCGTCGCAACGCCCACCCTGCATACTTTATAACTGACGCAGGTATAATGTGGCCCAGGGCTTTACAACGTGACGCATCTCCCTAGATGCGTCACGTTGTAAATGTGTCACAATGTGGCGCATTGTTTACGCCGCCGCTGCGTCTCAAAAGTGACGCAACAGCGGCGCAAAAGTATTGCAAGGGGCTTGTAAATCTGCCCCATGGTGTGTTGTCATGAACCCCCTATTTTACTCAGTTAGCATAACAAAGCAAAATAAAAATCCTCAGTTAAATTAATTTTTTGGGGTGAGAGACTACCAACCTGAAGGAATAGTCGCAGGTCTTGTCAGGGTGAAGCTTCAAAAGAACTAACTTAATCTGAGCTCAATCCCCTGGAATCTTTGGCCTAAAACAGACAGGCTTAATGTAGAGCAATGTATAAAATATTAATGTATTACCAAAACAATAATAAAGTAAAAATGCAACACAATAAAAATGCCAAACTGAATTAAAAAATAGAGTAAAGGTAATAAACAAAATGACAACAAAATGCCAAACATTCAATAAGAGGAACCGGAGATATGAGTTTTTAAAGCTTTAAGGGGAAACTAGCACCAAAAAGCACAAAGCGTCAATGATAGCAAATGGTCGTGGCACACAGGCACCTACCTATGCACAATTTGAGGCTGATGGAGTGTGGGTCTGATACACCGACCAGGTTTGTCCTGGTAAAAGATTTTACTTTCAGACAGACTTAGGGCCAGATGCACAAAGCCTTTTTACGGTCGCAAACTGCCCTAGTTTGCGACCACAAAAAGAGCTTTTGGTATACACCAAACCCAGATTGCAATTTGGTAACACGTTACCGGCCCGCAATTTGAGGATGCAACTACATACCAAATAGGTATTTGGAAAGGGCGTGTTTAGAGCTTCCCTTCCAAATAGCAATTTGCAGTAATAGCTATGAATGTTTAGCAACCAAATTATGGTGGCAAAATACACATTTTTTACTGACTAATGAAAGGTTGTGGTAACACATTCACAAACGTGAAGGGGTCTGCAACGAACCCCTTTCCCTTTGAGAATGTTGAAAATAAAAGGTTTTAGGAGTAGGAAGTGATTTTATGGTCCAGCCACTGCTTACTCTTCAAAAAATGTAGTTATGCTTTTTATTTATATTTTTATAAATGCAACCCATTTTCCTTTAAGGAAAATGGGTTGCCTTTTCAATTAAAAAATGTGGCTTTATTTAAAAGCCAAAACAACAATTGATGGAATGAATGTTTGCATTGTCCAGCATTCCGTCCATCAATTGTTTCTTTTGCATTTGTCGCCCTAAGTGGGAAGGGTATGCTCAGACGTGGGTCCCGTGCTCACTACACCACTGGATTCAAGCTAGCCTGGCTGATGAAGGGTGATGCCCTGAAACCGGTCCCAGGATGCTTGTTTCCGGTCCAGGGAGGACCTGGCTTGGCAGTTCGGGCTGGACTGTTCCCACAAGGAACAGGGTCAAGACTGATTTGCATATGGCTGGGTCCAAACTGGGGTGGTGTGGTGAGCTAAAGAATGATGGATTTAACCCAGATCCTTGTGACTGGGGGTGAATGTTTGCATTGTCCAGCATTCCGTCCATCAATTGTTTCTTTTGCATTTGTCGCCCTAAGTGGGAAGGGTATGCCCAGACGTGGGTCCAGTGCTCACTACACCACTGGATTCAAGCTAGCCTGGCTGATGAAGGGTGATGCCCTGAAACCGGTCCCAGGATGCTTGTTTCCGGTTCAGGATGACCTGGCTTGGCAGTTCGGGCTGGACTGTTCCCACAAGGAACAGGGTCAAGACTGATTTGCATATGGTTGGGTCCAAACTAGGGTGTTGTGGTGAGAAAAAGAATGATGGATTTAACCCAGATCCTTGAGACTGGGGGTGAATGTTTGCATTGTCCAGCATTCCGTCCATCAATTGTTTCTTTTGTATTTGTCGCCCTAAGTGGGAAGGGTATGCCCAGACGTGGGTCTCGTGCTCACTACACCACTGAATTCAAGCTAGCCTGGCTGATGAAGGTTGATGCCCTGAAACCGGTCCCAGGATGTGTGTTTCCGGTCCAGTGTGGACCTGGCTTGGCAGTTCGGGCTGGACTGTTCCCACAAGGAACAGGGTCAAGACTGATTTGCATATGGCTGGGTCCAAACTGGGGTGGTGTGGTGAGCAAAAGAATGATGGATTTAACCCAGATCCTTGTGACTGGGGGTGAATGTTTGCATTGTCCAGCATTCCGTCCATCAATTGTTTCTTTTGCATTTGTCGCCCTAAGTGGGAAGGGTATGCCCAGACGTGGGTCCCGTGCTCACTACACCACTGGATTCAAGCTAGCCTGGCTGATGAAGGGTGATATCCTGAAACCGGTCCCAGGATGCTTGTTTCCGGTCCAGGGAGGACCTGGCTTGGCAGTTCGGGCTGGACTGTTCCCACAAGGAACAGGGTCAAGACTGATTTGCATATGGCTGGGTCCAAACTGGGGTGGTGTGGTGAGCAAAAGAATGATGGATCTAACCCAGATCCTTGTGACTGGGGGTGAATGTTTGCATTGTCCAGCATTCCGTCCATCAATTGTTTCTTTTGCATTTATTTAAAAGCCATCACAGATATGGTGGTCTGCTGACTTCAGGTCATCATCCGTGTTATGGTGGTGATTCCTAGAGGGTCAGAATTTGTGACCTACCTCATTATTATTAATAGGGGTGGGCGGTATTTGCTTAGTCGCGTTACGCAAAGTTCCGCGAAGATGTAAAAAATGAGCACACGGAATTGCTTGTTCCGCCTGTTCGCGATGCGTTTTTCCTGTTCGCGGACGCTGTTAGCGTGCTCGGGGGGAAATAGCTCGCGACCTTGCCCATGCGGTCGCCAATTGGCGCGGCCATCTTGTTTCACTTCTCCCGCCCGTTCACGATGCGTGTTTCCTGTTCGCGGATGTCCGATGGCGCGTCCGAATGACGTGTTCGCGATCGCACACTCTCGCGGGATCGCGCGGCCGGATAGGAAAACTCGTCGGCAAACGCAGGGATCCCGGTAAGTCGCTACCGCGTGCGCGAACATGCATTTTGAAAGCGCGAACAAGGGAAAAATTCTGCTACGCCGCGGATCGTGGAATTTTCGGCAATTCCGCGTTCTCCGCGGAACGTGGAATTGCCAAAATTCCGCAAATTCCGCGAGCGGAGCGGATTTTACCACCCAGGCCTAATTATTAATGAGGTAGGTCGAATTGTAACCAACTAGGAATAGATTTTGAAAACCAACATATTAATACATAGGTCGGTTCGCAAAATAAAACACTGATCGCAAAAATACTGCCTGCAAATTGTGATCAGTATTTTGCGACTGGTTCTACGTACATCTTGCACTTAGACTTTTAAGTCTCAAACTCCCACCGGGGTACACTACAAAAGCTCCCATGACCTCCTGGAAGTTACTTAGGGCCTGATTACAATGCCGGTCGGACTCTCGTTCGACCGGCACCGTAGCGGAAGCAGGACCACCCGACTAAAAGTCGGAGTTCCCTCTGCCCTGATTACAATGCGACCGCCTTCACGGCGGTTACAATGTGTATATTTTCTATTGCGGTATGTGCTGCGGGCTGCAGCACACACCCCAATAGAAAATAAACACATTAAAAACATCTCTGCCCTATGTGGCAGGCACCATGCGGTGCCTGCCACATGGTGCAGGGATGTTTAGGGGGGCACCTGCTAGGGCCCCCAAAGTCACTTTCCCCCTGCCTTTTCATGGCAGGTGAACCACCATGAAAGGGCAGGTGGAAAGGGACATTGTAATCCCTAGGCCAGTGCCTGAGCAGGCACCGCCCTCATTGTAGGGATTACTGACCCTCCAATGCACCAACGGGCTTCTTGAGCCCGTCGGAAGCGCAGCGGACGGCCCCTCCGCCAGGTGGCTCCGCCTGCCGCATTCTAATGCTACGGGTGGACCGCAGGGGCAGAAGCCGGTGAGTCCGACACCGATGAGCCATCCGTGTTGGACCCACTGACATCGTAATCATGCCCTTGGAGACTCACAAGGTGTCCGGCAGAGGGCAACAGCAGTGTCCAGTCCAGGTTGCCACTTGTGAGCTGGGTACTTCCATGAAAAAGCCTCTTGCTCTTTGTTGTCTTCCTGTAGCTTATTAGGAGGTAAGGCAACTGACCCTTTGAGTCCATTTCGTTGTCCTGTGTGCAAGAGGGCTCAGGTCTAGTTCTTCATGTATCCTCATGTTACAGATTGCAGGTCCAGTCCTCTTCTGATCTTCTGTAGGTCCAAGAAGGGTTCTGATGTGGGTACCTGGGAATTTCATATTAGGCCTGCCACAAGCTAGAGGATGGGGTGACTCTTGGCCCCTCCCAAACCAATAAGGTAAAGTTTATTGAGACCAACCCTACCCACTTTTTCAGTAGTTCCTCTTTGCCTTACTTCAAAGACGCCCAAAATGCAATGTGTCTGAAGGCTAGGTGTGTGGGGAGTGTACTATGGAAATCCTTGTGTCCTCCCACATCTAATACTGAAATCCAGTTTGGAGCAGTCTCTGTACCCACAACAAGCCCAGTGAATGAAGTCTGGTAGGACAAAAGCAACATCCTTCCGCAACCACACAGTGGATTCAAAAGAATTGTCTTGGCAGCCAGTTCTCTCCCTTTTAAGTGCACCCCCAGTGTTATATGTTAACCCAGTAAACCTGTCAAGCAGGATTTGAGACTCAAGCAGGATTTTACTGTTTAGTATCACAAAGAATGCCCACAGCCCTCACCCTACATATTCTGTGGAGTTTAGAGGAACAATATCTGCCCATTCATGTCAGCCTATTGTTTGCTCCTCTGAGACATTTCACACCTTGCTTACACCTATTCAATGCTGAGCACAGGCTGAGAGCTGGCAGCGGCTTATGCTAATTAGCATTCTGACAGTTCAGGCAGGTAAAGTGTAACTTTTTAAAAGTTACTTTTCCATAATATTTATTAAAATCCGACTTCACCATTGAAATAGATCTTTAATAACTATTAAAAAATAGTTGTTTAATTATTTTACCGATTCCCATAATACAGTATTAGTATTTAATATCGCTTCCTGGTGGTTGTCAATGGGCCAGAGTGCCTACAGTGGAAATAGCTTTAATGTGCTAGTCACTTTAATGACATGTTAACGTTAAATTTCTACATGTATTACTTTGAAATACCATGTACCCTGCCTAGTGGGCTACAAAATCTATATAGGTGCTGTCAGGGGCGACTCCGTTGGAGTGGAGGAGCATCACCCCACTTAAAATCCCCTCAAACCCCTGATAAATAAAATGGCAATTTATTACACTTTTATTCTTCTTCTCCATCCCGAACAGAGCACCAGGACGGGGTCGGAGTCACTGCTGAGTGACAGCAGTATGTCATTCAGCAGGGAGGAGGGTGGGCTGGTATGGAACTGTTTAAAGTTTGCATGCCTTCTGGCCGGCTGTCTTAAGATGGCCAGCCACACATGCGCACTTTAAACAGCTCTAACACAGCTCCCTTAAGACAGCTGGGCTAGAGCAAGCCAAAGCTTCAACAGCCCTGTGGAGCGTCGAGTGAGGCCGCTCCTTCCAATCGGGGCGCTGCTCTCATGCTGCATGAGAGCACTGCCCTCATTGGTCAAGGGAGTTCTTGCTATCAGTTAATGTGGAGAGAAGAGGACCGTAGGAGGACGTCACGCCGCGTTCAGGTAAGTTTTGATTTTTTTAATTTTATTTCACACATGTGCGCCTGTCTCCCCTCCCTGTAGATGCCAGCCACCACTGGGTGTTGTAGCATTGTCCCCAGCCTGGGTACCCACCAATGACTACGCCACACACAGAGCTTAGTGTCACACGTCTTTATTCGTCATTTGGATTCTAAGCATTTTACGTCATTTGTAACACCGGAGGGAGCGTTCCAATTCATACACATGGCATTTGGCTTAGCGCTGCTTCAGCGGTGTTTCAGAGGCTATGTCCAGTATTCTAAAAAAACATTGTGAACATAAGGGTGTTTCAAGATGACATTTTGGTATGGGGTGCAGATGTGAATACTCATGTTGGAATCTTGAATGAAGCTTTGAAGAGATTGCAAGATGCAGGATTGACTGTTAGTGCAGATAAGTGCAAATTTGATGTATTGCAGGTTGATTATTTGAAACATACCCTGCCAGGTGAAGATTTCAGACCAAAAAATAAACTATTGGACGCTATCGACATTGCTTTATCTCCTTCTAATAAAGAACAATTGTGGTCCTTTTTAGGGGTAGCGGAATATTATTCGAAATTTGTCTAGCATTTTGCTGACAAGGTACACTGTTTAAGCGCCTTAATGAAAAAAGGTGTCCAGTTTGTGTGGTCTAAGGATTGTCAACTGGCTTTCGACAACATTAAGTCTGACATAGTGAAGGCTGTGGTTCTCAAACCTTTTGATCCTAGTGACAAGACTATTGTGGGGGTTGATGCCAGTGTGTATGGGTTAGGGGCAGTATTAATGCAAAGGAAGGCTGGATGTGAACGTGCTGTTGCATTTGCCTCACATACTCTCAAGGGGCAGAAGGTACATATTCTGTCATAGAGGAGAAAGCGTTGGCGTGCTGGTGGGGTGTCAGCTATCTTAAAACATATGTGTGGGGGACCAAGCTCAAGTTAAGATCTGATCACAGACCTCCTTATAGATATTTTTAATACTAAGGGTGCTGGCAGAGCCACACCTAGAATTGCAAAATGGCTTTACCGTCTTCAGGAGTATGATTTTCAATTGGTATATGTTCCTGGGTGCAAGAATGTAAATGCTGATTGCCTTTCGCGGTTACCATGGCAAAATCTGGAAGAAGGTAACGAGGACAATGATAAAGAAGAATGGTTAGTTGCAGGTGTGGACGAAACGTGTGGAGGTGCGGTGAGCATGGATGAATGGAGGCAAGCCATGTTAGAAGATGACATGGAGCAGGTAATGTCGGATTTGGTAAATGATTCTAGGCAGTGCTTGGCTATGAAGAGGGTGTATGCGGAATACAGCATGGTGTGGGCTGAGTTATCAGTGGTGGATGGCATCATTAGAAGAGTTAACAGATTGGTTGTACCATTAGGCCTGCACACCAGGTTGTTGGTTTTGTTGCACAGGGAGACAGTAGTATGTCAGGCATGAAGAGAGCTAGAAGTGACTTTTGGTGGCCAGGCATGGACAAGGATATTGAGAGGTCTGTACGTAATTGTGTGGTGTGTAGTGACAAGTCCCATAAGTTTGAAGAGTCCCCCATATCACCCCCTATAATGCCAGAAAGACCGTGGTAAAGAGTGCCGATGGACATTTGTGGGCCTTTTTGTGTAAGGGGATAGAAGACAAATATGCTATTGTCCTTGTCGATTATTTTTTCAAGTGGCCGGAAGTAGCGTTTGTAAGAGAGATCAAGTCATCCACCATTATAAGCTTCTGCGAGGAGGTGTTCCGCAGGGTAGGATATCCAGAGTGCATAATAACTGATAATGAGCCACAATTTATTGGCTATGAATTTCAGAAATATTTGTCTAAGTCAGGGGTGTCTTATAGTACTATTGCTGTTTATAATCCTAGGGAGAATGGTTTATAGAAAGGTTCAACCATGTGTTAAAAGAGTGTGTACAATTAGCTGAGGGATGTGGAGAAGAGTGTAAGAATGCAGTTAAAGAAATGTTGTGGAGTTATCGGAATACGCCGCATTTTGCCACAAAAGAAACCCCTTTTGTCCTTCTCAAAGGGCGACAAACATGCACTTGAGTGACGCCAGCCTGGATGGACAAGTCCATTTCGAAGTGTGCAGGAAAAATAGTGTTAGCTCGCAGAGTTCAAGATTATCAGGAAAAGTATGTGTGCAGGCATAATGATAGGTTAAAAGGGAAGATACGTAGATTTAAGGTGGGTGACTGGGTGAGGACTTCGCTCAAGGGAATTCAGAAAACAAGTTTGTCAAAATGGTCTAAACTGAAACAAGTGGTAAAGGTGGCAGGTAACAGTGTGTGGGTAGAGGATGGTAAAAGATGGAACATACAGAGAGTAACTTTATGTAACAGGTTGGAATGTGAAAAGTGGTTAAAAGACAAATTCGGTTCTGTCCCAATGAGTTGATCCTAATGTCAAACAAGAGCGCCGCAGAGCGGAACGCATCAAATATAAACAGGCCTGGAAGAAGGATTACATTTGTGCATGATTTTCTTTATGGCACTAGACTGTTTTGTTGGGGTATATTTTGCATCATATTATTTGTGCTCAGTTTTCTTTGTAGCTGTTATTATTAAAGGGAGGTTGATCTCCGCCTTGCAGTGCTTCTGTTCGCAGCGTTATTGTGCAATTTTCGATTATCAATGGCAATGGTTGTATCCGCCTCAGCGTTAATGTTGCATCCTAGCAACCTTGCAACGTCAGGTTGCCATCTCCACTAGGTTCTGGATTGTGGAATCCCAGGGGCAGAAGGCAGACGGTTGCTCAAGGTGCTGGATCGTTGCTCAAGGGTTGTTCATCTTGGACCTACCTAATAATTCGCTCTTTTCAAAATCCACGTGTATGAAGCACCTTCATAAAAGTTAACACTCCGTATACCGTATAACTTTATCTTGCTTGGCAGTGCGGTACCTTTATGTATGTCCTGACAAGCAGGTTCTCGGCCTTCAACGTGTAGATTCTCTGCAATGCTTTCATTATCTTCAATTGCTTCACAGCAGCTGGAGCTGCACTTTGACTCCACATCCATCATGCAATTTGCTTGGACCAGGACAAACTCTCTGGGAGAGCACTGCCGATCTCATCGCCAGTTGTAGCATCCTGCCCAGCCTCGGTACATGCCAATGGCTACACCACACACAAAGCTTAGTATTACACGTCTTTATTTGTCTGTGTGTAACTGCAAACTCAACATTCTAAAACAGCCTCAATGCATTCCACTTTAACACTCTACGGAGTCCATCAGGAGCCTAAAGAGTTCCGCCATTGATATCTCGCAAGAAACTACAGGGGTAACTTATGAATATTTAAAGGGGAGGTTTTACCTGTCAAAATGGTTTATTTTGACAGGTGGAATTTCAGTTTTTACAGTGTTACGGTTAGGCTA